>CAJQZP010000644.1:2180000-2522500 GCA_907164705.1 Parnassius apollo | reverse complement strand
CTGTTTGAGTAAGTAGGTGTAGTCAGTAATAAGGTGACTCACGTTGTTATTCTCATCTTCGTCCAATGACGTATTGTACTGCTCTTTAACTGCAAGTTAGCTCTCTGATGCTATGTGCTCCTAGTATTATTGAAAAGAATTATAATACATGCCTTTGTAGCCTCTTGCGTGCTTGTTCACAGTTCACTGTCATTGACTATATTTTCTTGCCGCATTCACTTTCTACGGCCGCCTAAATGATATGCACTCCTAATATTTAACTTCTTATTTTTCCTATTTCACAAAGTTAATTTTGCAGTTTGATATTGTTACTATAGACACGTCTGAATAACACAGAATCCGCGAGGGAAGGGGAAATTGATGCGGGTCTGGATGTTTGTCCTTGTGAAATTTATGTTTGTAAACTGCCCCTATAATACAGGAGCTAATCCTAGAGTGCAGATAAAGTTAAAAAAATGCTATGTATTTACCACAAAAGATTCTGGATTATTGATGCCAATTCCCTTCTTCGGTATTGTTAATCATAAGTTCCTCGGTATTGTTAATGATGGCATCAGCCTCCTTTCAACCCGAACAATACGCTGTCGCAGTTCACTCTTCTGTCGCCTCTGTCCCACGAGACAATATGGGGTAGTTTACATTCTTACACCGCAACAACTCGGTGAACTTCAATTTTGAGACGCTACATACTATTCCAAGTAGTTATCGCCATTAATTATACTGGCTGATTAAAAAGGCTTTATTGAAAAATATAGAGAACCAATATCAAGGTTTCCTGACGCAAAATGAAAAAAAGAACTTTAGCAAACCGTTCTTAGTAAGGCTTGATATTATACAAAAAAACTGCGTAGGTACAATAACATTACTTTCAAATTGATTGTGTATTTGCTTATGTATTGTATTTAAATTTATTGTAATTTATTTCAATATTACGATCAGTAGTTGTAATGCATTATGTTATAGTAAACAAGTAGTTGTAATGCATTATATTATAGTAAAAAATGCTAAATTAGACTTAACCGAAATGTTTTCTTTATAGGCTGGCAGTTTCTGCTTGACCGAACCCACGTCGGGTTCAGACGCGTTCGCACTGAAGACGGTCGCGAAGAAAGAGGGCAACCACTACATCATCAACGGCTCCAAAATGTGGATCTCCAACTCGGATGTCGCCGGTGTCTTCTTAGTTATGGCTAATGCCGACCCTAGCAAGGTAGGTCCAATTTTATAATAATATAAACACTTTTTATAAAGCTTGTACTTGTAGCTCAGATAGTTAGCGCTCGCTGTAAATTTTACCCGGGTTCGATCGCCCGGCGACACTAATGAAATTATTCTTTGCAATTATAAGTACTGATTTATCACGTGCTCGGCGGTGAAGGAAAATATCGTGAGGAACCTGCGTCTCTGAGAAATAAGAAACAAAAATATTTTGAAGACATGTGAAGTTCGCCAACACGCATTGGGACATAGCGGCGCACACTTGCCTTAAAACCGTCTCAGAAATGAGAGGAGGCCTGTGCACAGCAGTGGGACGTATATAAGCTGTAACCTTAACTTATGTGCTATGTTAGGTGGTAGGACTCCTTAGTCTGCCTAGGGGTCCGTCTTTCTTATATAAGAGGTGACAAACGATCATGATCACTGCTTGATGGTAAATGACTGCAGCCGCCAATGAACAACAGCAACACTAGGGGATTTGCGGGTGCGTTGCTGGCTTTTTAAATGTCCGACTCTTATTACCTGTGAAGGAATCATTCTCTTATCTATTTCTGCCAACAAACAGCAGCTCCATTGCTGTGCTCCAGCCTTAAAGGCATGTAGTACAGCCAATATACAGGCTGTGAGATATTCCATCTTATACAGCCAATATACAGGTTGTGAGATATTACATCTTATACAGCCAATATACAGGCTGTGAGATATTCCATCTTATTCATCAAGGACGACAACGTATCTTGTAGCCTTTTTTAATTTGAAGTGGGTTGCAAATGTCAATGAGATGCAGTAGGCTACTTACTGGACTGAACTGACTGACGGTGTGTTAGTTGGGACTTCTATTTTCAAAATAAAATTTTTCAGTCATCAGTTCTATAAAATAAATCATAACTGGTTGAATATAATAATACATTAGAACCTTTGGAAATTGAACCTACGTTCCTACCGAACCTTGTGCTACGTGGTAGAGCCATGCTGCAGTTATATTAGTAGTATAGTTGTATTATGAATGGGTCGGCTCGACCGGGGAAGGAGCACGCTCTCACAGAACACCATCGTAAAATAGCAGCTTAATGCAGCTGTGTTTCGTATGTTGAGTGTAGAGTACCGGAGACCCTTTTTACTGGAAAAGAGGCATTCCATCTTAGTCCTCAAGGCTGACAACGCATCTGCATTTTGATTCGCAAACGAGGATAGATGTAGATGTCTATGGGCCACAGCAACCACTTACCATGAGGTGGACTGTGTGCCCGCTTGTCACCTTTTTTTCTATAAAAAAAAAAGAATTGCGCTTACTGTTTCGTAGTTTGTATTGTTGGAAGATTATTTTGCATATAAAGTACTTCACCATTATGTTTGGTATTTTTAGAGCAAATTTTAATCAAGACCCAATCGCCTTTTTTAACTTTAGTAGTAGTAGCGATGTAATCAAGATCTCTGGGTCCAAATATCCCCTGTGGGTCAATATTTTCTTGATATGTATCATCAGTATCACCAGATAAATATGTATTTACGTAGTCTTCTAAGTTTCCTAAATCAGAGGAATCGTGTACACCATAGTCACTCTCTTCATCTGAACTGTTGTGTTTGTTTTCTTGTTTTTATTTCGTCTTAGTATTACATCCGTCTTCGTTCCCAGTTCCCAGTCGCCTCGTAAAACACACACGGGATGAAATGTGGTGATTAACAGTTATCGCAATTGTTGCAGGGCTACAAAGGCATCACGTGTTTCATCGTGGATCGCGATACTCCGGGACTGAGTGTGGCGAAGCCAGAAAACAAACTCGGTATCCGGGCTTCCGGCACTTGCATGGTACACTTCGACAACGTCAAAGTACCTGAGGAGAATATCCTCGGAGAGTATGGAAAAGGGTTAGTAAGAGCTAAATACTAGATGTTTCTTGTGATGACGATGATGAAGAATAATCAGTGGCTTAAATATAAACAGATTTACCATCATAAAATAAACAATTTATTTTACTTTACTTATTTCAAATTATCTTACTACGCTTGCCGTTATTTGGTTTCCGAGACCTCAAGATTTCGTTTCGTCCAACGGAGCCAGATGGAGTGATTGATTTCCCTTACTAAGCTGCTAAGATACGTTTAGATATCCTTAATTAATATTGTTCACCCCTTATCATGCTGCGGTGATTTAAGCTGCAGCAAATCAATACTGCAGCACAAGTGGATTTGCTCCACCGGAGTTCACGCTCATAAATAGTCTATCGTTAAATAGCTGTGTTTTATATGATGAGTGTAGAGAACCGGATACCCTTTTTCCTGTTAATCAGGCATTCTATTTCAGTGCTCATGTGTCACAACGCATTTGTATTTTGATTATTAATCGAGGATAAATTTATCTATGGGCCACAATATTCACTTACCATCAGATGAACAGTGAGCTCGTTTATTACTTGTTCCTACAAAAAATTCCAAAAGAAATATCATGTTTAACAACAGGTAATAAATTGGCTGTTAAAGACAAATCTCTGAAAACCCTAAATTAATCCGAACACTTAACATCAGATGAATTGTGGGCTTGTTTGTCACCCATATTTCCTCAAAAAAAAATTAGATGAAGCCCGTGTTCAACAACGGGCAGTTCATTGGCTGATGAAGACAAATTTTGAAGACCCTGAATTTCCCCCACAGATACAAATACGCGGCTGGTTTCCTGAATGAGGGTCGCATCGGTATCGCTGCACAAATGATCGGTCTCTGCCAGGGTTGTATGGACGCGACCATCCCTTACACGCTGGACAGGAAACAATTCGGCAAAAGCATCTACTCGTTCCAGGTATTTTGTGAACTGTATTTGGTCTAAATATTTTTAGAGTTACGGTTGCTTAGGAGCTAAGCGCTTGCCGTAAATATTACGCGATCAACCTGGGTTCGACCCCCGCCGGAATCAATGAAATTTTTTATGAGGTAAAGCCACGCTGCGGCTATATCACTAGTATAGTTGTAGCACGAATGGGTCAGCTCGATCGATAAAGGACCATGCTCTCACAGAACACCAGCGTAAAATAGAAGCTCAACGCTGCTGTGTTTCGTACGGCGAGTGTAGATACCCATTTTACTGGAAATGAGAAATTCTATCTCAGTCCTCGCAGGTGACGACGCATCAACATTTTGATTCGTAATCGAGGATACCATCAGGTGGATTGTGTGCTCGTTTGTCACCCTTAGTCATTAAAAAAGAAAACTTGTATAACTTTAATTTCCATAGCAATTTGATTGTAAAGACAAATCTTAATTTTAATTTCCAAGGGTATCAGCTACCAAATAGCCCATCTGCAAACACAACTTGAAGCCGCACGCCTTCTAACATACAACGCCGCCAGGCTAAAGGAACATGGCCAAGAATTCGTCAAGGAAGCTGCAATGGCTAAATATTTCGCGTCAGGTAACTTACGATATTAGTCATAATTTCATTTATTTTAATAAAATAGTTATTTAACAGGTGGCGGATCATTTGATAGTAATTAACAACCAGGCTTCGTCTAGAGGCCATTACTAATCTGTGAACTTGTGCTGTAATGATGATGATGATGATCTCCAGATGTCTACACGTATACATGTAACCAACAACAAATCTTCTGCCCCGGCCACATACTCGTCTAGTGGCATGGGAAGTAGCGAGGAAAGGAGGCAGAGACGTAGTGTGGCCACAATACTCATCATGCCGCACGTCATGCTCCTCATCATGCCCACCACTCTCTGTTTTGTCGGTTTTTAGGGCGCGAGTCAAAGGACTGGCAATACAAGTACGAGTGGCCAGAGTGGAGTGCAAACCGCAGTCCGCATAGATAATATTCTATATAGGGCAGCAGTCCGAGTCCGAGTCGAGCGCTTGTTACGTAAGCACGTCAGGTGTCATTTAAAAATCATAAATAGTGTACCTATCATCATCATTCAGCCATATTACATGAGTAAATAATATACTCGTACAGAGAAAAATATATCTCGACGACGACAGTGTATATTTATTTTTATGACATTGATAAAATTAGCTATAATAAATATGCATAGCTCGCACGCTGCAACAGTTTAAACATCCATCGTGTTGCAAACGCGGGCGACCTAGTGCGGAGCGTCGCGATTAATTGCGCGAGTCCGTGAGTAGAGTGGTGTGTGGGCAAAGAGGGCAACATCGCGGCAATGCGATGAACATAGTGTGGTCGAGCCATAATAATAAAAAAGCGTTAAAATAAAAAAATAAAAAAGAATTTCCGTAAATATTATTTATCTAATCTACGTTGAATAAATTTTATCATAATTATTATATTTTGTCATCCTTGAGGATGGTCTTTCCCTTTGTATTTCCATCCGAAAGCCTTATCCTGTAATTGTACTTCTACTTACTTCTTCAGATCAAAACACAGCAGTAGGTAAGAAGCAGATTAGAGATGTTGTTTATTTTCTAGACAGATTCCACTTGTAACGTATAATTTTGTATACTGCCAATTATGTAATAAAATATTTTTTTCAGAAATTGCTCAAACCCTAACATCGAAATGCATCGACTTCATGGGCGGAGTTGGCTTCACAAGAGATTTCCCACAAGAGAAATTCTTTAGGGACGCTAAAATTGGCACAATCTATGAAGGAACCAGCAATATGCAATTGCAAACCATAGCTAAACTCATCGAGAGAGAATATAGGCAGTAAAAGAATATTAAACGCTGGCAATATTATATAGTCCGGCGTTGTCATAACTTGAACATCTATATTGTAAAATATTTTTATTGTAAATAAATACATAATACTGTAAACACTCGTTATCAATTTCAATCGTTAATACAATATTTTCAACACTTAAAAACAGAAAAGCAGTAATAATATCCTCCAGACCGGATTTCAGTCACGGCGGCCAGTTTAAATGGAGAGTAGCCATTTGCGCAAGACAGGCTTACAAAAGTGTATGCGCAAACACGGGTGCACTCTCTATTCCCTCACTCTCATAGTCTGAGTCTGATGGACGGTAATCCGACATAAACGGGAAGAGATCAGCCGCAGTATCAACGACTTTAAGTGCTTCACGAGCAACAGGTGTGAAACACCAACTTTCCTGACTCAACGCTGCTACTGGGAATTTCGTGACAGAAAAACCCAATAACTAATTTTCGTCCGACCCGGGACCTCATGATCAGCAGTTGCGTTTACGATCACCAGACCAACAATGCAATCAAAAAGAAGGAACAGTTAATATTATAGGACTTTCCATTAACACCACACTCTAAAGCGGATTGGTAATCGGAGTACTTCTTGCACAATTGACATTAACGCTGTTTATTTCACATCCAACGTACCTAATAAACAGATAATATACAACGCAAAAGACTTGCATTCGGCCAGATGTTTTCTGTACCTTGCAAAAGCTATTTTAGTGCTTTAAACCAATCGTGATGGTGGACGTACAACCGCGTCATTTAAATCGTCATTCTTAGGCGGATAACGCCGATCGGCTTAAATTATATTTTGGCCATAACTTTGCCAATTTCTATTCTAAAGGGATATACATTTTACATGAGTATGTTTTACATACATACAACGTCATTATAGTCGCCGTCTCTGTAAATAATGATTTTAGAAAAATAACGTCTCCTCAGGTGCGGAAAATGCCGAACGGCGTCTTGCAGAGGTTATCAACATTGAAAATATTTTGATTAAATATTTATTTTATGGTATAAAAAATAGTTTTTGAAATAAAATGCCCCAGATGGCAAAATTTGAGGCAAATGAATGTAATATCCTACCGTGGGTTGGGCGACGATTGTGGGTTTGGCTAGAAGTAATTATTCTAACAGTTTTATGCTGTACACATAATACGACATTGACGATTGATTATCAATTTTAAATAATTGATAGGCATTTATGAGGACATATTTGAATTATATGAATAATAACTCTTTTGTACTATTTTAAGTTTTTATGTTCACTGTTATAGTATGACATAAATTGATCTTGTTTGTCTACGTTGCATAATGCTGTTTTTAAACTTGTTATTACAATGCATACACGAATTTTGCGTACTGATCGTGTATAGTTTGTATCGCAGATGCTCGCTTCTTCGTTCGACTATACTACACCACTTACTTACACTTGACAAGAGTGCTAAAAGTCTAGGTTTATTGATGTAGTAAAATATGGTTTAATTATATTTAAACTTTATTGGGCAGGATTAAATACATAACATTGACATAATCATAATTATTTTAGGTAATTTTATACTTTTGCGGTACCCTCATTTTTTGGCTCTAGAAAATCGAAGTCACCCGATTTTGATGAATGTTTTTTTTAAATCTTCATTATTAAGGCGGATTTACGAAAAAAAATATGGAAAACGTCTCACCTGAAGATTTCATATAGTTTTATGACTTTTAATGTGATCATAAACATGTATATATGTATGTATGTATGTATTACGTTGGGAATACCACATAAAAAATGTGGTATTCCCAACGTAATGTCTCACTGTGGAAATGAAACCGATGATCCTGAGAACATATGTAAATTTTTTTCTGACTATTTTACTTCAGTTTATGAGAACAGCTCACTGATGTCGTACGGAATAGATTCACTTCCTTGCTCATCAAACACTAACTTTATTATCTCAGATATATCATTTTCAAAAAACACAATAGAACAATGTCTAAAAAACTTAGATATAACTAAAAGCTCAGAACCAGACGGTATCTCACCTTTTTTCCTCAAACATACTGCTAGCTCAATAAGCGTACCTCTGTTTTATTTGTATAACCTCAGTTTGCGTGAAGGTTTAGTGCCCACAGTCTGGAAATTTGCGAATAAAACCCCAGTGTTTAAAAACGGTTCTAAAACTGACGTGACTAATTATAGACCTATTTCCTTACTTTATGCCTTATTAAAAGTCCTTGAACGCTTAGTACATAATTCAATCTATCCGAGTTTGCACAACTTACTAATTCCAGAACAACATTCCGTAAAACACCAATCGACAATCAGTAATCTTATTTTATATACAAACTTTCTGTTTGATAATATGGACAATCGAATACAAACTGATACCGTTTACACAGACTTTTGTAAAGCTTTTGATAAAGTGGATCATTCCATCCTTCTTCAAAAACTTGCGTTCAATGGTATACGTGGAAACTTATTGCGGTGGTTCTCTTCATACATTATTAAAGGAGGTGGTCAGTGGATTCTCCTCTAGCGAAAAATTAGTATCCTCAGGTGTACCACAGGGATCTATACTAGGTCCGATGCTCTTCACATTGTATATAAATGATATTCAGTCTTGTTTTATAAATAGTAATTTTTTGTTGTATGCAGATGACCTGAAAGTTTATCGAAGTGTAAAGTCCCTTAATGATTGTGAGAAGCTACAGGAAGATCTTGACCGGTTATCTAACTACTGTCTAATCAATAAACTGCAATTAAGCATCCCTAAATGTAAATCTATTTCTTTCACCAAAAACGTAAAAACCTACAATTACATATATTCCCTTCTTAACAGTCCCTTAGAAAAAGTATCATTAAGAAAAGATTTAGGCATCCTTTACGATTCAAATCTAACCTTTAATGCTCATATCAGCCATGTAACAAATAAAGCGTATCAAATGTACGGAATTGTTGCACGAACGTGTAATTTTTTTAAAAGCTCCTCATCCTATTTACTACTTTTCAAATCATTTATCAGACCACAAATTGAATATGCAACGCAAGTATGGAACCCCTATTATAATAAATACGGTGAACTTCTAGAATCATTACAAGCAAAGTTTCTTCGTTTTATAAATTATAAATGTTACCACGCTAAATCATCGTATCGTAACTTATTAAAAAAGTTTTCAATTCATACTTTAAAAGCAAGAAGAATATACTTTGATCTGATACTATTATTCAAAATAATTCGAAATGATTTAGATTGTATTGAACTACTTAACAAAATATATATCCGTGTCCCTAGTCGTTCTCAAAGCATTAGAGACGTATATACACATAAATTGTTTGCGCCTAAACTATGTAAAACCAATGCAGGTGAACGCGCCCCATTAAGACGTATTATGAAAGTATATAACATGCATTTTTCAAATATTGATCTATTCACTTAATCACAGTTACAATTTCGCAAGAACGTTTTAAGAAAGTTGGTAGATATTCAATAGTATATTTAAATATTTTACAAGATAAATTTGTACTGCTAGCAATTTTTTTTTTTAATTATTTTTTTTCCTTTTGTCTCATTTTGATTTTTATGTTACTGAGTACTGTCAATTTTATTTTATTTTCCCTTTTTCACTTATACTCTGTTTATTGTGCATTTATTACGAGATTTACTGTTACCAATTTAATATTACTTTGTGGATAACGGTGCTGGTTACATAATGACTAATATTATTTATAAAATGTTATTTGGTTTAAGCATTATTATGTAATTGTTTGTTGTCCTGAATAAATTTTAAAAAAATAAACGCACTTCTTCGAATATAATCGTTCATAACTTTTTTGCAATGCATTAAACGAAGTTTATTTTGTTTGTTTATATACACAAAAAAACGCACATTTAAAAAAAAAAACTTGAAAGAAAACCACTAATGTTCATTTATTAATTTTTTATCGAAGCGCGCTCGGGACTTAGGGCATGTTAGGTTAGAAGGAGACGGCTATTTCCTTTGTAGTTATTTTTTTATAAACCACTTAGGCTGGTTTTAGAGCTCGACCGACCGTCGGTGCGTACGTCGGTCGCGCTTACCTTTTGTATGAAAATTTACAAGTCGTTACAGTGCTCGCCCGACCGTACGCACGCGTATATTGCTACGCATTGCGTACGAGGACCGTCGGTCAAGGATCTCCTAGGTGTGCGTTACTTGCAGTATACAGTGGCTGCAATTAACCGCCGGTACGACATACTCCGCCGAACGTCGAGTCCCGTGATTCCGTGAGGCGTCGAGGTCACCGGCCCCTAGGTGATTCTTGGCACTTTATGCGTTTCGTGCATTCTGTGCCTAGTCGCGTCATAAAGTGCCACCTTTGCACTTCCCCCAAACCTTTCGTTGTGAAAGGGGTAGGCAGTGCCCATAGTGTAGATAGTCTCTATAACATTATCACCACCATCCGCGTCGCGCATCAATACCTGCTGCCGATCGTTTGGAAGTTAGATAGGGCCTCAAGTAGATTACCGCTGACACTGACTGGTAGGTTAGGATGTCAGGGAATGATAAGGGGGAACCTCCTCCGAGAGCAAGAAAACCACCGGATCGACCAGGCGTTTTGGATAGACCCATCGCCTATAGGGACATTTTTAACCCGGAGAGGATGAGAGTTGTCTCATCCTACTCCCAAATACCCACCCGGAAACCTTCGTCGCCGGGTAAGGAGTCCGCACCTAGGGTTGCACTCTCGCCCATCGTACCTGAGTGTACGACTGGGCGTGAACCGCTGCCCTCTCAGCCTCAGCGGGCCATGAAGACGCCACGAAGGCACACGCCTCCTGAGACCGAAGCCTCACTCCACGAGAAGAGGCAGCGTACAGGACAACTATCGGATTCATCATCAGCGTTTTCGGATGATGAAGAGCCCCAAGCGGAGACTAGGAAGAAGGTCCACACCTCACCTCCTAAGTCACCATCACCACCGCAACAGCCACCATCCATCTCACCGGACCGACACAGTCATGATTCGGCCCAGTTTGAACAAGGAGGTGAGGAGTCCTACAGCTGGGGCTCGACAACATATGCAACCCTAGCTGCATCAGCCGGAAAGTCATCTCCGGTACAAACAACCAACCCGTCCGGGTTAGCTCATGATGATGGACAGCGTCCATCAACGAGCTATGCCCACATGGCAGCAGCCCCGGCAGTACCACGACCGCAATCGGCGGAGCAACCTCAGGGAACTGAGAAGGAAAAGGAAAAGGAGAAGAGATATCCGCCGATTGTCGCAGAATGCCTCCCGGACTGGACCAGGCATTTTAAGGTCCTCAATGAGAAGTTGGGCCATCCACCTAATGCCCGTCCGTTCGGGAAAGGAGTTAGGTTCACTCCACAGAGCCCGGATGAGTTCCGTACCATACAGAGGTACATGGTAGAACTCTCCGAAAAGGATAAGACAATGTCGTGGTACTGTTACACACCGGCAGAGGAGAAGCCCACCAAAGTGGGCATCCGTGGCCTGCCTGTGGGCACCGACGTAAAATTGATTGAGGAGGCTATTCGGGCAAAAGGCTTCCCCATCAATTATGTGAAGGCCATACCACCACGTAGGGGCAGACCGGGCTGCCTCTACTATGCACAGCTGGAGCATCTGAGCCTGGAACGGCTGCAGCATCTTTACCAACTCGACGAGCTCCTCTACATGAG
Source organism: Parnassius apollo (assembly GCA_907164705.1). Taxonomy (NCBI): domain Eukaryota; kingdom Metazoa; phylum Arthropoda; class Insecta; order Lepidoptera; family Papilionidae; genus Parnassius; species Parnassius apollo. The sequence continues at coordinate 2,510,936 of CAJQZP010000644.1, read as the reverse complement.
AGGAGTCGTCATCGAAGCCTGGCAGAGGAAGACCGGACCGGCACAATGCCACCGTTGCCAGGCTTTCGGACATGCCTCCGCTAATTGTTTCAGGCCAGTGAAATGCGTTCGCTGTGCCGGTGAACATATTGCCAGCCTTTGCCCAAGGGGTAGAGAGGAGGAACCAAAGTGCGCAAATTGCGCCAAAAACCACACAGCCAACGATCGCCGCTGCCCGGTCCTGAGGAGGATAGCCAGGAAGCAGGGGATCGTTTTACCAGGGCTACAGCCGGAGAACCCAAAGAGGATCCCCTCAAGTCGCCCAAAGGCCGTCACCATACAGGAGGACGGGTGGGCCACCATCACTAGAGGAAAGGGTAGGCAATCAGCCCCCCCCCCACCCCCTCCTGCAGTACCATCAGAAACGGTTGGTCCCACAGATGAAAGGGCAACCACCGGGGCGACTCTCCGACCTCCTGCCAACGATGCCACTGAGAGGCAACCCTCCAGGAGGAAGAGGCGGAGGAACAGGAGCAAGAGAACGGAGCAGCCACCTCCTCAGGCTGCAACCACCTCTACCCCTATGACTGCAGGACCAATAGCCTCCCAGGCGCAGGTTGCTACAAGAACACCAGCACCACCTACGGCAGGTAAAGCACCTGAAAGGGCCCTGCCAGAAAGCAGAGCTCGCTCTATGCACAGAGCGCGCTCAATGCAAAGGAGAATTACCACTAATGCCCCGAGACCAGTGCCTTCACAGCGGAGTTCAGACCGCAGACCACCAGCGTCCGGCTTCGAGACGGCTGATGCCATCCATAGATTGGTAGGCATAGCCATCGAAGTCGGCACACAAGTCCTGGCCGACATAAGGGCCGGGACGGATCCCGTTACCGCCGTCATGAAGGCGCTGGCATCCTTACTGGCAAGGCACTATGGAGGATAGCAACCTGCGCCTGTTATATTGGAACCCGGACGGGATCCGTCAAAGGATCCATGAACTCCGCACTCTCACCCAGCAACAGGACATCCAGGTGATCTTGCTGGGTGAAACTAAATTAAGACCATCAACGCATCTTAAGCTGCCTAACTACCATATATACAGGAGGGACGAGGTCGATCCTCAAGGGGTCGCTTATAGAGGGACAGCGATCCTGGTGAGGAGAGACATCGTCCACCAGGAGCTGGAACTGCCAGACTTCCAGACGATGCGTTCCATCGGCATAAAAATGGAGGCGGCGGGCGAGGAACTTAGGATTTTTGCAGCATACCGCCCGCCAGGGACTCCATTTCACTCCTCAGACATCCGGACGGTAATGGAAGGCACAACACCCACCATCATCGCCGGGGACCTGAACGCCAAACACCCGGCGTGGGGGTCCAGAATGATCACCCCGCCGGGTCGTGAACTATACGAAGACGCTGAACACCACGACTATGACGTTCTAGGTCCCGAGGAACCGACGCATATTCCTAGCGACCATAGGAAGCGTCCGGATGTATTAGACATCGTGCTCACTAGGAACGTCAACTATCCAGTAGTGGTAGAAGTGCTGTATGACCTGAATACACAGCACCTCCCGATTCTGATAACCCTTGGCACTAAGGCAGTGGTGACCTCACCGCCCAGAGCCAGTAAGACCAAGATCGACTGGAGGCTCTACCACCAACACCTGCAGGAGAGACCTCCAGTCCATACACCGATCACCTCAGCGGACGACGTAGAGGCCGCTGCAACCAGAATTTCCACGAGCATCAAGGAGGCCCTCAACGCGGCCTCTACGATCGTCCCTCTCTCGGGAAGGAAGGAGGAGCTGCCGCTAAAGATACGCGTGCAGCTAAATCATAAAAGAGCGCTGAGGAAGCTCTGGGCGCGTACCCGCTGCCCTAGAGTAAAGAGAAAATTGAACACCTTATCAGACGAACTGTCGGTTGCAATACAGGCCCACAGAGGAGAGGCCTGGGAGCGGCGCATATGGAAAGCTGATGAACAGCACGCGTCGCTCTACACATTGAACCGGCAGTTAACGAAAACTCGACCACCTGTTTGCCCGCTGACCAACAACGCGGGCATTCAATGTTACGATGCCAAGGGCAGAGCGGATATCCTAGCTGAGCACTTCGAGGAGCAGTTTATGCCGAACCCTACGAGTGCGGAGTTCCTGGAATCCCATTTACGGAAAGAAAGCCGCGTGCAGGAGCTCCTGTCGTCGCCCGCGCCACCGCTTGCAGGAGAGTGGTTTATCTCCCCCGCTGAACTGCGGAGGACAGTAACCCGCCTGCAACCGAGGAAGGCGCCGGGGCACGACGGGATTACTAATGCTGCACTACGACAGCTGCCCAATAGAATCCTTGTAGAGATAGGTCGGCTCTACAATGGAATATTGCGGACATCCCACTTCCCGGAGGACTGGAAGAAAGGCAAAGTCATCGTCTTGCCGAAACCCGGGACGGACAGGCGTAGAGCTGCCAACTATAGGCCGATCACGTTGCTACCGCATATAGCTAAACTGTGCGAAAGATTACTGTTAAGACGTCTCCGCCCGTGCATCCAACTTCGGGCGGAGCAACATGGATTCAGGAGGGGACACTCAACAGCAACACAGCTGACCAGAGTGCTGCACCTGCTTGCGGCCGAACACAACCGTGGCCGCATATCGTTGGGCGTCTTTCTCGATATCGAGAAAGCGTTCGACCGGGTGTGGCACACAGGATTACTCTATAAATTAGATGTACAAACAAGTATCCCTCCTGCTATATTGCGGCTAGTGGCGTCTTTCCTGGAAGCCAGGAAGTTCTACGTCTGCGTAGAGGACGCCGAGTCCGCAATCAAGACCATATCAGCTGGTGTGCCACAGGGCAGCTGTCTATCTCCAGCCCTGTACGCGGCGTACACAAATGACATACCCACCCTGGCAGGACACTTGCAAGAATGGGAGGACGACGTCGAACTAGCACTGTTTGCGGATGACAGCGCATACTTCACGTCGTCCAGAAGAGCCCACATAGCAGCTGCCAGGATGCAACGTCTGTTGGACCTGCTGCCACCATGGTTGGGTGAGTGGAGGATGGCCGTCAATGTTAGCAAGACGACCGCTCTACTCACTCGCCGCTATAGAAATCTACCACCACCGCTAACCCTCGGAGGCCAGGAGATTGCATATGAGAAGGCCGTGACCTACCTTGGATGTCGGATTGACAGGATGCTGCGTATGACTGCGCACGTCGACTCTGCTATACGCAAAGCTCGATGTGCGCGGGCAATGCTCCGCCCTGTCCTGACATCCAAGTTACCGACAAAGTCGAAGTTAACTATTTACAAAACATATATAAGACCCCTGCTAACATACGCTGCTCCGGCCTGGTATGCACTCCTGAGCGATCATCAGAAGCGGCGACTTCAGGCCCAGCAGAGTTTGTCATTACGAACCATAGTCGGAGCGGGTTGCTACGTCCGTAATGACGTCATAGCGGCCAACCTCAAGATGGAGAGCCTACATGATTTTGTGGTCCGGCTGGCGCGCGGTATGTTTGACCGCGCCGACAACGGGCCACATGAACACCTCAACGGCTTCGCGCCGTTGCATGCAAGGCCGCCGGACGGGCGACCTTATCCAAGAGAACTCCTCCCTATATAGATTAGGGAGTCCGAGTAAACCCCTCAATGCCGCAGAAAGGCCAACTTTGACCAATTGTGTTATTTAAACACAATGTTTAGATAACCACGTTTTATTATAAATTTACCGACTACGACAATAGTCGTTATAAGCAACGCCTCTAACTTCGAGGCGCCCAGGACCGGCACATTGTAGTGTGCCGTGAGGAACATCCGGGTAAAGGGGTACACCCCGAGGCCCGAGACCTGCACGGCATGTATGCCCTGCAGAGGACAACAACGGACCGTCGGTCGAGCGCGTCCGCATGCGTACCGTCGGTCGACCGACGCGCTATGGAGACATATTGACGCGTTCAGTGCTACACCGACCGTACGCATGCGTGTATCATCGTCAAGAAAATCGAACCTAAACTTTAATAATATTGTATGATTTGATAGGTATTAAGTAGTGTTAGTGTTTTAAGTAATTTTTATCAAACATGGCATATGTCGACACCGAACGCCTCGCGGATGTTTTAAAATTTGTCTTGTAATTTCACTGATATTTCGTCAAAACTTTTGTTTGACTTTCTAAAGTAATTAAAAAAAATTGTTTACCTTCGCACAATAATGAATATAAAGTAGTAAATTCCCCTTAAAGTGCTCTTTGGGCGACGATTGGGTAAACCTGATATCTACGTCTTCTGGTCTTTGTACGTTTACGAACATAGTAAGCAGCAATTAAACAATTTGTAAATGCGTCCATTTCGTGTACGTGTTTGTGACTGTACCATTCCGGCCAGTTTCGTTGCTCAGGAGAGCACTGAACGCTAGAAACTGACGATCGGTTATGCGTATCGTCAGGACCGATGGTACGCACCGACGGTCGGTCGAGCTCTAAAACCGGCCTTTGAAGTAGGAGCCCCGCCAAGCGGGACTCCATCGACCGAGCGTCCCTTGAATGTGCCGCGTTGAGTGGCGTGGTGCTACCCTCCCCCAACTCTCTCCCGTAGCGCAGTCGAGCTTAGCTTTTGATTTCATGTATTGCCGGAATGATTCTGCCCCTCCAAAGCATCAGTGATTCATCAATTGCCAGTTCTCTAGTTGGATAGTAAATTAACTTCATTTTATTGTTAAATGCATCAATTAATGTTTTAGTTTTTTTATACTTTCGTTGCCCTCCTCATAATGAACATTTAATACTCTTAATATATTTTATATTGGCCATGTATTGACTGAATACGTCTGATTTGTACAAATAATGAGTTTTTCAATAATCCCTTCAATTATTTATTTTATTGTCACCCATGTGTATCTGTAGGCTAGTAAGTCTTTAGAGCATCTATGGTTATTGCACGACCAATTTTACATGTTACGATCCATAACTAAAAAAAGTAATCTATGGGTCCTTTGTTAGTCATTTCCACCCTTAAACCGGGACGCTGTTCGAAATCAATTAGGTTGAGGTTAAATCACGCTATGAGGCGAGCTTCGACGCGAGTTTGCCAGGGAAAAATAAGGAGTTAACAAATAACAAAAAAAATCCTCTATATTATGAATAGCTATTATTGTTCGACCTACAAACTCTAGTAAAACAATAGCGCGGCATTTTAAAAGGGCCATAAAACACGTGCAGGATGGCAATGTTTATTGCTTTGGTTTATAAATCAAATTTTCTCACACTGTCACTCAATAAACTCGGTGACGATGGTCGAGCCTCAATTTCAAGAGAAAGTCATTATTAATTATTAAGCGAAACAAATTACGATGCACTAGAAATAGTATGTAACTGAAAACCCTTCTCGATGTTTTCTCTTCCCTTCAAATACTAATTAAAATACTACTTATTATACTTAGTACATATATAAAAAATTAGACTTATACTATTATTAAAAGTATTTTTAACTTAAAAATATCAGAAATAAGGATATTTCAATAATACTGAAAATTCTGTCTAAATAAGCAAGAAATCATTTTCATATGCGGAAAACGCCGATCGGCGTCAAAGCGTTTAAATATGATGCGTCCGACGCCTATCGGTATCAGTCCTTTAAACCGCCCGCCCCTACGTAATAAGGACGATATTTTGAGCCGCCTTGAATGGGTTAAGTATAAGTGCCGTACCAACATAGAGGCACACAATATTTTTCTAACCAGTCCTTGCCCAATATGCTTCCAACCATCCATCAATTAAAATTCACTGCTGAACAAAGGCCTCCGTCATTGATTGCCTCATGAGAGGTTTTAGCCATAGTTGCCACGCTTGGAGAGTGGGCTGCAAATCGCAGTTTTTTTTCCTGTCTCTTCTTACGACACATTCGGCACAATATGGGGTATTGGGTATTCTTACACAGCCACTACACGGTTTAGTTTAGTTTAGTTTAGTTTGCGACGGGCTGTTTTCCGCAACTCCACGTCTATGCGCGTATTTTGCGTGTGGGCAGGAATAATGTGATTATTCGAGCCATGAGATCTCCCCGAAGAAGCTCAACAGTCCCTTGATGTTGCATGCAACTTCGGGGAGTGATCCCGGCGTGCCGAGATGTTTAGCCCTGTACGTAGCGACCTCCGGACATTTCAGTAGCACGTGGGCCGCCGTTTCTTCCTCCCCCATACATGCCCTGCACAGGGGACTATCCCCCCCAACAAGCTTTCGGCTGACCTGAACTGCCTCCTGGCGGCTTTTTTTTTTTTTTTTTTTTTTTATAGAAGAGGGGGCAAACGAGCATGTGGCTCACCTGATGTTAAGTGACTACCGCCGCCCATGATCAACCGCAACACCAGGGGAATTGCAGGTGCGTTGCCGGCCCTTTAGAAAGGAGTAAGCTCTTTTCTTGAAGGTCCCCAGGTCGTATCGGTCCGGAAAAATCACCGGTGGTAAATTATTCCACAGAGAGGTTGTACGCGGAAGAAAACTCCTTTTGAAACGTACAGTGGTGGACCGCCAAGCATCCAGATGGTGTGGATGGTATCGGGACGTTTGCCGTGTAGTGCGTTCACGAAATTTGGCGGCTGGGATTAATCCGAACAATTCCTCAGAGCACTCCCCGTGATAGATGCGATAAAATACGCAAAGAGATGCAACATCTCTTCGCAGCGCCAGTGAATCGAGCCGATCGGAAAGCACTCGGTCGTCGACGATTCGAGCCGCTCTGCGCTGGATGCGGTCAAGTGGAAGGAGCTGGTACTGGGGAGCCCCAGCCCAGAGATGGGAACAGTATTCCATGAGCGGCCGAACCTGCGCCTTGTAGTGTAGTAAGTTGCAGGCGGTGTGCCGGCATGAAATACTGTCCCGCTCTGCTGAGCACGCCAAGCTTTTTAGAGGCCAATTTGGCCTTCCCTTCCAAGTGACCACGAAACTGCACGTCACTCGATATGTCGACGCCGAGGATTCCGATACTGGCTGAGGCAACAAGGGGAGTGCCTTGAAACTGAGGGGATACGACAAAGGGGTTCTTTTTAGCGGTTAACGCGCAAACTTGTGTCTTCTGGGGGTTAAACTGGACTAGATTTAGTCGCCCCCAATCCGAGACTCTGTCCAGCAGAGACTCGACTTCAGACACAAGTTTGTCCCGGCACTCAGAGACGTTTTCCCGAGAAATATTTGCTCGGCCGGTGTAAAGAGCATCACCAGTGCTGTCATCTGCATAGCAATGAATGCTACGGGTTTGCAACATATCATTGATATGCAGAAGAAACAGCGTTGGCGATAGCACGCAGCCCTGTGGAACACCAGCATTAATAAGCTTGCAATCGGAGCTTGCACCGTCTACAACGACCTTGATGCTCCGATCTGCAAGAAAACTGGTGATCCAATCGCACAATTTCTCGGGAAGCCCATAGGAAGGGAGCTTCGAAAGAAGCGCTTTGTGCCAAACCCGATCGAAGGCCTTCGCAATGTCCAAACTAACGGCCAATGCCTCCCCCTTGGACTCTACTGCCTCCGCCCATCTGTGAGTTAGGTAGACCAGAAGATCACCAGCTGACCTACCACGGCGAAAACCGTATTGGCGGTCACTAATCAGCTGGTGATCCTCAAGGTACCTCATGAGCTGGCAGTTTACAATGGACTCCATTGTTTTGGAGAACAAGGAGGTGATGGCGATAGGCCGGTAGTTGGACGGGTCTGAGCGGTCGCCTTTTTTAGGGATCGGGTGGACGAAAGCCGTCTTCCATGATTTTGGGACTACGCCTAGGGAGTAGGAGTACCGGAAAAGACGCGTTAAAACCGGTGCCAACTCTGGAGCACACGTCCTCAGCACAATTGGGGGGATTCCATCAGGCCCACTCGACTTATGGATGTCCAGGGAGAGGAGTGCTTTGCGAACCGAGCGCTGAGTGAAGTGCACTTCCGGCATGGAGCACTCACACCGCGGGATGGTCGGCGGCGTACTCCCCCCGTCATCGAGAGTCGAGTTAGACGCAAAGAAAGAGCCTAGAAGATCGGCTTTCTCCTTTGCGGTGTGGGCCAGTGAGTCGTCCTCCCTGTGCAGAGATGGAAGAGATGGCTGACAGAAATTCCCCTGGACAGCCTTGGCGAGAGACCAGAATGCACGGGTTCCAGAAGGAAGACGAACTAGTCTCTCGCCAATTCTGCCTATGTGCTCTGACTTTGCCTTGGCAATGACTCTTTTGAAGGACCTAGAGGCGGAATTATACTTCTTTTTTAGAGCGCTGGTGTTTACATCCCTGGACGCTGATGCGTCAGCCCAGGCTTGGTAGCACTCCTGCTTATAGCATGATGCTATTTTACAGGAGCGACCAAACCATGGCTGAGATTTGCCTCCAATGGGCACCACAGAGGAAGGAATAAAAAGTTCCATACCCTGAAGTACCACATCAGCGACAGAATCCGCAACAACGTTGGGATCATCCGGCGAGAAGCAAACCCGCCCCCAAGGGTAGGATGCAAAGAAAGACCGCATCCCATCCCAATCAGCTGACCTATAGTGCCAAACACGGCGGCAGCCTGCAGAATGCAACCGCGATTTCAGCGTGAGTGGCACCACACTCCGGACAAGACAATGATCCGAGGAGCCTAAAGGGGCGTCGACGGAAATCTGATATCCGTCCGGGTGAGAGGTCAGCAGAAGGTCCAACAGGGAAGGTGCATGATCCTCCACATCTGGAATCCGCGTAGGCGAAGTAACCAGTTGTGTCAGACCATATGCCAAGGCAAAATCACGAACAGATCTCCCCGCATGATCGGTTAAACGTGAACCGAGCCATTCGGCGTGATGGGCGTTGAAGTCGCCGAGGATCACGATCTCTGCGGAGGGGATCTGCTGTAGCAACGAATCTGCAGCCATTTGGACGTGGTCGAAGAGTCGGTCTGTTTCGGCATTACCGCTATGGGACCTATAGAGGCACCCGTAGACGCGCGGATGGTCGTCGCTGTCTACGCGTAGCCAAAGGATGGACAGGTCCGAACCTTCAAGTCTGCCGAGGCGTCGAGAACAGATGTCCTCTCTGACGTAAACGCAAACTCCAGCCCGAGGCACAAAGGAGTGTTCCAGTTTGTACCCCGGGTAGGAGAGATACGAGACATCAGCCGGAGAGGACACCTGCGTCTCGGTCAGAAAGAGCAGAGCCGGCCTCGCCGTCTCGAGATGGTAGTGGACGGCGTTTAGGTTAGAGTGAAGTCCCCTGATATTGCAGAAATTCACGGACAGCGTGGCAGGGGTCGCCTTGGTCTTGTTGCTCCGTTTGCCCCGAGCAGTTTTAGTCTTGAGCGGAATATTGCCCCCCCCCAGAATACGCGGGGCAGCCTGAGCACCCACGCTCAGAAGTGGAGAAACATGGTCGTGGATGCTCAGCGAGGGATTCTCCAGGGGTGCTGGTACCCTCCTGGGGTAGTCTATCATTTAATTCCGCTACCATGTTGATGGGGGGGGGGGGGGGGGGATTTGGGCCTCCGGCCACCTGCACTCACCAGACGAAACGCGGAAGCAGAGCTTCCACTTCACGCCGGTATTCTGTGAGGTCGTGGTACCACCCCGGTTTGAGCCGGCCCATACGTGCGACAGCAAAGCTGCCGCGTGGCTCTACCACTGTTAAAGGCTCAGGCCGAGCCTACATAACACATCCATTAATCTGCCTTAGTTAGGCACTCTTCTAAGCGGCTTTTCGCCGCTTGCGCCCTCCTTTCTGCCAAGGAGGGTCGCGTTCGTATACGGCTTAGAGATCTCTAGTCAGATCGTTAAGCCATTTCCTAAAAGGCGGTGTTTAGTGGGTAAAAGTCTCCACATAACCACGCAGCCGGCTGCGTGGTATGCTATGAGCATTCACCGCCTCCCTCCCCCGCTTTCCGGAGGGTTGCCCATATTTGCTTCGGGCGCAAAAAAAAAGGGACTATCTGTAACACCTATAGTAAATAAATGTTTGTTAAAGGTGCCGTGTCCTGTGATAGCACTTGTTACTATCCACTACACGGTTAATATAATTCTTATTTGCGCCGCTACGTCCTTAAGTTGGTGTCTGCTGTCTGACATTACCTGAGTGAACTTATTTACTTAGGGTAGTGCATATACTCATTTGTATCCGTAACTTTATTTTATATGTGGTAGAGCCACGTTGCAGCTATACTATGGTTAGTATGGTGGGAAAGGAACACGCTCTCAGAGTACTAGCGTGAAAAGCAGCTTAATACTGCCGTGTTTTGTATGTGGTGAGTGTAGAGATCCTGAAACCGTTACTGGAAACGAGGCATTTCATTTTAGTCCTCAGGGGTGACAACACATCTTCGTTTTAATTCTTAATCGAGGATAAATGTAGATGTCTATGGGAAACAGGATCCACTTACCATCAGGTGGACTGTGCTAGTTTGTCACCCTTATTCTATAAAAAAAACATTTCTTCATCCAATTTATTAAAAATATCCCATAGTGAAAAGCAAGTAATTTAGGAGGAAATTATTTCATTAAAGTATTATTATTTGATCCTTTAAGTGAGCTAAGCGATAATATCATAACCTCAAGTTAAAAACTAACGAGTTAACAGTTATTTTAAGAATTTAATACAGGGAATAATAATGAAATTTTACATCAAATTTTTAATGGCACAAATTAAGATAAATTCTTGAAAAAATACAGTCAAATTGAGAATCTACTTCTTTTGTTTTCTTCTATGAAGTCTGCTAAAAAGCCTACAACTAGGTTTTTTACAATGATAATGTAAATGTCTAATGTATGAGCCTCACCCGCAGCATTTACTTACCATCAAGTTGAATGTTTGATCGTTTGTCTCCATTATTCAAAAGTAAAAAAAGATTTTAAATTGAAGTTTACCCCTATGATCAAGTTTAGAAAAAAGGCTATTACATCAGTACTAACTTGGCCAGTTTTTATAGGCTGCCAGTGGGCTATAAAGACAGGATTGATGGATATACTGGGGATGGGCAGCAGCGTAAAATGTGTGAGACGTCTGATAGCAAATCCTTTCTTCATAACAATGAGATCAATGTTCAATAGTGTACTTACTGAAATAATGTAACACAGTCCACATAAAGCGCACATGCTTTCTCTAATTTCTAAGAGAATTTTGAAACTGAATCTGCCATGCCTTAGTTGCTGAACTTCAGAATTCCTCAACATATTATTTCTTGTCATGCACATTTACTTATGATGTATTCTTTCACCTATCAGCAAGTGGTAAAGTGTCTTTTAAAATTCTAATTAATAATTAAATTCGTACTGGTAGGAACAAATTTTGGTTACTTGCATACAGTGAGATAAAAGATGAGCACTTATTACACTTATATAATATTAGTTCTCTTCATTGAAGTAGAAAACTCAACCTATTAAAGTAAGCCTTAATTGGTGCAACCAGGGGTACCCATAAACAAAACATGAATTATAGTCTATTTAATATAGGTTGCATTGGGTGACATTGATGGAATTACATTATATACAACATATCTTTGCATAATTTGCAATGATTTAATGTACCACAAATTTTAAAGCACTTGTCATAATATATTATGACAAGTGCTTTAAAATTACAATTGCTTGTACAAAATACAATTGCTTGAAGCGACAGTAGCCTAATGGCAGGGTGCGGACCGCAAACTCAACAAGATCTTGGGTTCGAATTAAGCAATTTAACCTTATCACGAGTGGTTAAGGGGATTATTAGTAATGTTTATAGCATTATTAATATTCTTTTTTTTTTAAATTGTTAATTACATGTATGAAAAAGCTGTTAATGTCTTGCATATTGAATTTGATTCACAGAAGTTAGTCTCAAGAAAGATTAGCCATCTGTGCAAAATAGAATTATAGCACTCAAGTATGTGGCCAAGTATATATGCACTTTCTATTACCTCACCGTCATAGCCCAATGGAACTGCAATCCTATATGAACTATACCAGATCAGTGACATTGTCACTGATGTGTGGATAAACTTTGATGGTACAAATGTCCCTAATTTGACATAGGAAAAGTAAATTTCTAATTTTAATTAGACATAGTTACACAAAAAGGAATTAACATTTACTCAGGTTTTTACCAAAATAATACATGGAGTCTTATAATGTTATAAAGAAAAATTATATCAAAAATTATCGAAGCAAAGGTACTATCTATATCTCTAAAGTGGTGTCTGTAGGTTAGATTCTCCCTGTATAAATATGTCCAATTGTGATGCAACAAACATTTCTGTTTAAATTAAAATACATGTGTATTTGCTAACTATCTTTATTTACATAATACATTAGATTATTGGTTGCTTTTAATTAAAACTCTCACTATTTCGGGTCATGAGGGAGCTTGAAACCGACCATTCTAGCTGTATCTTCAACACTCCTTTCACCTTTCCCTTTGAACTCAGCATTAATTTCCTTGTATCTTCGACAATTATGTAAGTAGTCACAATAAGATTTTGCCTTAAAATGCATTTCATCAATTGCTTTACAAAGCTGCTGGTCTGTTGACTGATATTTTCTATACTGGTTCAAAATGTATCGAGCCATTTCATTTTCTGTTAATTTATTAGATGAACTCTGTTTTCTTAGCTCCGAAAGGAGCTGTCGCAAAGTCACTAAAGCTGGTTTTGATGTTATGGACGCCATAGTCAACCCTTAAAAGAATTTAAATATCTAATTTTTCAACCATGACTGATGTTATAAATTCTTCTAAATCTTCATATTTAGGCTTCTCATTTTGAGCCCAAAATTCTGAGTCTATTTTAGCTAATTTTTCTTTATTTATATAATGCACTGAAGTATCATTAAAAATATCTTTATAATAAAAAGTATTTTCTAATAAAATTTCATCAATGTAAGGAAATATTTTATGAATGTAAGGGACACTTTTAGATAATATTCTACTAGGGTGATTTTCTATTAAAGATGTGAAGCTATTGCAAAGGAGAATGCAATTTTCTAATTTGAAACCCCAATTACTCCAAAGGAAGTTGTTTGTTAATTGTTTAGGGCAATGGGGTAGGTATACAAGAGTTTTGTATACGTCAGATATTACATAACTTCCCTCATTATTTCTCTCAATTATTATCAAACCGAAGCGTGTGAGTAATTCACATTCAGCTGAATAAAATATAGGATCATGAACTAACACTTTTTGTGATTTGAAATTGTCCTTTAAACATAATAAAAATGCAAGTTGATAACGAGAAATATTGCACTCTCCGATATGTCCGAGTCCAAAACAAACAATTTCTGATATTATTCTATCGTTTGATAATGTACTCACAGCTTTCCTAACGTCGCTAAAATAATCGGATTCTTTTATTTCGTCTACAGCAGTCAAAACTCGCCTGAGAACAAAAGCAACGCTGATATATAACCTAAAAGTACAGTGGTATAGAGGTAATAACTAATGCTTACTGATAGGATGCCTCAACGTCAATATAGTTTTCTGGTTTTATAAATTCCACCTCTTTGCGAGGAATTTTCGTTTGTTTATTTTTAGTGCGACGTTTAGATGTAACTATTTGAAAACCATCGCCATCTATTTCTTGTTGTGACATTTTACAATTTTCCATATTAAGCATAGATAAATATATTCTTATTAAGATTTTTGGCTTGGATACTTGTCTTTTAAGCCATGTCTTCATTTCATTCAGAATAGCGCTAGTCACTGATCTCTATATAAGTACCCACGCGAACTGGCTATGCCCAGTGGTGGCCCTAGCAAAATTTTTAGGTGGTGCGAGATCCCATAATGGCGCCCCTCTAAATACAAAACCTTGGTGTTGCTATACTAAGCAGCTGCATTTCCGTGAATTTAAATAGTATTAGACCTAGACCTATCAAATATCTACTATATGCGGGGCAATAACAGTTGTATCTGTCGCTCTTGCCATAGCAGTTGTTCTGCTCATTCGCGTTAAAGAAATGTTGTCCATTCCACTCGCACTACTCTGTTGCGCGCAAAAACTCTCCGATCATACTTTTAATCTCATCGCGGTTAGACGAGAAATGAAGCTGTAGTCTTCAGCAGATTTGACATCATATAGGCAACTGAACAGAGAGATCTTCAAATACATGCGGCGAGACTTATGCAACTTTAATACTGCACGTATTGAAGAAGCGATCGAGCGGAACCAGGGCTCCAAAGCCTTTGCCAAAGATCTGTTTGCCAGAAAGAGCTAACTGTCAAAGCTGAAGACTGAGTGTGGCAGCATCGTTTCCGAGACACCTGAGATTTTGAGTGAGATTGAAAGGTTCTATGGGCAGATGTATACATCTTCGTTGGAGCTACACGCAACTGTGAGTAACGATTCAAGAGCAAGTCTTATCCGTCACTATTCCGATGATATCTCGGACGTTAGTCTGAGCGAGATTAGAATGGCTCTCCAGCACCTTAAAAACGGCAGGGCGCCAGGTGAGGATGGAATCAGAGCGGAGCTTCTGAAAGTGGGTGGAACACCGGTACTTAAAGTCCTTCTAAAGCTCTTTAATTCCGTCCTCCATGGTGGCACTACTCTGGAGGCGTGGAGCAGAAGTGCGGTGGTCTTGTTCTTTAAGAAAGGCGACAACGCTCTCTTGAAGAACTACAGACTGATTTCCTTTCTGAGCCGCGTCTACGTGCTGTTTTCGAGAGTCGTTACGAATCGTCTCGCACGCAGACTCGACGACTTCCAGCCTCCCGAACAGGCCGGTTTCCGAAAAGGCTTCAGTACCATAGACCACATACATACCCTGCGGCAAATTGCACAGAAGACCAAAGAGTATAATCTGCCACTTTGCCTGACGTATGTGAACTATGAGAAAGCTTTTCATTCCGTCGAAATTTGGGCGGTGCTGCAGTCCCTTCAGCGGTGCCAAGTTGACTGCTGGTATATCGAAGTGCTGAAGTGCTTGTACTACAGTAGGGCTACAATGGATATCCGAGTACAGAACCAGAGTTCGAAACCTATCCAACTGCAGAGAGGTGTAAGACAAGGTGACGTCATATCCCCGAAACTCTTCACCGCTGATTTTGGAAGACGTTTTCAAGCTACTGGACTGGAAAGTATACGGTATTAACATCAATGGCGAATACATCACTCACCTTCGATTTGCCGACGATATAGTCCTTATGGCAGAATCGCTGGAGGACCTAAGCACTATGCTCAATGACTTCAATGGTGTCTCTCAACGGATAGGTCTTAAGATGTACATGGACAAAACAAAGATCATGTTTAATGTCCATGTCACACCTATGCCGGCAGTTGTTAGGAGCACTATGCTCGAAGTTATTGACGAGTACGTTTACCTGGGACAAATAGTCCGACTAGGTAAGTCCACCTTCGTCCGAGAGGTCAATCGACGGATTCAACTCGGTTGGGCAGCGTTCGGGAAATTACGACACATCTTCTCGTCAGGTGTACCTCAAACTCTGAAAACTAGATTGTACAACCAGTGCGTGTTGCCAGTGATAACTTATGGATCTGAGACGTGGTCCTTCATTGCTGGCCGTATGAGGACGCTCAAGGTCGCTCAGCGAGCTATGGAGAGGACTATGCTCGGAGTTTCTTTGCGTGATAGACTCAGAAATTAGCATATCCGCAGTAAAACCAGGGTGAGCGACATAACCCAACGGATTAGTAAGCTAAGCTAGCTAAGTGGCAACTGGCCGGCCATATAGCTGGAAGAACCGATAACCGATGGGGAAGAAAGGTTCTCGAGTGGCAGCCTCGTACTGGTAGGCGTAGTGTAGGGCAAACCCCCACTAGATGGAGTGACGACCTGGTAACATGCAGGAAGTCGATGGATGCAGGCGGCTCAGGACCGTGGCATTCCTTGGGGGAGGCCTATGTTCAGCAGTGGACTTGTGACGGGCTACACTACACGAGGAATCCTCAGGTGATGTAGATTCTGCGATGGCTGACCGCTAAGTGCTTAGTTCTTATTTTAATTTTTGTCATGTACATATTGATAATAAATAATCATAAATACAATATTATCTATAAATCAATATTATTTTATATTATTACTAGGCGAAACACGTGTCGTATTATCGTCGATGGTGTGTCATTCCTAGTGTAGTGGTGTTGGGAGTAGTGGTGCTCGGATTAGTGGTGACGGGATTAGTACACGTAATTGAGGGAGGGTGTGAGGTGCTCTTCAAACTAGGTAAGACACATCATTTTATTGTTCACTTTTTAATAACACGCCCAATATAAGACACTTCAATTTGGATGAGTAGAGGCGTGATCCAGGATTCTATCGGAAAAACTTGATAAAATAGATAAAATAAATGGTCATTGATATATAATATTACTAAACTGGAATGGAAGATTAACCTTGAGTTAGAAGAATTTTGAACTTCAAGTGACCTTTTCGTGTGTATATGTAAATAGTTTCTCGGAAACGGCTTCAACGATTGTGATGTTAGTTTTTAAGTTCTATCTAGCGGCTAGATAGAGCAAATAATGGGATGGGGTGACACATAGTAAACAAATTCTCAAACGCTGCTCAATTTTTAAATGCCGTTAAGTCTAATGATGTCTCTTTAAGTCCAAGTGAATGTGATACCAAGAGACTTAACGACCTCATAAAATTGAGTACCATTTGTATTTGGCCATAAGTCATCAATTTACATAATTAATTGTGATTTTGTGACGCAAGCACAAATAATTGACGATTGCGATTTGCTGCAACTTACGCAAACCTAGTTAACTGTATAAGTACGGGAAGATTGAAAGATAAAATGTTTTTTATTCACCCTAAAACGTAAATTATTCATTTTCTGTACTTAGATAAACATCAGTTACATACGCGGTAATAGACTGAAGCTACTGAAGCGACGTACAAGCCAATCGAGCTTGGCAGAAGACTGTCAAGCGTGACATCACACGTTACTGACGCGTTATCTGCATTTATTTCATTGAGCTATTATGTACTACGTACTAGAGGAGACACTGCATTCAGCTACTCTGTTCCACTCAACTGCGGTGCATGCACTGCACTTTAATCAGTCACTCGCTAGGCGCTTGTAGAGTTGTCACGTGTTGTGTTGATTTAAAAAAAATCTCTTGATAAAAATATGCCGTCTTGTGTACTTAGATATTGCACAAATAATTCAAGAAATGTCAGTAAAAACCAAGGAATTACTTTTCATCGGTTAATAAGATACTTATTCAATAAAAAAGTATTATAAATTAATAATAAAGCAAATTATTCCTAAGACGCCATCTCGTATCATTGAATATAGATTATGAAATTAATATGTTCAGATGCGACATTTCTGTGGGTATTTAAGTTTAGGACGAATATATTATTATACTACACATTTTTTTTGTAGAAACATATAAGTTATTATAATTAAGCTAAATTTTTCATGTTTAAATCTGCTTATTATTCTTTTATTTTATTTTTAGGTTTCCACTTCAAAGTCAAAGTGGAATAAATTCGTCCATTTTTAACTCTCGCGTGACCAGCATTTATGAACGATTATTTACAACATTTATGATTCTAATTTAAATAAATATATTTGTAATTTAAATTTTATGTTAATAAGTTTTGTTAAACATACATTTAGTACGTTTTTTTTATATTTGACATAGATACCTTTTAAAATATTCAGATAACAATATCATCAAAATGTAATTCTGACATAATATTATGTAATATTATATTAAATTAGCACATATACAAAATAAAAAACATTTTAAAAAATTGTAAGTACTCGATATAATTAACAATACAATATAAATAAACAATTATTACATACTGACCATTCTACTTACGTATAATCTATAATAACAAAAACTGACCGCGCAAGCGCAAAGCGCGTTTATACCAACTGCGCATGCGCGACTCTACTATTACCGCGCATGCGCGAAGACATAGAAGTAGCGCACAATTTTTGTTTGGAATAGCTTCTCTAGTACGTAGTACATTATAACTCAATGATTTATTTGCATTATTACGTAGTAGATACTATTATTTATTTTGTGTACTATTATTTATTCTGTGACATTGTCCGGTAAATATAGTAAAGTTACAGCCTATATACGTCCCACTGCTGGGCACAGGTCTCCCCTCATTTCTGAGAGGGTTTTAAGGGCAAGGAAGTGTACGCCGCGCTGCCCCAATGCGTGTTGGCGAACTTCACGTGTCTACGAAATATTTTTTTTCTTATTCCTCAGACATGCAGGTTTCACTTTTTCCTTCACCGCCGAGCGCGTGGTAAATCAGCACTTAAAATTGCAATTAACAATTTCATTGGTGCCGGCGGGAATCGAACCCAGGTTACTCGCGTTCTGTTATACTCGTATTTACAGCGAGCGCTAACCATGTGAGCTACCACGGCTCTTGTCACATTGTCCGGTACCGATTGTAAAAAGCTATGAAAGTAAATGTTCAACTTGAAATTTATTAACTACTTATACTAATTTTAGATTCGACAGTAGTCTTTCATTCATAATTCTATCGAAAGTCCACTGCTGCCATGTCTACATTTGCCATAGTTGCCATGCTCGGAAGGTAATTGACATTTTTCATCTTTTGAATAGTTATCATTTTTCATTCCATCGCCTTTTACCACTTACGCACGGAATAACTGGAGTAGTGAATTCTCTAACGCCACTACATGGCAGCGGCAATACTCGTAGTTTAAAAATTAGGTAAGATTTTTTTATAGAATAAGGGTAACAAACGAGCACATAGTCCAAATGATGGTAAATGGATGCTGTGGCCCATAGACATCTACATCTGTCCTCGATGAATAAACGTGATGCGGATGCGTTACCACCCCTAAGGACTAAGATGGAATGCCTCGATTCCAGTAAAAAGGATCACCGGTTTTCTACGCTCACTATACAAAACACAGCAGCATTGAGCTGCTATTTTACGCTGGTATTCTGTGACAGCGTGGTCCTTCCCCGGTCGAACCGACCCATTTATGCATTTTTCTCTGATTGATTTATTTCTAAGCAAAGTTGTGCTATTATCATGGATTAAAAGCTTCATTCTTCAAATTTTCGGTGGACTACCCTTGTAATATTTAAGTAGACTTTGGCGAGAGTTAATATTGTGCCTTTAGTAACTTATGCATAATATTAAAATATTTTTATAGCTTTTAATTGCAAAATAGTTTATAGTGCAGACGGTCGTGTCTACTGAAGCCCATTGAATCTTGATACCGATTTCAAGTAATAAAGACATTAAATATAAAGATGTGATGCTTCAACTTTATTTCATTCCCTTAAACCGTTATATAATTGTATTGTACTTCTGCTTGGCGGTAAAAATAGATAAGTACGTTTTTTTTTTAATGGGATAGGGTGACAAACGAGTACACAGTCCACCTGATATCTACATAGGCCCATAGACATTTACATCTATCCTCGATTACGAATCAAAATGCAGATGCGTTGTCACCCGTGAGGATTAAAATGGAATGCCTCGTTTCCAGTAAAAAGGGTCTCCGGTTCTCTACACTCAACATCTCAGACTCAACATACGAAACACAGCAGCATTAAGCTACTATATTACACCGGTATTCTGTGAGAGCGTGGTCCTTCCCCGGTCGAGCCGACCCGTTCGGTCTGACCATGATGATATAGGTGCAGCGTGGCTCTACCGCGTATAAACCTACCCAGACGAACTTCTATAAAATAAGGATTCCATGTTCATCAGTAGACTTAGAATAGACCCGTCGGGAAATGAACTAGAGTTATGGTCCTTTTACTTACCTTCTTGTAAACATTTACGAATCCATGTTTATTACTCATAGCTATGTGCCGAGCAAGTTTTAGAACCTTGTATGGCCACGACAATGTTCATTTGTTAGAAGTCCCCTGAATACTAATGCGGACCTCCTTATTTTGGAAAGCTAAAATTATACATTGGCTATTGTCGTTTAATAGATCAACAAACTTGAATTTAGTATTGAATTATGTTTACCTTAATTTATCTGATTTTTCTTGGTGGTTAACGCTCGCTGTAAATATAACAGAACGCGAGTAACCCGGGTTCGATCCGCGCCAGCACCAATGATGTATTTAATGTAATGATGAATTCACCACGAGCTCGGCAGTGAAGAAAACATCGTGAGGAAACCTGCATATGTATAAAGAAAAAATATTTTTTAGACAAAAACCCTCTCAGAAATGAGGGGAGGCCTTTACCCAGCAGTGGGACGTGTATAGGCTATAACTTTTATCCGATTTTTCTTAATTAGTCTGATTTTTACTGGCATATTTTAAACGTTTAGCTGACTTTCTTTCTCGAAATGCCGCAAGAGGCCGCACGGCGTCGTCACTGTCGTCACCTGTTACAGATGTACTTCTATTTTTGCGAATTAAATTATGTATTTTCACATGTAAGAAAAAGAAATTATCATTTGGTAATAATTTCTTCTTTAATTCCGTGTAGTGGCGGTGTAAGAATATCAACTATCCTATATCTTATCGTGGGTATCGCAAAAGGCGACGGAGGGAAACTAAGGCAAGAGGCAGAACAACTACGTCTACTAACTCGCTCGCTGAGCGTCGCAACTATAGTGATAAACCCCCATGGCAAGAGTTATGAAGAGGCCGCCCCCGTCCCCGGCGGCCGCGCTATTTCTGGCTACGGTGGCGACCGTGGTAACGGTGGGGCAGTTGGTGCTAAGGATCAGTGGCGAAGCTAGAGCTCCAAGCTAGGGCAAGCCCAAGATATTAATTTATAAAAATATAGATTGTTGTTTTTAGCAGTTTTGTAAAAATACACCAATCTTGATCTGTCTCCACGCTTCAGTTTCATATTCAGTGCTGTCAAGGACGTGTTTAACAAAGCACACAGAAGGCATACCACTGCTAGATAGATTGTATTACATATCAGCAATTGCATAGCTTCGGTGGCTTTGAAGAAAGCCGTTTGGGTTTGTTTTAGCGAAAGAAAAAAATATTTACATCCAATACAATACATGAACAAAAGTAAAACACGAACAAAGTACAAACAAACTATGTACAAATATAAAAAAAAATATTTATATTCTAATGGATAAGAGCTTTGATCAATAAAAGAGATTAGATAAGATTTAATTACGTCCACGTAAAATGTTGGTGAACATTTTAATTGTACCAATAACTGTTTTTAATTGCGATACTTGATAAGTCTGAAATACACTCTTAACCTTGTGTATTATCTCAACAAAGTTTAAAGATTTCCTCTCCGATTATCACTTTAACACACTTCAATTCATCACAAGGAACACTATTATCCTCCATTTTCATTAAAAAAAAATTTAAAAAGCATAAATTTTGAACTCGTAATATTAAATCGCTTAAGATAAGCACACAGAGTAAATAAACATTGAAACGTGAAATGAACTTGCAAACGTATTGCCCGCGCGCCTCCGCTTTTAACAAATTTATTCCCAAAAGCCTGGCTTTAAATCTCTATACTAATTGCTATATATACAATCGTAGTTATATTTCATTATAGAATATTTTGCCATAGGTTAGAAAGTGAGCGATCGTCTTCTCGAAAGCCCCGTAAAAAGCCCACGCGAGCGAGGGAGACAACTATTAGCCCTATTAAAACTCTTTTTTTATGACAGCAGCAGTATCGCTATGGCAATACGAGGTCATCGGTCGACATGTGTCGAACAGTGGAGTGCGCGGGAAATTTGAAATAACTTGAAACATTTTACGAGTTATTTTATTCGTTGATATTATTGATTGATTTAGGTTTAATAAGGCAAGCCCGGCTTTTCTGCTTTAATGGAAGCTTCGCTACTGCTAAGGATTTCCGGTGGAGGTTTGGTTACCACCTAAGACAACTCGAACTGGCAACATATAATGGCACGCCCTCTGATGACTGATGAGAAGATCTTTGAGCTGTAAGAAGAGATAGAGAAATTGCGCTGGGATAGTGAAGGATTATCTGAAACCGAAGATAGAGGGAGGACAAGGTAATCCTCGAATTGGGCAACGTGTTCTATCAGCTGAAGGAAGACCACATATCACAAGGAGGTGTCGGATTTATCGTCTACAAATCTCTCATTAACAACATTGTAAAGATTGGGAGTGTGTCGACGAGAGTTGCGTATCTTACACTCAGATTTACCAAACGGTATTCATTAAAGGTCATACAGGTTTACACACCAACCTCAGCACATTCCGATGAGGCGGTGAAGGAAATCTCTAGAGCCATGCATTCCTCCAAAATCCACTACAACGTGTTAATGCGAGATACCAACACAAAACCAGGCACAAAAGAGAACTGTGAGCTAAAGGTAGGGAAATTCTTGGAACGGAACCCAAGGGGTCAGAGAGACTTTTATGATGAACTCTTTGGGAAGAGGCCCCACAGAAATTTGACCTGTTCGAGCCCCAACGGTTCGACAAATAATAAGATTAAATTTATTATGAGCACTAGACGGCTACTCTTCAGTGATATCTCAGTGGTTGCGAGGGTGAAAACTAACAGCGATCACCGAATGGTGAGAACGTTAAGTTGGAGAGGTCACGTCTAACAAAGCCAACTTTTCGTCCCCCTCGTGCTCTAATCCAAATATCAGAAAAGTTTCAGCTCGAGTTACAAAATCGTTTTCAGTGCCTAGAAGACTGCAACGCAGTGGACCATACGAATAACAAGCCCGTGGAAACTGTCCATGCGGTCGGAACTAGTTCTGCAAGACCCGACGCAGAAAAACTCAAAAACTCTCCGATCACACTCTTAAACTCATGACTGTTAGACGAGAAATAAAGCTGCAGTCAAAAAGGAAAGAAAGATGAAATAAAAGCTCCACACTACAACTTTAGGCGTTTACGTACGTACGTATTATACTTATGTATGTATTGTATGTATGTATGTATGTATATATATATATATATATATATATATATATACATACATAAGTATATGTACAACATTATAATACACGAATGTATGTGTGTCCAATGGGACGTAAAACCGGCACAAATATAAAGAGATCAGAGCCTGAATCAACAGCTTTACGTGATTTACACACGTGGATTTTTACACATGGTAGAACCACGCTATATTATGGTTGTAGCCTGAATGGAACGGCTCTACTGGGGTAGCATCACGCTCTCATAGAATATCAGCGTAAAATAGCATCTTAATGTTGCTGTATTTTGTATGGGGAGTGTAGAGAACTGGAGACCCTTTTAACTGGAAACGTGGCATTCCATCTTAGACCTCAGTTGGGACAACGCATCTACATTTTGATTCCTAATCGAAGATAAAATGGATGTCTATAGACCACAGCATCCACTTACCAGCATGTGGATTATGTGCCCGTTTGTCTCCCTTATTCTATTAAATTCTATAAAATAAAAGATTTTCGAAGTAGGTACCCCTGTACTTGAAGCATTGCTAACATTCTGACTCCGAGCTGCTTCTTAGAATTTTTTTACAGAAAACCCAATCTGGTTTTGAGCATAATCAAAGGAAAGGACTTTCCTATGTTCAGCACGGTTTTATTATTCATTTGTTTGCAGGTAGAGACATAATATAGATCAATACTTACGTAAATTCATACATTTTGTTAGTGTAATAAGGTACTTAATTTAGGTAGGATTGCAGTTTTTAATGCAATAAAATTGTTTGTTTCACGTTTTATTTAGAGATTCAAATAGTACGAACCGGGTAAATATACTATTTAATAGATAGCACGTCCTTTACATGGAAGTACAAAAATGGAAGAGTAAAAAAAACATCAAAACTCAAGTTTTTTTCAAGTGATAAAAATTTGGCCCTTACCGTGGTATCAATAAATGGTGATGAAGCTTGTTTATTTAGGGCAATCTCTTAACTGTTGGAACTCATTGGAACCAATTGTTGGCTATAGAAATTCGGGAGCAAATTGTAGGGGACGTTATTGCGGTCATTTTGATGTATATTTACAACTAAGGACCCGCTCCGGCTTCGCATGGGTAGGATCTATTAATGTGGGGCTATTTACTTTAAAGATAATAATCGAAAACCATTTGTTTTATCAATTTTTCTATTACTAAAAATATAGGTTTTTTAGAAATTGATAAATTAATATCGAAATCGATTTGGGCTATTACGATGAAATATAGCCTAGATCTCTGATGGCATCGCTCTTTATCTATTTGTGAAGTTTCCTCACCATCGGTGCAGCCATCCCGAAGAACATGGATCACAGACAGACAATTTTAAACGAGGTAGAGCAGTGCTGCAGCTTTATTGGTTGAAACACGAATGGGTCGGCTCGACCGGGGTAGGACCATGCTCTCATAGGATACTGCAGTTAAATAGCAGCTTAAGGCTGCTATGTTTCGTATGGTGAATGTAAAGAACCGGAGACCCTTTTTACTTAATACGATGCATTACATCTTAGTCCTGAGGGGTGACAACGCATCTGCATTTTTATTCTTAATCGAGAGTAATTATAGATATCTATAGGCCACAGTATCCACTTACCATCAGTTGGACTGTGTGCTCGTTTGTCACCCTTACTCTATAAATAAATATATATAAATATGAAACGCAAGAGTATAGTTTGTCCATTTTGTTCCTTTTTGGGCCCCTACCTATATTAGTTTGTTCGTTAGTTTTTTTTTAAAGAATATTAACAATGCTATAAACATTACTAATATTCCCTTTAACCGCTCGTGGTAAGCTTAAACTGCTTGTGTTACGAGTGGTTCACGCCAATAGTCGAATGGCGGATTCGAACCCACGACCTTTTTGAGTTCGCGATCCGCGCCCTGCCATTAGGCTACTGTCGCTTCAAAGTATTTTGTTTAGTTAACTGACTAACAGAATGCTTTTATCCAAAATGCTTCCTATGTAACATTGAATGTTAAAAGTACAAATAAATATTCACTAACTAACATAAAAAACTGTAATTCCAAGCGAACAAAGACGCGTTCTCACTTCTCAGCTAGTTGTATATATATAACATAGAACTGGTATAAGTACTTATTAAGTCAGGCAATCCAACACGTAGGTATGTACTCGTATCTGCAACATAATATGTAACACACGTAAAAACTACAGTTTTACATTTTATATAAGATCGGTCATTCAAAGAATGATTTAAATCGATCTCTATGTAATGATGCCGAAATGAAATGCGCGGTGCATGTTAATACATGGCGACATTGCACTCGTATGAGATGCGAATAAGAAATTGAATAAAGAAAGAAGGGTCGGGGCTCTTAAAGTAGGTTCAAAGATGTCATGGCTTTTAGCCGACTCTGCAAAAGTAGGAGGTGCTCAATTCGATTGTATGTTTTGGGTATGTATGTAATGCAATATCTTCGCCATTTATGAACCGGTTTAAAATATTTCTTTTTTCAAATTATGTACTCCAGACCGCATTTCGGTCACGGCGGCTATTTTCAACGGATATTAGCGCGTTAGTTGTGGGGTCTGTTACACGCTTAAAGCAACTAGCGATTTAATAAAAAAATACTCCGAAAAATTAAATCTCGACATAAATTCGTTAATACCATCATGTACCAAACCACTGAGGTTGTATGGGTTACCGAAGATACACAAACCAAACGCTCCACTACGTCCTATAGTGAGCCAGATCGATTCACCAACTTATAAGCTGCCACAACACTTGGCAAAAATACTGTCACCACTGAGAGGACATACCAGAGCACACACAAAGGATTCATACCATTTTGTTAGTGGGATAAAAGACCTACATCTCGCTGAAAATGAAACTATGGTCAGTTTTGATGTTCAGTCACTATTCACATGCCTACCTATTGAAGACTGCATATCAATTGTAACCAGAAAGCTAGAAGATAATAACATGCCTGCTGAATATGCAGTATTACTCAAACACTGCCTCACATCTGGCTATCTGGCTCACCTGTATCTCCCATAGTCGCCGACATATTCATGGAGGACTTCGAGGAGAAAGCCCTTCCTACAGCTCCTGTAAATCCAAGATTCTACAAGCGGTACGTAGACAACACTTTCACAATTTTACCGTCTGACAAAGTAACTGCATTTTTAAACTATTATAATATTATAAAATCTAAAATACAATTCACAATGGAGTTAGAGGCAAATAATTCTTTAGCTTTCCTAGATGTTTCAGTCATTTGAAATCCTAATAACACAATTGGTCACACTGTGTATAGGAAAAAGACCCATACCAACCAATACTTAAATGGTGAATCTCACTCACCATCATCCTTCACAGTTAGCTACCGTGGGTAAATTTTTGTTTCAGAGAGCACGAGGGATCTGTGACAGAAAGCATCTGGCCGCCGAGCTTCAGCATGTCAAGCAAGTATTGCAAGACAACAAGCTTCGGGTCCCGCGTCTACGTCATAGTGACCGAGTGAAGCCGGCCACAGTCGAGCGTGTACCTGCTGTACTACCATATGTCAGAGGAGTCACAGACAAGGTTGGCTACATCTTGA
The DNA here is from genome assembly GCA_907164705.1 of Parnassius apollo. NCBI lineage: Eukaryota > Metazoa > Arthropoda > Insecta > Lepidoptera > Papilionidae > Parnassius > Parnassius apollo. The sequence goes on along the minus strand of CAJQZP010000644.1, from coordinate 2,484,549 downwards.
AGCGAGCTTCCATTAAAACATACTACAAGTCGCTGAAGCAGATTAGTCAATTTTTACCATCCGTCAAGTGTAATATTCCTCTACAAGACGCAGGAGTGTACAAGTTAGATTGTGAATGTGGTCTCTCTTACATAGGTCAAACAAAAAGATCTGTAAAAACCCGCGTGAAAGAACAAGAACATATAGCTGACGTGAAGCACCGACGCTCCGGGAAGTCTGCAGTCTGCGAACATGTTCAAGATCGTCCCCACCATTACATTCGATTTGATAAACCACAAATCCTCGCAAAAGAACACCAATTACTACCAAGGATGATACGCGAGTCTATTGAAATTAAAAAACATCCAAATTTCAATAGAGAAGATGAATGGGTGCTGTCACCTGCTTGGGATCCTATAATTAACAAAATTAAACCCAAACCTAAGCATACCACTGAAAGACTTCATGATACTATAAGCTCGTTTTGCGTAAATCGGACCAAAAATTAATATTCAAAAACTGAAGGTAGCCGGACTAACTATGACATTGGGACGTCAAACAGTCTCAGTCCCTCCCGTGACCATGGGTGCTGTAAAGCACCCGAAACGTCGGGAATTAAAAATAAGTAAAAGTAGTAAAATAAACGCGATAAAATCTATAAATTTAGTTTTATTATAAAATTTATACATAGTATCCGAAATGGGGGCTTTGATTCTACGATATACTATTTCATAGCCTAGAACTGGTACAATAACTCGAACGCGTTTTTGACTGGTGAATAATTGCAAAAGGTCACTTCTTTTTCTCCCTTGTTTATCCTGCAAAACATTCAAATCGTTAGGAATTTATAATAAACGCAATAAAATCCGTAAAATTATTTACGTTCATAGACTCATATGAATTGAAAAGTTTAAAAGTCGTTCCCATAAATTTAAAGGTGGTAGAGCCATGCTGCTATGTTAATAGTAATTGTAGCACGAATGAGTATTCTCGACAGGGGAAAGACCACGCACTCATTGAATAACAGCGTAAAATAGCAGCTTAACGCTGCTGTGTTTCGTACGGTGAGTGTAGAGAACCGGAGACCCTTATTACTGGAAGTGAGGCATTCCATCGTAGTCCTCATGGCAATGCATCTACATTTTGATTCGTAATCGAGTATGAATGAAGATAATGATTTCTTAAATTTACGCGAACTCTACATACACATTAAATAAAACTATATTTACGGTTTTTATCGCGTTTAATCAACTACTGTTACTTATTCTAATACCCGACGTATTGGGTGCTTTACAGCAACCATGGTCACGGGGTGGATTGAGATGATTGACGTCCCAATTTCATAGTTAGCCCGGCTACCTTCAGTTTTTTAATATTAATTTTCGGTCCGATCTACGCAGAACGAGCTTAGAGTATCTTGAAGTCTTACTGTGGTATGCTTGGGTTAGGATTTAATTTTGTTAATTATAGGATCCCAAGTAGATAGCAGCACCCATCCATCTTCTTATCACCGGGTGGACTATAATTTCTTTTGCCACTTCCGTTATATTAAAAAAAAATAAGAATCGTAATATTTAATGTAAGCGAGGTGGATTTGTAGTATATTTTATTTTATTCCCACAGCATCGACCTTGATAAAGTATTTAGGCTAGAAAAATCACCTACTGACATAGAGGGCGCAATGGTGCGACGCATATCGAGTGCCCATTGTCCGTTGTATGGCTCCGCAATCAAATTCGACCAAAGTATTCCAATCACGCGCCCGTATTGGTTCCAACTTACCGTAACACAAATAAGGTAACAATAAAAAGGATGCCCGTTTTTTATATTTTTTACGGACGCGTCTCGTAATTCGGTGTTAATAAAAATGTCTTTTCTTAGTTTACTATTTCATTAGAAATTTAAGATCGTGGAAACCAGAGACGAATTAAATGTCGATAACGCCCTAGGCTTAGCGGTCATATATTATAAATTATAACTACTCATTTCGCAAATAAACTATATTACAAGTTAAATGTAGTTTAATAGTTGCAAAATAATTAGAACACGAGTAATCTTAATTTTAACTTCCGCGCGCGCCCCATTTTATCCTTGCGCCCTTAGTTACGTGCCTAGTTTGCCTTAAAGATAATCCACTACTAATAATCGTTTGACATTATAAATTATAATACTCGTAATTCTAGTTGATACCCGCTCACTTTTCTGGGCGCACGCTAATATTTTATTGCGGAATCTAGATGCAATATATCATGTTTTTTTATGGGACTATCGTAAAATCCGTTCTCAGCGAGCGTCTTCATTTGTGTATAATTTCACAGATCTTATGATATCAGACGGTCACGAAATCGTAGTACCCTGCTTCAAGTCCTGTCCGCAGTTTAACTATTTTCGTTTTTTTTTTTCAAGTTCCCTTCTTTTCTGATAGTCTAGAAGTCTATTATTTCGAGCCCTTTTTTAGTATTTTTTAAAAACACAAAAATTTTATTTAAACTAATTGCACTCATGAGTTTTTATTCAAATAACCAGTTCAGTTTTTTCTATTATGTCGGTAAGATCTAAAAATATTAGGTCATATTTCATCAGTATGTAATTTGTATCTAAATATAATTTCCAAAACACACGATTTAAAAAAATACCGAGAGAAGCTCGGTCAACCAGGTACTAATATATATATATATATATATATATATATATATATATATATATATATATATATATATATATATATATATATAGGAAAATTTACCGCAGATATTGAATCTACTCGATGCTTAACATAAGTTAGACAAGCATCTCTTACGTAAACGGTATATATTTCATTAAAGTAGTACTTTATTTATTGACTTGTCGATGGTTAGGTAATTAACTTAAGGGATAGTAAAAAAAGTAAGTTACGTAATATATTACACTAATGTTGCTAATATCCAAAGAAATAGGATCAGCGGGGCAGCCAAGTAGACTTCTACAGTCGTTAACGCTGATATTAAACTATAGAAATGAATGAAGTCAACCACAAATAAGTAACACAAATGTCACGCGAGTGATTATTCATTTTTATAGTTTTCTGCTAGCATTATCTGTTGTAGAAAGAAACTTAGCTGGCCACGCAGGTCGTTGAAGTATTTTTTGTCGTTATTTATCTACGTAGTGGAGAAATTTAATACAGATTTAAAAATAAAAAACGTGACGTTTTATTATAACGTATCACTGATGGGGCTATAAGGAAAAAAAAGGGACAAATAAAAGAAAAATTTTATGTCCTAAAGGAGTTTCACTTCGTACGTGTACACAATTACAAGCAATTTTTTTAAATTATATTTTAACTATTACATAAAAGCAGTATTCTGCTGTAATGTCGTGCAATTTGTTATCAATTTAAAACCAATAAAATATATTTTCCTATAGCGGAAAACGTTTAGATATACACACATGCTTTCGCCGCACAAACAAAGGCAATATACATACTAAAGTACTAACAGCGTAAACACATACCTCCATAGGTAAATTATTTTCTACTGTAAATTATGTATTCATATTAACGTAGCTGGAGATAAAAGATATATTTAAAAAGTTTGCATAAATAAACATGCAAATAAGCACGCGTGTTTATATTCCTAGGTATATATACAAGCTGTAGATTTTGATTCAAAAATAAAATATAGAAATGTTTCGTTTTTGAACGAGTTAAATATATAAGCTTTTAATACCCCTACCGTTAGAGACTATCAAGAGTTCACTGATGAACATAAGCAAATGTTGCCACATTCCCCCTATGTCTTCCATAGTTGTCCGCTTGAGAAACGGGTCCTTACCCGTAGTATTTTTATTTTTTAGCTGTTATTAGAAAAGATTGTTATCCGTCTCTTGATATGTTTCTCTCTGTCATCTCTTACGACAGCCACAGTGGTGGAATTTATCTCACACTGGCGGTATACGAATACCCGCTACCCTATATCATATACACTGTCAATCGTATCATATCATACCAATACACTGTCAACTTTTCATTAGACAAAAATGTATTTTGCTGACGTTAAAAGAACTATAATATCTGTAATATGTAAGTACGAATATTAAAAGTTTTAATAAGAAAGTTTTGAACCGGCGAATAAAGCTACTAAAATAAAATTTGCGTAAATTAGAAATTTTAAGCTATCTTGATCTTTATTTCATTATAATACGTTCGAAATAATGAATAATCAATAGATTTCTATTGATATTATAAATAAATACATTCATAGCGATTCTCAAGAGAAAACAAGGAATTACATAATTGGTAGATTAGTTTCGAATTGCTACATTTAAAAAAATCGCGATTAAAGGATTTGGTTGTAGTCTGGTCATTTTTAATTTTTAAATTGTAGTTAGGTGACAATTATAATTATCATTACAATTATATTTCATCATCATCATCATCATTACAGCCCTTCACAAGTCCACTGCTGAACATAGGCCTCCCCAAAGTAATGCCACAAAGCACGGTCTTGAGCCACCTGCATCCATCGACTTCCTGCATGTCTTACCAGGTCGTCACTCCATCTGGTGCCTACACTACGCCTGTAGGGCTGCCACCGAGAACCTTTCTTCCCCATTGGTTATCGGTTCTTCGAGCTATATGGCCGGCCCATTGCCACTTCAGCTTACTAATCCGTTGGGCTAAGTCGGTCACTCTGGTTTTACTGCGAATATCCTCATTTCTGAATCTATCACGCAGAGAAACTCCGAGCGCTCCGAGCATAGCCCTCTCCATAGCTCGCTAGCGACCTTAAGCGTCCTCAACGGCCAGCAGTGAAGGACCACGTCTCAGATCCGTAAGTCATCAGTGGCAACACGCACTGGTTGTACAATCTAGTTGTCAGAGATTGAGCTATACCTGACGAGAAGATGTGTCGTAATTTTCCGAACGCTGCCCAGCCGAGTTGAATCAGTCGATTGACCTCTCGGTCGAAGTTGGACTTACCTAGTCGGACTATTTGTCCCAGGTACAACATATCCAACATCATACTCGTCAACAACTTCGAGCATAGTGCTCCCAACAACTACCGGCATAGGTGTGACATGGACATTAAACATGATCTTTGTTTTGTCCATGTTCATCTTAAGACCTATCCGTTGGGAGACACCATTGAGGTCATTGAGCATAGTACTAAGGTCATCCAGCGATTCTGCCATAAGGACTATATCGTCGGCAAATCGAAGGTGAGTGATGTACTCGCCATTGATGTTAATACCGTATCCTTTCCAGTCCAGTAGCTGGAAAATGTCTTCCAACGCAGCGGTGAAGAGTTTCGGGGATATAACGGATATATATATATATATAACAATTATATTTATATAGGACAATAGTGGCGGTGTTTATACATAACCTCTAAATTAGATTTTAAAAATTTATAAAAAAACTAATCATGTCCAGCAGGATGTGGAAGTGGGGGGGAGGGCGACTCTATAACTCTCTCGCCTCCCTCTCTACCACCTGCCACCCCCTAATTCATTTTGAGTTATCATTTTGAGGTTAGTTCTATGGGATTTTCTTTTTGATTTTTGTCAAGAACGGTGCATTACCTTCTAATGGGAGTGGTATTATTATAATTGGGGATCAAACCTCTACCAAATAAAATATCTTGCTCCCCCAAATTCTGGCCAAACGATCCCAAATACAACCCTTTATACTTCCTGCTATTTAAAAAACAAATTATAAAGGCACCTATTTGATGATTGTTATTTCAAAATTTGGACTATCCCACATTTTGCTTTTTATTTGGCAGCCCTATAATACAGCAATACAAGTGATATCATTATAGACATACGTTTAGTCACAGGACGACGCGACGTTAGACGTTTAATGCTCCTGCCAGAAAAGCGCGCGGAAAACGTTTTTCTTTCAAATTCTAATTTCACCATAGACAACATTGTACTTTCTACGTATAATAAATTCGTCAAAATGTTTGTGAATATTCATTACGTTGTAATTAATTCCGTCTTCGTTAAGTTTATATAACAATATTCTAAAGTGCGCCGGTGGTCGGGATTTATTTTGTGTGCATTTAGTTTGAGCGCGTTCGAGTTTACCAACGGTAGTGCTGTTGTGTGAATAATTTGTTTGTGTACATTAAGTTTTTTATAGAAAAAAATATGGAACGTTACGTCGTGAACCGGCATTCGAAGCGACGTCAAAGTAACGACGGTTTTTTGACGAGATGGAGAAAGAAGTATAGCATATTGAGAAAGCGTTCCTGGGTTACCAGTGGATATGACTTAAACGTAAGGACGTTTTTTAGTTTTTATTTTTATTTTCGACCAGAACTTTTAATATACGGTCCAAATATACTCTGTTTTAAGGCTTGCTAAGCTAGAATCATTTAATTATTTGTTGGTTTATAAACAAAAAAACAATATTGAAACAAAATAGAAGTGACAACTGCTGGAAAGGGCTGGTCATGACTCATGATAGGAAGACCGTGTGTAGGTTAACGTAATGTGGAACGCGCCTGGTCAGAAAGTGCAAAGTTATGGGAAAGAGGGTTGGTAAAAACTAGACGCGTAAAGTTGAAGAACGGGCTAAATGCTTAGCTAATTACCGCCAGCTACCTTGATGATGATGAGCAAATTTATTAAATCTGTTTCTATGTTATTAATTACAGTGGTGCGTACGGACGTTTTTATACATGATTTGTAGCGACGGTAGCCTTATGGTTTAGGGTGAAACTGCGAAATTTGACGCTACAGGTTCGAAACTGTGATTCGTTACTGTCTTAGTCGCGACAGGTTTAGTGTAAGTATATATGACAATGTTTTACTTCTCAATTGTAAGTTGTAGTAGATTAGTTGAAATCTGAGGACTAAGATCGAATGTTTCGTTACCAATAAAATTCTCAAGAAATGACTGGTCTCGTCTGTACGAAACACAACAGCATTAATCTGATATTTCACACAATATTGAGAAACTGCCATAAAGTTGGATATTTGCCATAGTTGCCACGCTTGGCATGCGAGTACAACTGCAATTTTTATTGTTTTAAGCTATGATCAAGAAGACGCTGTTGCCCATCTGTAGACTTCTACTCTTGTTTATGAATTTAGTTCTTCTCACACGTACTCCGTGAATAAAACTACATTTATGATATTTTGAAGTCTACTCGAACGTAAAAAAATACTGGTATGTGGTGATAATCAATATTCAATGGAACCAAAATGCAGATGCATTGTCACCTGTGAGGAATAAGATGAAATTACTTGTTTCTCTAAGTACTTGTTTCTCTAAAAGTTCTCCGGTTCTCTACACTCACCATACAAAACACAGCAGCAGCATTAAGCTGCTATTCTACGCTGGTTTTAAGTGGTCTTCCCCCGGTCGAGCAGACCATTCGTGCTACAACCACTATATAGCTGCATCACAAGATACTAGCACGGTCTTCATTGCATAGAGTAAAGAAACTATCTTACTAATTCCCCGATAGAGCCAACCCATTCGTACTGCAACTGTGATATTGTATTCGTTTGTCAGTCCTATTTGTATAAAAATGTGCAGAAATGATTAATGAATGTCAATATTAATTACAGACTCATGATTTGATCATAAAGTACCCACAGCTTGAACTTTGAACCGCACCCACAGTATCTTTCGAAACGTGATTAGCCTTTGTACAAGATAATGCACACATGCATCTATGAGAAATAAATTGTGATTCCTAATTGGTTGCCGTCTATAATTTAGTAGCGGTAGCGCTGTACAAATCCTTCTGTAATGTGATACCTTTATCTCTACTCCCTGTGCTTTTTGATTTGTAAACAGATCCTCGGCTGTTCTTACTTCATCCCACAATAACGCTGTGGTTAGCGGTGCTTTCGGGGCTGCGAGTTGAATACCGCATGGAACAATTACTTTATTTGTATGTCCTACAAGTAATTGTTCGGATAAAAGTCTGCATGCTACGGGAGAAAGTCCTAATATGAGTATATTGTGTTTTTTTTTTAAATAAAAGAACTAACAGAATACATTTGAATATTTTGTAATACATAATGTATATCCGAAATTATATGTCGTAATATAAAATATTTTGATAATTACCGAATATATCACGTAAATACGGATGGTAGTCATGATTACATTATCTATCCTACGAAAATAAAACGGTAATGTCAAATGATTTCCTAATTAGCTACGTACTTAATATAACTGCAGCATGGCTCTACGTGGTAGAGCCATGCTGCAGTTATATTAGTAGTATAGTTGTAGCACGAATGGGTCGGCTCGACCGGGGAAGGACCACGCTCTCACAGAATACCAGCTTGAAATAGTAGCTTAATGCTGCTGTATTTCGTATGGTGAGTGTAGAGAACCGGAGACCCTTTTTACTGAAAATGAGGCATTCCATCTCAGTCCTCACGGGTGACAACGCATCTGCATTTTGATTTGTAATGGAAGATAGATGTAGATGTCTATGGGCCGCAGCAACCACTTACCATCAGGTGGACTGTGTGCTCGTTTGTCAGCCTATTCTATAAAAAAAAAATTAGCTATGGGAATTATAGAACATATTATACTAAAGTGTATATATATATATATATATATATATATATATATATATATATATATATATATAATAGAATTAAAGAACATATAATATTCGAACTGTATACAATTACCCTTACAGTTTATAAAACTTTTACTGCTAAAGATAGACCTCCCCCATAGACAGTCTTATAGGGATTCCCCCTATGAGGCAATAGTTAGCACGCTTAGCAGTATTTTCCATAGTGTGTCAAAGTAAATAGTAATAGTGCCAAAGTTGTTTTTTTTTTAAGTTAATAGGAAGTCGCTGCTGCCTATATCATAGCATATACCCACGGGACGATATGGGACAGTCGATGTTCTGACACAGCCACTACACAGTATATGAAGTTCGACCGATTTGTTTTCATCGCAACGAAGGGCAGACAAATATTCCATAGTAGTACCAGCTCGTTCGTACTTTGTAATGTTTGAAAACAAACTATTAATTAAGAATGTATTCGTATAACAAATTATGTCATCGACTGTATTACGAAATCGATATTCACGGCTTATTAGGTAACAGTTACCTAAGTATCCAGGTGACTTATACTGGGTTTTTATATTTTAAAAACGCTTCGTGTTCCCTTAGGAAATAAACTTTGTATTACATTAAAGTGCATAAAAACCCATTTTTCAACAAAATACTAGCGTAACAACTTACAAGTGAATAGAGAACGTGAGTAGAGAACCGGAGATCCGTTTTACTGGAATCGAGGAATTTCGTCTTAGACCTCAGGAGTGATAACGCATCTACATTTTGATTCTTAATCGAGGTTAAGTGTGGATGTCTATGGATCACAACGTCCACTTACCATCAGGAGGACTGTGTGCTCGTTTGTCACCCTTATTTTGTAGAAAAATACTCAAATTTCGAACTCGTTTCGATGAGTTGAGATGAGAGATGTGAAATTTTGAACATAGCTCAGAATCGGATGACAATGTAGGAATATTAAAAAAACGTGGTGTATTAAATTTTCTCAGTATAAAATTAAAAAAATCCCTTTATATAAATCGGACGTAAACCACTCATCGTCATAGTTCATTACAGCCTATTATTAAAGCCGATCCCGAGATCACTGTTGAATTTAAAACTCGCTTCTGTATTACCTGAGCTCTTCCAACCCTTACAAGGCATTTACCCGTATCTCCATTAGCTCGTAAACAATTCATTGACGGAAATAGATATGTGGATATAGGACATAGTGCAATCCACGATTTATCAAAATACAATTCTATTTAATACATTCTCATATATTTATCATTCTGCAAAGTAATGGTACTTAACCGTTTTTTTTTTTTAATATTAGGCACTAAATCATTAGCGTGGAAACAATTTAAACTTTATAGCACTATTTACTTCACCGACAACCGACGGTTTTCGGTTAATCGTGAAGTATCATTTGCATATGTGCATATTATATGTAAGTAAACTTGTGAACTTTTTTTAATAAATTAAGGGTGACAAAGGAGCACACAGTCCACCTGAGGGTAAGTGGATGCTGTGGCCCATTGACATCTACATCTGTCCTCGACTAAGAATCATAATTCAGGTACGTGGCCAACCTTGGGGACTAAGATGGAATGCTTCGTTTCCTGTAAAACACTCATCATACGATAAACAGCTGCGTTGGGCTGCTATTTTTAGCTGGTATTCTGTGAGAGCGTGGTCCTTATCTAGTCAGGTCGATCTATTCGAGCTACAACCATAATACTGCAGCATGGCTTTACTGCGTATAAGATGTGTAGATCATAATGCAAGCCACAATCCTGAGTAAAATAATAAAAAAATACTGTTCTTTTTAAATAAATTCTTGAGCTGAAGTTAGGGAAATTTGGAATAGGGCAACGGAACCGAAGGGGCCAGCAGCTGGCCGACTTTATGGAGAAAGAGGGACTCTTTATGATGAACTCTTTCTTCCAGAAGCGGCCCCACAGGAAGTGGACCTGGTCGAGCCCCGACGGTTCGACAAAAAATGAGATTGACTTCATTATGACGACCAGACGCCAACTGTTCAGTGATGTCTCAGTGATCGCAAGGGTGAAAACTGGCAGCGATCACCGAATGGTTAGAGGCACACTGAACCTAAACGTTAAGTTGGAGAGGTCTCGTCTAATGAAGTCAACGCTCCGTCCCCCCTCGTGCTCTAATCCAGAATCCCGAAAACTTTCAGCTCGAGTTACACAACCGCTTTCAGTGCCTACAAGATTGCAATGCAGTGGACGATATGAATGACAAGCTCGTGGAAACTGTCCATGCGGTCGGAGCTAAGTTCTGCAAGACCCGCCGCAGAAGAACACAAAAACTCTCCGATCACACTCTTAATCTCATGGCTGTTAGACGGGAGATGAGGCTGCAATCGTCAACAGATTTGACAGCATACAGGCAACTGAATAGACAGATCTCCAAATGCATGCGGCGAGACTTACGCAACTTTAATACTTCTCGTATTAAAGAAGCGATCGAGCGGAACCAGGGCTCCAAAGTCTTTGCCAGAGATCTGTCTGCCAGAAAGAGCCAACTGTCAAGGCTGAAGACTGAGTGTGGCAACATCGTTTCCGGGACACCTGAGATTCTGAGTGAGATTGAGAGGTTCTATGGGCAGCTGTACACATCATCGTTGGAGCCACACTCAAGTGTGAGTAACGATCCAAGAGCAAGTCTTATCCGACACTATTCCGATGATATCCCGGACGTCAGTCTGAGCGAGATTAGAATGGCTCTCCAACACCTTAAAAACGGCAAGGCCCCGGGCGAGGATGGAATTACAGCGGAGCTTCTGAAAGCGGGTGGAACACCGGTACTTGAAGTCCTTCAGAAGCTCTTCAATTCCGTCCTCCATGGTGGCACTACTCCAGAGGCGTGGAGCAGAAGTGCGGTGGTCTTGTTCTTTAAGAAAGGCGACAACGCTCTCTTGAAGAACTACAGACCGATTTCCCTTCTGAGCCGCGTCTACGTGCTGTTTTCGAGAGTCATTACGAATCGTCTCGCAAGCAGACTCGACGACTTCCAGCCTCCCGAACAAGCCGGTTTCCGAAAAGGCTTCAGTACCATAGACCACATACATACCCTGCGGCAGATTGTACAGAAGACTGACGAGTACAATTTGCCACTTTGCCTGGCGTATGTGGACTATGAGAAAGCCTTTGATTCCGTCGAAATTTGGGCGGTGCTGCAGTCCCTTCAGCGGTGCCAAGTTGACTGTCGGTATATCGAAGTGCTGAAGTGTTTGTACAGTAGGGCTACGATGGCTATCCGAGTACAGAACTCGAAACCTATCCAACTGCAGAGAGGTGTAAGACAGGGTGACGTTATATCCCCGAAACTCTTCACCGCTGCATTGGAAGACGTTTTCAAGCTACTGGACTGGAAAGGATACGGTATTAACATCAATGGCGAGTACATCACTCACCTTCGATTTGCCGACGATATAGTCCTTATGGCAGAATCGCTGGAGGACCTTAGCACTATGCTCAATGACCTCAATGGTGTCTCCCAACGGATAGGTCTTAAGATGAACATGGACAAAACAAAGATTATGTTCAATGTCCATGTCACACCTATGCCGGTAGTTGTGGGGAGCACTATGCTCGAAGTTGTTGACGAGTACGTTTACCTGGGACAAATAGTCCGACTAGGTAAGTCCAACTTCGACCGAGAGGTCAATCGACGGATTCAACTCGGCTGGGCAGCGTTCGGGAAATTACGACACATCTTCTCGTCAGGTATACCTCAATCTCTGAAAACTAAAGTGTACAACCAGTGCGTGTTGCCAGTGATGACTTACGGATCAGAGACGTGGTCCTTCACTGCTGGCCGTATGAGGACGCTCAAGGTCGCTCAGCGAGCTATGGAGAGGGCTATGCTCGGAGTTTCTCTGCGTGATAGACTCAGAAATGAGGATATCCGCAGTAGAACCAGAGTGACCGACATAGCCCAACGGATTAGTAAGCTGAAGTGGCAATGGGCCGGCCATATAGCTCGAAGAACCGATAACCGATGGGGAAGAAGGGTTCTCGAGTGGCAGCCTCGTACCGGTAGGCGTAGTGTAGGGCGACCCCCCACTAGATGGAGTGACGACCTGGTAAGATATGCAGGAAGTCGATGGATGCAGGTGGCTCAGGACCGTGCTTTGTGGCATTACTTGGGGGAGGCCTATGTTCAGCAGTGGACTTGTGAAGGGCTGTAATGATGATGAATGATGATGATTTAAATAAATTCTTATTTATCATTTTGCAAATTAATGGTACTTAATCGTATTTTTCACTTTAGGCAACACAAATTCAATGCATTTAGTTTCTTTTAAACCTTACGCACTCAATTATAGCACTATTTACTTCGCCGACTGTTCATATTTTCGGTTAATCTCGAAGCGAAGTATCTGTATTGTAAGTGATTGTATAATACAATTCGAGTATAAGTGAGCTTCTGAACTAAAGTATACTAAATTATTATTTAAGATAAAATAAGGAGAACGGATCAAGAATGGACCCCTGTGACACGCCCATATTTATTACAGAACCTACACAATTTATCTGGATTTTTAAAATCCTATTGCCTAATGTGTCAAATGATTTACGCACTCAATAGCTTTGGATAAATAACAAAACACACCTATCGCATTCTGTAAAACTTCCGAACGGTATAAATGTGCTGAATTAAATACACCCCTGCATTAGTCATGAAGCGTCTTTTAGTTAATAGACTTTTCTCTAGTAGCCATTTATTATATAAAGATCATTTGGTCTGATAAACAACATCAAGTACAATTTTGTCTTTAGATGTTTAACAAACTTGAAACCTTATTATTTGATATATCTAATAAATAAAATTCTATTTTATAATCAAGACCAATACAGCTCCTCACTAGTCCGGTACTGAACTAAGGCTCCTCCCTAGATATGTCACAAAACACAGTCCCGAGCGACCTGCATCCATCTAACTTTAAACAAGGGTATACAATCAGTTGGTGTTGCCAGTGAAAAATATGGAACTGAAACGTGATCAGTCAGTACTGACCGTATGAGGTAGCAGAGTAACCGAAAAAGTTCGAAAATCAGTAAGCTGAAAATGCAATTAGCTGGCCATATAGCACGAGAACCGACAACCAATAGGAAAGAAAGGATCTAGAATGGCAGCCTTGTACTGATAAGCGGAGTGTAGAGAGACCCCTCCACTTGAGTGACGGCCGGGTAAGACATGCGGGTAGTCGATTGACGCAGGCAGCTCAGGACAATTCTATTTGTTCATACGTTAACTGGAAATTCAGCATAATATTGTGATTTTACCCCTGTTTTTTATTCCTAGGCTAATTCGAAGACTTCCTGCTAAAGTAACTCATCGATCCAAAAGTGGGAGGCGTTGCAGCATACCTTATATTACCGTATAATTCTTCTCCGAAAATAGGTTTAAGAGGAATCATTTATGATGATAATGAATGATGTTCCCCTAAACTTAATTTTTAACTTTCTTGCTACTAGACATGAGAGACAAAATTTTCAACAACTTCTCTTATTCAACACGCACCCATGGCATTGTTGTATCCATGGACGAGATGAGGATATTCTTAGGAACGCGGTGAATGGTGTATATTCTCTAAAAACAGTTCACACTCGCAATTACTAATAACGCTAGTAAAAAAAAAAACTCTAGATTGTTCTAGGTGATGCGATATAAATTTATTACACGCTTTTCGAACGCGGTAGTTGCTACACATTTTGCTTTAAAATTATTTTCCGTGACTTATTTAGTTGGTTTCGTTCGTTTACGTTTACATTAACGTGTGGTAAACTATGTAGCATGAAAACAAACAATTAAAGTAACGATTCATATAAAATTAATTACCTTACGGACTACTAAAGACGACTATCCAGCTGTTATTTTTTTTTCAATTTAATTGAATTCACATAATTACAATTAACTCAAACAATGGCTTAATCTAAAAATGATCTATAATAACAGGTACCTGAACTAGGATAAATCTATTTCTCCGGTGTATGAGATACACTAACAAGTATTTTATGTTTCTTGCAAAAATTGTAAAAATAACTAAAAATTATAAAACCACCATATAAGAAACAGAAAATATAAGTAAGAAGACTCTTCTATGCTGGTTATTTCCTTAAAAAAAAGTAATTCTACCAGAGTTTCTGCCAGATCACAATCATTACACATTAACGAATATCCAGAGCCGGAACGAATAGTAGTTTGCAGCCTTGTTGAACTCATGGTTAGCAGTGTAGCAGACGTGCTCTTAGCCGAAGGTATCAGAGGAATGAGCTCGACGCGGCATGTGGTACAGCGGCATGTTTCCCATACAACTAGAGCGACTGCCAGCAGTTTTTGTCATAACACCTTATTAGGCAACCCACATCACTGGCCAGCTTCAACATAGGTGCTTCATGTAAAACCGCGCATGGATGCTAATCGAGTCGCTGTGACATTTTTTAAATATAATAAGCTGACAAACGTGCATACAGTTCACCTGATAGTAAATGGATGCTGTGGCCCATGGACATCCATATTTATCCTATATAATCAAAATACAGATGTGTTGACTCCTGAAGACTAAGATGAAATTTTTATTTAGCAGTATAAGGGTTCCCCGGTTTTCCACACGCACGATACGAAACACTGTAGCATTAAGCTGCTATTTTACGCTGGTATTCTGTGAGAGCGTGGTCCTCCCTTGGTTCAACCAGACCTGCTTCAACCTTATAACTGCAGAGTGGCTCCACCAGGTTGCAGCTTGGAAGGCCAGAAGTGATTACTTAACATTACTAAAATGAAGATATTATTAGTGTTTAGTGATAGTAACCATTTTAGATTTGATGTGACTAAAAAGTTACATCACAAACAAGAGCGTACTACGTACTCGTGTTTCTGGCAAAAAATACATATTTCCTTGTTATTATAATCTTGTTAGGTAAGCCAGTCAAGTAAAAAAAATAAATAACAAGCTGTCACTGGACGAGTTATGTACACGGCTGTCAACTATGTAGCTCAATGTTTTGCGTTAATGTTAGCGTAGTCGGTCCTAGGTTCGAATAATAAAACTATATGTGAAAAGTAATGGCTTATTTTCATCTTTAGATGTTTTGTCACTTCGAACCATCTTTCCTTAAATAAAATGTCTGTTTGTGGTGCAGGTGTTTTTTCTTACGACACTGTATAATAACTTTTTTTTTTGTAGGATAGGGTGACAAACGAGCACACAGTCCACCTGATGGTAAGTGGTTGCTGCGGCCCATAGACATCGACATCTATCTTCCATTACAAATCAAAATGCAGATGCGTTGTCACCCGTGAGGACTAAGATGGAATGCCTCATTTCCAGTAAAAAGGGTCTCCGGTTCTCTACACTCACCATACGAAATACAGCAGCATTAAGCTACTATTTCACGCTGGTATTCTGTGAGAGCGTGGTCCTTCCCCGGTCGAGCCGACCCATTCGTGCTACAACTATACTAATAATATAACTGCAGCATGGCTCTACCACGTATAAAACTTGCGCAGTTTTTGTTAATTTTATATATAATAAGGGTGGCAAGCGACCGTACATAGTACCTGAGGATAAGAGGATGTTGTGGCCTATTGACACTCACATCTGTCTTCGATTAAGTATCAAAATGTAGTTGGCATCCTAGAGAACTAAAATTAAATGCCTCGTTATCACTAAAAAAGATATCTGGTTCTTTACATTCATTATAGACAGCAAAATTAGGTTGCTATATATACTCGTATATCTGCAGCTTTAAAATAGCTGTAGCGTGGCTCTACAAACGGCTCTACCTTCTACCTAATTATCACGCTTGGAAAACGGATTGATGATAGCAGACGTCTCGCATCGTCAATCGACTCGACGGTATTCCCCATCACCAATAGCTATTTTTTACCAGGTGTGGTGTAAGGTGGTATTTTCCAAAGTCGGTCCTTACAACACGCATGAGACAGAATGTAGAGATATATATGTAAAGTACAACGTATAATCAACCTTATCTTTTCTTTACCCTATCTTGTAAACTATTGCCGAAATTTTTACATGGTAACACGTACACGTGCAAGTTATAGCACTCAAGCATAAATTGTAAAGCACACTAACGCATATAACGGACTATCCACTTTTAAGGCCATTAAACATAATTACTATACTTAGAAAGTAACAAGTTACTTACGTCCCATTGCAAGGCACATGACCTTCTATTAGTACTGAGAGGGGTTTTGGGAGAAAAGAGGCATTTAGCGGACTTCACACAAAGTAAAGTTATAGCCTATATACGTCCCACTTCTGGGCCCAGCCTACTCTCATTTCTGAGAGGGTATTAGAACAACGAAGTATCCACCACGCTGTCCCAATGCGTGTTGCCAGATTTCACATGTTTTTGAAGTATTTTTTTTTATTTCTCAGATATTTCCTTGCGTTATTTTCCTTTACCGCCGGGCACGTGGCAAATCATCACTTAAAATTCCATATAACAATAAAATTGGTACCAGCGAGGATCGAAACCGAGTTACTTGCGTACTATGAATTATGCAACAAGCGCTATCCTCTAAGCAATCACGGCTCTCGGGCTACAGAGGTTTTGGAAATATTCTTTAACATGTGCAGCTTTTCTAACTATATTTTTATTCACTGCCGATCTTTTTGTGATAAGCACTTTATTTAAATTTAAGAGACGTTATTCATGATTTGATTGGTGCCAGCAGAAACGAACTGGGTTTACTCATGTACTAAGGCACACACACATTGCGAAGGTCTTCGATCTGGTTTGGCACAAAGCGCTTCTTACGAAACTTCCTTCCTATGGGCTTCCCGAGAAATTATGCAATTGGATTACCAGTTTCCTTGCAGTTCGTAGCAGAAGGTACATGCTCCGATCATAAGCCCATTAACGCTTTTGTTCCACAAGTGCTCCACATTTTTTCTTTGGCGTCGCTTATCACCGCACAATGGAAAACATGAAATATCGGTATATTTACGAGTACGAGATCTACCTTGGCACCCGTGTTGCAGAAACAGCTCGAAGGATTAATGATGTGTACGGTGCTTCCACAAGAGTGTGTGCTATCACCAACGGTGTTTCTTCTGCATATCAATGACATGTACAAATCGGTAACATTCATTGCTATGCAGACGACAGCACTGGTAATGCTTTATACACCGGTCGTGCCTATATATCTCGGGAAAACATCGCCGAGTACGGGAACAAACTTGTGTCTGAAGTCGAGACTTTGTTATACAAAGTCTCGGAATAGGGGCGACTAAAACTAGTCCATGTTAATCCCCAGAAGACACCAGTTTGCGCGTTTATCGATAGAAAAAACCCCTTCGTCGTATCTTCAAGTTTTCAAGGCACTCCTCTTATTGCCTCAGCCAGTATCGGAATCCTTGGCATCGACATATCTAGTGACGTGCAGTTTCGTGGTCACTTGGAAGAGAAGGCCAAATTGGCCTCTAAAAAGCTTGGCGTACTCAACAGAGCGGGACTGTATTTCATGCCAGCTCACCGCGTGCAACTCCTCAGTGCCAGGTGCTCAGGGCTCCTCGGTGTCAGCTCCTTCCATTTGATCGCATCCAGCGCAGAGCAGTTCGAATCGTCGCCGATCGCTCTTTCTGATCGGCTTGACGCACTGGCACTGCGAAGAGATGTTGCATCTCTTTGCGTATATATTATATACGCGTATATTTATCGCGTCTACCACGGAGAGTGCTTTAAGGAATTGTTTGGACTAATTCCAGCCGCACTATTTCACCACCGCAGATCGCGACAAAACCCGCGATACCATCCATACCAACTGGATGACTGGCGGTCCACCACCGTGCGATTTAAAAAAAAGTTTTCTTCCTCGCACAACTTCCTTGTGGAATCGACTACCACCAGAGATTTTTCCGGACCGATACGACTTAGGGACCTCCAAGAAAAAAGCCTACTCCTTTTTAAAAGACCATCAACGCATCTGCAATTCCCCTGGTGTTGCAGTTATTCATGGGCGGCGGTAATCACTTACCATCAGGTGAGCCATATCGTTTGGCCACTCTCCTTTAAAAAAAAAAGAAAAACCGTTCAGTAACATACGGACAGACGAACTATTTTATTATTATTTATCAACCCATTATTATTCCAAGCGCCTACACACTTTCACCTGCAACTACAACAACTATTCAAATTTGGCTTGGACAAGAGCTCGTTGGCGCGTAACTAAACACTTCCTTATTTCAACCGCTTTGCATATGTACAAGATAATTGTTAATGGAAGTAACTTACTCGTTTATTTATACAACTTTGATTTTTTATATCTAATTACTAGTCGAAGTGCGTCCAAGGTGAGAGACTAACTACGTATCAGTTAACGCAATGTTTTATTTGTGTACATTGACGTAATTTATTTATTAAAGTTTCGTTGCACAAACATTTTCAAAAATGGTACAGGTCAACCTATTTGTAAAAAAAAGAATGTGTAAATTACGTTGGTGCGATCGTCAGGCACTTATCCCATCGCCGACGAGGAAGCGATTATAGCTATCGACTACTTTCTCGCTCAAGAAACGAACAATAAATATACTCGTAGATCCCGCGCCAAGAAAAGAGATACCTACATATATTGATCGTTGAACGCTGGCTGTTCACGCTGGCGGCGAGAACTCTCTTTCCACTAGTTAGTCGCAGCGACAAGAGCTATCAAAACTAAAACTCGCTTAGCAGTCAGAAATTTCGCCGAGAGACCAACCTGCGGTCATTTTACCCTAATGTCGATCTGAATCCACTCTCCTATAGCCCAGCAATAAGAACTGTTGGAACTACAAACATGCTGATTGTAGTTCCAATAGTTTTTATCGCTGGGCTGCTCTTGCTGAGCTTCTCGCTGCTCGCCAACTCTTATCTAGTTTCTAACTCTACTCGCTTCTCGTTCATCGTTGGCGATGAGACAAGTGCCTCAATGAATTTGTCAAGCGTGACTATTAAGGCAAGTTAACGTAATGGTTGAGACCCGGTGTCCAGCAGTAGACATTTACGGGATGATGATGATGAAAAAGAAGAATTCCTAGTTCGCTGTGTGGTGTCGGCCTTAGTAATGATGTTTAAAATGGTGGCTTCTGATACTCTCGAACTAATGCTGCAAGCTGTTTCGTCTTCAGACGGGCATCTTCCGATACAAGTTTTTCAACTTTTTCGACTATTAATGGCGTGGTAGCCTCAATCGGCCGTCCAGGTCGGCGATCGTCTACAATGGAGTCCCTCCCTTGTTCAAAAAGGGCGTGCTGTTTACAAAACATGGTTTTTTCCGGGAGCGGAGTCACCATGAATGGCTGACATCTCTTGAAAAAGGGTTTAAGGTATCTTTCCTTGTTTGGTGAGAAACTTAATGACAGCGCGATACTCAATTTTCT
The DNA here is from genome assembly GCA_907164705.1 of Parnassius apollo. NCBI lineage: Eukaryota > Metazoa > Arthropoda > Insecta > Lepidoptera > Papilionidae > Parnassius > Parnassius apollo. The sequence goes on along the minus strand of CAJQZP010000644.1, from coordinate 2,464,629 downwards.
CCATAGTGGTTAGCACAGAAATCTAAATAATAAGGCACTAGAAATTCCTTCTACTGTCTTTTAATACTATAACGTCAAACCATTTTGTCTGTCCGTGGGTTCCGTTAAAATATTCTATGGGAAATTCCATAAAGGGCTCAAGGGCTCTGATACAAATCAATTTACAATATCCAGTACCAATGATGGAGAGCAGCGTCAATGTGTGACGTATTTGTACCGCCCGCCTTGCAAGCCGGTTACTTTTCTAAGAACAAAAAACACGCTTCTGGCCCCATCGTCAGACTGCGTTTACTATCGTGATTATGTATCATTATTGAGTTATTCTGCCAAGAAATTGGCTCAGTAGCTGCCCGGAGTCAGGAAGTTGGCGGTGTCTCACCCCCGTGCCTCGGAAAGCACGTAAAGCCGTTGGTCCTGCGCCTGATCTCTCTCCAGTCGTGTCGGTTTACCGTCCCACCGGATTATGAGAGTGAGGGAATAGAGAGTGCACCTGTGCTTGCGCATACACTTGGGCACTATAATCTTGTCCTGCGCCGATGGCTAGCCTCCGTTGGGGCAGGAAGCCGTGGCCGAAATTCGGTCTAAAGGACATTATTAATATTATGTATCATTAAAGAGTTTTCCGTGTATGGCGGTGTGAGAATAACCATTAACCCAAACCGTCCCGTGGATTTCGTAAGAGGCGACAGAGGGAAATTGAAACATGGGAGGAACAACATCATCTTCGTGGCAACAACTCAAAATAAAAAAAAACTGCAGTTGCCAAACCTCTGAGCAAGCGTGTCAACCATGGCAAAATAACCTATGAGGCAATCTGTGGGGAGAGGCCTATGCTCAGTTGTGGACTTTTATAGGTTGTAATGGATAGACAATGGAAAGGGTCACATTGCCTATGTTCTTCATCATTTAAGTAGTGGAGCCAAGCTGCAGCTATATTACGGTAACAGCACAAATAGGTCAGCTTTACCGGAGAAGGACCACTCTCTTACAGAACACCATTACGCTGCGTATAGTATGGTGAGAATAGAGAACCACAAACCTTATTTTCACAGACGACCACTTAGAGCCTGTGACTGTCTATGAAGTCACAGAATTAATTAAAAACTTTAAAAAGAGATCAGCACCCGCGGCATTAGCAACTGGGTGCTTAAATCACTCTCAGCGCCACTTGTTTGCCTCCTAGTGGGTATTTACAACGTCCTTCTCTTTAGCTGCTCCTTCCTGGACGCCTGGAAAGAAGGAGTTATAAGGATTCCGAAACTAATTAAACCGCGCAAGTTAGCCTCCATCTACAAACCCATAAGTCTTCTCAGCACACTGGAGAAAGTATACTAACGACTTATACTAAATCGCTTCCAAAAATTTGTTTTTGCTAACAACATTTTTCCAAACGAGCAGTTCGGCTTCATACGCGAACACTCTTGCACTGACCACAGTAACATCGCCTCACAGAATACATTCTGAAATGCATTAACCCCAAGTCCCCAACAAACGCGGTCGCAGGACCGCAAAAGCGTTTGTCACCCTTACTTTGTGAAAAAGTTGGATTAGCCTAATACATCATTATATTTAGTACGTTTGGTAACCTAAATAAAATAATTGATAAACAATGATATTATAATATAGTTGCCACGTCGCAGCTGTTATGCAGCTATAAAACGATTGGATTTAACCATGAAAGTGGTTGTGGTACTTCCCATTCCATAGAATACCGACATATACTTTACTCCATAATACTTTTTTCATTCATTACAACCCTTCACAAGTCCACTACTGAACATAGGGCTCCCCTAAGCAAAGCACGGTCCTGAGCCACCTGCGTGCATCGACTTCCTGCATGTCTTACCATAATACTATTTTGTTTAAAATGAATGACGGGATCCGAAGACTTTTACTGACAACGAGTCTTTCCACTTTAGTCATGAGGAGTGACACCGTACTTGCATTTTAATTCTAATTCGAAGATAGATGACCGTGTTGTGACGGTGTAAGAATATCCACTACCATGTCGTCCCGTGGGTGTCGTAAGAAGTGACCGAGGAAAACCAACCAGGAAATGGGCTGCAGCGTCTTCCAACTAACAACTAGAAATTAAAATCTGCGGTTTACAACCCGCACTGCCAAGCGGGACCACTATAGCAAATTTCACCTGCAAGGCAAGCTGCCCAGTGCTGATTTACCACGTGCCCGCCGTTGTAGGAAAACATCGTGAGGAAACTTGCTAAAATAAAATATCTGAGAAATAAAAAAAAATATTTCGAAGACATGTGAAGTTCGCCAACACGCATTGGGGCAGCGCGGCGGACACTTCCTTGCCCTAAAACACTCTCAAGAATGAGATACCTGTGGGACGCATATAGGCTGTGACTTTAACCTTTAAGGTAATCTATGATATACACCCTAACAAAATTTTATGGCTTATATTCAGCAATAAACTTTTGTTAGGGTGTATTGGTAAACGTCACAAGGTACAAACGAGCTCATAATCTGACAAGTAGATTGTAAACTCGTTTGTACCTTGATTAGTTGTTTTTTTTTATTTACGAATGTTAATAAGAGAAATCCATATTCCATTTACATATTTTATTTGGATTATGTGATGATTTTAATAAATTTGTAAATAGAAGATATAAAAGCATGATAAAAATTTGGTCGTTAACTACGCTGCCGACTTAATATCGCAAAAGTTTCAAAAAGTACCTTTACCAGGAAATCGTACCTTCGACAGGTCATACGTCGTACGTCGAGTCCGTTACTGGATGTGATAGGTGAGGTGGGCTCAGGTGGGAAGGCAGATAGGCAATTGCATGCTAGACGTCTCGCACCTTAAAGCAGCTTCCTGTCGGCACCCGGATATTAATAACCATTTCAAATATACTACATTAAAAGCCAAAAACACTGTTTGGTTGCCGCCACAGAGTACATATTCCAAAGATATTTATATAGACATTCATATAAATATTCATAATTCATATAAATATTCAACACGAATACTTTTTGCAGATCTCGCAAGGAATATTGTAATTAGACAATGGTAAGGATAGGTAGATATCATAATAATTAATTCTAGTAAGTAATTATTATAATATTAACCATATGGGTTTATAATAATTACTTAGGTACTATTGAATAAAACTAAATTTACGGATTTTATCGCGTTTAATTAACTTCTTTTACATATTTTTAATTCCCGACGATTCGGATACATTACAACACCCATGGTCACGGGGGACTAAGATGTTTGACGTCCTATGGAGCTATATAGCTAATAGCCTCGCGTATCGCATCGTATCGTATCGCATAGTATTGAAATTAAAAAAAAAACATCCTAATTTCGATAGAGAAGATGGATGGGTACTGCCATCTGCTTGGGATCCTATAATTAACAAAATGAAACCCAAACCCAAGCATACCACTGCAAGACTTCATGATACTGTAAGCTCGTTTTGCGTAGATCGGACCGAACAATTAACTTTAAAAAACTGAAGGTGGCCGTTCTAACTATGTCATTGGGACGTCAAACATCTCATTCCCCCGTGACCATTGGTGTTGTAAAGCACCCGAAACGTCGGGAATTAAAAATTAGTAAAAGTAGTTAATTAAACGCGATCAAATCCGTAAATTTAGTTTGATTCAATGTGTAGTGTTCGCGTAAATTTAAGAAATAATTACTTACTATTATTATTTTTTGGGATATCTATATAGTTTTCTCATTTCGTTCTGTGGGGTTCCATAAATATGTAATTGTGAATGAGAATGATAAATATAGATAAATATCAATAAAATAAATACATAAAAATGCATAAATAAATAAAAGTCCAACCAGATGGAAGCCCTCGGTCAGGGGAGACCAAACGGCCGAGGGTTAGAGGGAAAGGAAAAGAAACCGGCGGGCCATGCGGGCGGTATCGAGGAGCACTGCCTTCTGCATTTGAGCCCGGAGCGGTCCAGTCGTGTCAGATGACCCGAGAGGCTGACTGGGATTAGCCCATTCGCAGAGACGACTACAGGAATAATTTCGGTCGACAGAGCACCATAAAAAAAAAAAAATTTTAGGGAGGCGACTGTATCTATGAAAGGCTCATGCACAGCCTTGTAGAATCTCCCGTGGAGTTCGTTCTTTCTCCATACGATCTCCCGGTCGGAAATGCTATCTACTGCCGGGTCCTGCCATTGCTCTTTGGCTAAGGACAGAGGAGTAAGCCCTTTATCACAAGAAGTGATGTCACTATAGAATGGATCATCCGATCTCCCCAGGGTGTAATTACGGAGGCACACTTCGCGTTTATGAATGGTGAGCACACTTAAAAAGCCACGTCCGCCATGCTTTCGCGGCAAGTACATCCGATTACCGATGATCTCGGATGATGCATTCTATGGGACGTCATGGTAGTGCGGACTTTTCTATCCAGGGCGTTAAGTTTAGTGTGGGTCCACCTGAGTATGCCAAAGGTATACATGAGGACAGGTATGACCCAACCGTTATATTCGCGTCTTATTCACACCGGACAAAAGGCTGTTAAGCACTTTGGTCAAGCGTGCATAAACACGTCGCAAACTGACTGCTTAATACCCACCTCATCGATACCTTTGTTCTATTATTATTATTATTATCTAATAGATAATACATGTTCAATAAGTTCATGCAAATACCGATTTTTGGAAGTGTGTGTTTTTAAAACACAAAGTGCTCAAATATGTCGTCACCCATTTGATAAATATTGTAGAAACTTTTAATACAATTTGAAGCGACAGTAGCCTAATGGCAGGGCGCGGATCGCCAACTCATAAGGTCGTGGGTTCGAATCCGCCATTTGACTACTGTCGTGAACCACTCCTAACACAAGCGTTTCAAGCTTACCAGGAGTGGTTAAAAGGAATATTAGTAATGTTAATAAATAAATTTACTAATAATAATAAATATATGTATGTACGACAAAACATTCACTTACATGTAAATAATAGTGATTTGCACAATTTTAATCGTAGAAATAATAATAAAATCACATTACCTGCTTTACGATTACACTAAGTATACAGTTCGTTCTTGGGTAGCGGTATACGCTTTTATAACAAGATTCCAAATGATATATTAGATATTTCACCTTTTCAACTTAAATAATAATTAAAATTATAATATTAAAGATTAAAACTAATTATATACAACATAAAAGAAGAAACTATAATATAGGAAATCTAACTAAAAATTTAAATCGTCAAAAAGACCTGCTCCCCGTGGTATAGTGCCAAGAAGCTGGCTGCGTTTCCTCGCTGAATAGCTATATTTAGCCTTTGAGCGAGGAAAGAACAGCCCTTTATCACCAGCAGCGACGACCAGTCATGGATACAGTTCCTTGAAACTTCATTGCACGTGGACCCCACGGACCGATAGTCTCTACAGCAAATGGCACAAATATGTAGTCATTTCTTTCCTTTTCAACTTAAGTCGTACATCAAAGCTTGTTTAGCCAAAAAAGCATATTATTCTGTAAATGATTATCTTAATGACAAAAAAGCTTGGAACTGACCTTTCGTACTTGTGTAGTACTTAGTACTTTCGTAGTAGTGTAGTAGTCAACAAACAAAAAACACAAACTAGAAATTTCTATACCGATTTGGTATCTACATACACATTTGACATTTTATGTTTGATTTATCGCTTTACATAATTACAGTACTATTGTAAAAATATTTTCAATAGTGCAACTACTGAGTTTTTTTTTAACTTTCTTCCATGGTTCTTCTCAGTAGATACAGCACCCCTGAACATGGCTATTATGAATAAAAATATGTCAGTTTTTGACCAGGCCGCTCAAACCTTGGACGCCACTTCACATTAATCGGTACAACAAGAAATTTCGGCCTTTGCCGCCTTTTCCCATCACCTTCCGTGGACGTCGTAGGATTGTAATCGTTATTCGCTCGGTTCGACCATCCTGAATTTAGAATAGGCGATGTGTACTTCACCAACATACTCTTCTCTTGGAGTAGTCCGCTTTCTGTTTTAATGTAACTCTACATATTAAACAAAAATGCAAGCAAATGCTCTGCTAGCCAAATATTTTCGACAATCATTATATTATGACTCTTTGATTTCTCTTAAATAATTCCTCAAAAAATTTGAACAATTTGGCACGTTTAATGAACTCAGTACGGCCACGACAGTTAAATGAATGAAAAATTCCAGAAAGAATAGACTGATTGAGATCATATTCAAACATTGTATTTTTTGTCAAATCCGGACCCAGTAGATGAAGTGAAATTTTGATCAATTTTATATTTAGCTCTGTAAAAAGTATAAAGAAAGGGAAAGGGCATACATACATATCTACATACATACATACATACATATCTGCTAGTACCTATACAGTATAGCTAGTACTGTATAATATAATTTAATCTGCCTGGCAATTTTAAATAGCAATTTTTTATTTTGTCTCTTTAACATAAATATATTTAATATTTATGTTTCCATGCACAAACATTGTAGCGCTATGCTGTAACATCCTGACTGCTGCTGCACGGTTATGTCGGTCGAAGTAAAGCGTAAAAAGGGCCACATAATGCTGATATATTTCGTATGATGAGTGTAGAGATCCGGAAACTCATTTACTGGGAACGAGGCATTCCAACTTAGTCCTCATGGATGACACTGCATTCGAATTTTGAATCTCAAACGAGGATACGTGTAAATGTCCATCGTCTACAGCATCCGCTTACCATTAGATGAACTGGATGCTCGTTTGTCACCCTTATACTATAAAAAAGATGTAGGCAGCTATGGGTCACAGCATCCATTTACCATGAGGTAGATGTGTGCTCGTTTGTCACCTTTTCCTGTATAAAAACATGCATTTCCCTTGGTGCCTCATATGTTCATGGGCAGCAGTCAACATTCACCAGCAGGTGAGCAGCCTGCTCGTTTGCCCTTACAAAAAAAGGAACAAATCTTAATTAAATAATAACAATATTATAATTAACACGTAAAAACCGACTGCTGGATTTGGGTCTTTCCTAGAGGCGTAAAAGCGTGTTAGTTGTTGAAGTAGACCATTTCAAACATATAGTTATTTATCTTTGATACAATCTATCAAAGGTGTATTGCACTGCGCATATTTACTTCGAAATGGCAATCAACATAAAATTTGATACAGCCGCTAATTGATTTTATACTCTTTTACTCAAGACGGAGTGTTCAATTCTCCCAATTTTACGTAGTTTGTTGCAACATACAGAACGCGAGTAGAGACTATGTTTCATACTTATAAACATAATACTTGTTTTGTAGTTTAGTTGACCACGGAGTGCTGCTATTATAAGGCAAAGGTTCGTGTTTGCAGCATAAAAACAATATTTCGGTTCACTTTAACACATCTAAAGTTATATGGTACACAAAATGAATGTTAGTGAGTGATAGTGAAACGTGACATAAACAATAATTTATAATATTAAAATATTAAAACCATTAAATTATTGATTCTGGAGTATGTGACACAAATAAAAATAATAAACGTCAAAATTGCCGCCTAAAAAAATAATTGCACAATGCCCATGACCTTGTCATATTCAGGCAATGGAAAAGTCAGCAAGCGTAACCTAGCGTAACGTTGCAAAAATCTAAAAAAAAAACACCTTTTAAGTCATTTATGAAACTGTGTGTCAAATTAATTAAGTAAAACAAAAGAGAGGTGTCAAAGGTGACATTATGCCCCAGATTTTCTTCAAAAAAGTCATGGTGGTGCGGGAGCGCGGCAACTTCGAGGTGAGTTACTTTCACTTTTAAAGTTGTTATGGGGCTTGCGTTCCTTATATTACCGTTATACTCAATGCAATAAATTACAGCCGAGTAAAATAGACAACATTTCTAAAATCCACAAACAAAAACTAACCTACAAAACTTAACAACTCTGTTTTAAAATATTATGTTTAATTAGAATAACGGTTGAATGTATGAGCTGCTATGATTTTAGTCAGTCTTTGATTTGAGTCCTTCATACTGTTAGGTCAACAACCACAACCAAGCAAAGGCGAACTTACGCTTAAGACCAGGAGACCAGGACCTTGAAAATGTAACTATATCCAATACTGAACTAGATTACTGACTACTAGAGGACGAAATTCAAATACTTTCATAAAAAATAAGGGTGGGATGTGTGCCAAGAGTGGGATACGGCTGATCTCGGAACGAAGACGTCGTGGTAATTTCGCTGTGACAGAAGGTCAAAAATCCCAACTACTTTATGGGAGTATTTTAAAGAGTGAGTCGATGTAATTCTTCCGAATTTTCCTTTGTAATCGCTCGCGAAAATTTTATAATGATTAGTATTTTTGATATATTTTATCACTTTTATCTTCAAAACCTATTGACTTATATATTACTAGCGTAACAAAACCACAATAGAAGAGCTGCCTAAATATGTTTTATGTTATTTAATACGGTAGGTAAATGTGACAAAATCTACCAAACTACAAGGAAGGCACTGCAGTTTCATATCAGGCGATCTGTACCTAGGTACATGAATAACCCGGGTACGATCTTGAAATTGAAATTGTCAATTGTGAAATTGTTAAATACAATATATATTAAGAGTTAATTAACCACGTGGTCGGCGGTGAAGCAAAACATCGTAGAATACGTGGTAGAGCCACGTGCAGCTTATCAGGTTATAGCAGAATGAGTAGAAGGAGTGAGAAGAGACTTTTACTGGAATCGAGGAATTTCATCTTAGTCCTCAGAGTTAAATGTAAATGTCTATGGGCCACAGTATTCACTTTCCACCAGAAAGACTGTGTGCTCGTTTGTCACCCTAATTCTATAACAAAAAGAGAATACCTGCCTGAAATGAGGAATAAAATATTTTAAGTATATATATATATATATATATATATATATATATATATATATTTCGCCAACTCGCGACACAGCAGCGCGGGAAGCTGTGAACTCCATAACCCTTTCAGAAATGACGAGAGAGTCTATTTCCAGCTGTGGGCTGTTACTTTATATAATTAATCGACTTCAAAAAGGGGAGGTTCTCAATTCTAGTATTTTTTGTATTGTTGCGCGAATAAGTCGACGTCATGTAACCGGCACTAGCGCCATCTAGTGTCAAGGACGAGAACGAGGGGAGCTTACCAGAAAATGACACCACTAATCTTTCAACCGACAGCGCCATCTAGGCTCGGAACGAAGAACTAAGCTTCTAGAAGTCGACACTCGAACTCTCGGCCCCTTGCGCGTGTTTACTTGAATATTCTGGATGTTTCGGTGCTAATTTGTATTTATAGGCGCTGCAAGATGCGGTCGAAAAAGTATTGAATTTGGTGAGACAAGCGAAGCTTCGGAGCGAAATAAAGTGAATCAGTATGATTAATTATTAGTGTTGTAAGTTTAATTAGTGTAAAGTGAATTAAAGAGTTAACTTTGGTAATTATATCGGCAATTTTTAATTGTCACGAACCTCAAGCTCGTATCAATTGGTGTCAGAAGTGGGATAAAATCATGCCGGCTTTACCTAAGGAGGAAACGGAGGGTGTCCGTACCCGAACTCAACGCCAGCAGGAGACGGTCCAAAGAAGATTTGGTGGTGCAACGCCGCAGACGTCGGAGGGCCTGACGCCGGCTGCAGGCCCATCAGTAGCTCCTACATCTGCAGCACCTGACTTAGGTGCTCTGATGGTGATGCTGCAGGAGCAGGCTCGTCGACAGAAGGAACAGGCCTGTCGTTTGGAAGAGCAGCTGCGAGGTGGACAAGAGGAACAGGTCCGTCGTATGGAAGAGCAGCTACGGGACGGACAAGAGGAACAGGCCCGTCGGTTGGAAGAGCAGATGCTCCTCATGAAGGACCTTCACGCTACCTTCGGGAAGGAGATCAAGGGTTGCTCAGCATGACAACCGCCTGTCAGAAGCTGAAACCCAAATCGCGAAAGCTGAAACCCGAATCGAGAAAGCTGAAACCCGAATCAACCAAGTGAACAATCGGGTTGACAACGTGATGGCTGACGTGAAGAAAATGCTGGACGACCTCAAACTGGAGGATGGAATTACAGCTCCCGTAGTAGCTACAACACCTTCGCTACGTGGGTTCAAAGTGCCACCGTTCGACGGGACTTCTTCCTGGTCAGCTTACAAAATCCAGTTTGAAGCCGAACGTTATGAAGGCGAACGGCTGGAATAAAAGTCAGGCCACGACTGCTCTCACACTAGACCTGCGCGACCAGGCCTTAACAGTTCTGGAAGCTCTCGGTGAGTAAGTGACTTATGAGCAACTCCTTGAGGCATTGGAGGCGAGATATGGCGACGCTCACCTGGAACACGTCTTTCGTGCACAGCTTAAAGATCGCGTACAGCGCATCAACGAAAACCTGCAGCAGTGGGCTCTAGAGGTGGAGAAGCTGGTGCGAAAAGCATACCGGTCTGTACCTGCACTCATTGAAGGGAACCTGGTGCAGATATTCATCGACGGCATCCGCGACCATGAATTCAGAGCTGCTGTGAGGCTCGGGCACCACGAGACGCTTAAGAACGCCTTCGCCCATGTACTGAAGTTGGAAGCCGTGCGGCAGGATCTTCGTTCCCATCACGTCAGGGAGGTTGCAGCAGCTATAACAGTTCGCAACCGCAATAATGGATACAGCCCTAGGTGCTATGGCTGTGGGGAAAGGGGCCATCTTTGATCCAGGTGCCCTAAGCGAACCGTAGAAAGGGAAGTTGATCGATCTCGAGAGGGTAGTGCAGCTAACGGCACCGCCTGGTGGCGGCAGGATCATCGTTCCTCTCACGTTAGGGAGGTTGCAGCAGTTACGGTTCGCGACCACAATAAAAATTACAGCCCAAGGTGCTACGGCTGTGGGGAAAGGGGCCATCTTCGATCCAGCTGCCCTAAGCGATCTGTAAAAAGGGAAGGTGATCGGTCTCAAGAGGGTTGTTCGGCTAACTGCACCACCCAGCAGCAGGAATACGACTTCGAGATTGAACATCGCAGCGGGAGATCGCATGGCAACGCAGAATTGAATTGAAAACATTGTCAAGGAGACCTTGCCCTGAAGATTGCAAGCATTGTACTAGGCAGGAGAGTAAGAAAGTGGTATCCGGGAGGATGCTCTGGACAGACCACCTCAGCAACGAGTGGAAGGACAGCCTACGACATGCACAGCAGGAAGATCCGGACATCAAGCCGATTCTGGAATGGATGAAAGCCTGTGCTACCAAGCCTAAGTGGAGCGACGTCTCAGCGATGAGTTCAACCACGAAAAGCTATTGGGCTCAATGGGACAGCTTGCTGATTCAGGATAGAGTCCTGTGCCGTAAATGGGACAATGGTCGAGGAGACAGCTGTCGTTTGCAAATGGTTGTCCCTAAAGCTAAAGTGCCGAATGTTCTACAGCTGTGCCAAAATGTCGTTCAAGAGTCCATCTGGGAGTTAAACGAACTCTGCTGAAGGTCCGAGAACAGTTTTACTGGGTCCATTATCGTGACGATGTCGAGGATTGGTGTCGTACATGTACAAGTTGTGCGGCTGCGAGGGGACCTCAGACACGTAGTAAAGGAGCATCGAAATTGTACAATGTTGGTGCACCATGGGATAGGTCAGCCCTTGACATTGCGGAGCCGTTACAGAAAGGTGCAAGAGGGACTCCTAAAATCGTCCATGTGGATCGCTTGACGCGTTATTATGGGGCCGATAATGCTCGGGACGAGCATGTCTTAGGAGGGGGCAGTGTTGCGCGAATAAGTCGACAGCATGTGTCCGGCACTAGCGCCATCTAATGTCAAGGACGAGAGCGAGGGGAACTTTCCAGAAAATGACATCACTAATCTTTCAACCGACAGCGCCATCTAGTCTCGGAACGAAGAACTAAGCTACTAGAATTCGACACTCGAACTCTCGGCCCCTTGCGCGTGTTTACTTGAATATTCTGGATGTTTCGGTGCTAATTTGTATTTATAGGCGCTGCAAGAGGCGATCGAAGAAGTATTGAATTTGGCGAGACAAGCGAAGCTTCGGAGCGAAATAAAGTGAATCAGTATGGTTAATTATTAATGTTATAAGTATAATTAGTGTAAAGTGAATTAAAGAGTTAATTTTGGTAATTCTATCGGCAATTTTTAATTGTCACGAACCTCAAGCTCGTAACAGTATGTATATACGACATTATCAAGGTACAACTCTTTCATTGGAGATTGTAATGGGTTACTTTATACCTCTTTAATTAAAAAAATAAGGCTAATTAGGGAGTAAACGCTGAGCGTGAGGCGAGTGACGTATTTACACTTGAGGCACTTTGGGTTAGTGCCTCAGGTGGCAAAACCTTTGAAGGCGGCAAAATTAGGAGTGTGTACAATTTTTTTTTAACTTTTTGCTATTAAAATCGACGAATTTAAAAAATTGGTAAGTTATTGGTTTCACGACGATTTTTAGAAATCGAGTTCTCATTGGATCTTCACGTTTTGAAATCTGGTATACAAAACATAATTATTTTATTGACATTTAATGTTAAAAAAAATAATCTTTTTCAATAAATAGTTGTTGTATACTACCTTTAACCTAATTTTTACTCATTTAATGCAGGATATAGGTAATAGGGAATTATTTTTCACGGTGCCCCAGGGCGGAACGTAAGGAAAATCCGGCCCTGCGTGAGGCATAAAGATACCTACAGTGAGCGTATCGCTGTTCTAATCCTAAAGTGTTTATCGTGCACGCTGTTCCCCCCGCCTCACTGCACGCTCACGTATAGGATATTAATACGACGGATATTAAGTTTCTAAACTTGTATTACTCAAAATGTAGGCGCATTATGAATGCAAAATGCATGAGATTATTGTTTATATACAAGTATGTGACGTCAATGTCAAATACTTAATAGTCTGTGGTCAAACAGCCGCACAGAGCAGAGATTGTCGCCAAAGAATTTTAAAACAAATAATTACTGACAGGTTGACTGAATAAGGTTATGCTCGGAGTTTCTCTGCGTGATAAGCTTAGAAATGAGGATATCCGCAGTAGTACCTAAGTGACTGAGATAGCCCAACAGATTAGTAAGCGTAGCAATGGGCCGGCCACATAGCTCGAAGAACCGATAACCGATGGGGAAAAAGGTTCTCGAGCCTCGTAGCGGCAGGCGAAATGTAGGAAGTCCCCCACTAGGTGGAGTGATGACCTGGTAAGACATGCAGGAAGTCGATGGATGCAGGTGGTTCAGGACCGTGCTTTGTGGCATTCCTTGGGGGAGGCCTATGTTCAGCAGTGGACTTGTGAAGGGCTGTAATGATGATGACGATGATAATGATGACTGAATAAGCTGTGAATTTTTTGTGATTTTAAATTTTTCTTTTTTAATAGTGTGTGAAGGTGTATGTCAAGGCAAAAAAGCATTTATTTTATATTTTGTATGTTAGATATCTGAGTTTTGTACATTAATGTACAGATAAATGTCAGCTTGCTAATATACAAACCTAAATAATTAATGATACTTATGATCGATACTTATACATGATACTTATATATAGATACTTACTCGATGCTACGAAACCAAAATACATAGTAAGACCAAATGCCAAACGATAAAACATAGCCAGTCACGATTACCACCAGAGTTACATAATCGCACCGCTGGTTATCTATCACAGGTTACGACTTTAGGTTGTATCACCGGTAGATGTCACTTTGGTCAAAATCAGTCTTAAGGATATCACCATAATGGAAACTGTTAATTTACTTTGGATAGTATTTCTCGTTTACTTCCATTTCTCACGTTTAGCTAACCTTAACGCGTACACCGTTTTGGACCTTATCGCTATAAACTAAGCTCGCTATTAGTTATAAAACATTAAATTACAAGTCTTGTTCTGGGCAATAAACCTTGGCTTTAATGGAACACATAACTGAATTAAACTACAAATCAATATTATTACAAAACCTATAACAGGGTGGCCTTTTCAATGCGACAGGCCTAAATAGCGCAATCACTTTTTATTGATAAAATGTAAATAAGTGGAATAGTTATTGAATGACGCAATATAGCTAAATGTCTTGTAAAATCAGTGACTACAACCAGTTGAAAAATGTCGGTGTCCTCGTGATGTCGAATGGACCTGTTTATCTGATTATAATCTCATGTATTTTGCATTCATAATGCTCCTGCATTTTGAGTAATATACAAGTTAAGAAACTTAATATCTATCGTCACAATATCCTATACGTGAGCGTGCAGTGAGGCGGGGGTTCAGCGTGCACGAAAAACATTAAACTTTAGCATTAAAGATAATAATTTTTTAGGTTTAAGATTAGCCGGAACAAACAGACATACAAAAATTTTAAAAATTGATTTTTTTTTGTTGTAAGTACCGTACATACTTTAATATGCATTTAGTAAAAAGATGTTATTTTGACAACAAAAACAGACACATCAATTTTCTTTATTAGGTAGTATTATTTACTAGTATTATTTATTATTTATTAGGTATTATAGTTATTTAATATTTAATTAAAAAAGGCGACAGATGTCACCGTTGTCACCTATGAGGACTAATATGCAATGTCTCACGACCTGGAACTGGCTCTCCATAACCCTTCAGACCAGAATACAGCATTGTAAGCACTGCTTTTTTGCAACCTTCGATCAACAATACCAACTAGATAACGGGTCACGTACAAAATCATAGTTAAATACTATCCGCATGAATATAAGCTATGAAAAGACATAAATTAAATAACGTTTAGTGTGAAATTAACCTTAAGTTATAACAAATAAAGTTCTTTTTCCCGTTATTGCCTTGCGAGCTACACTTCCACGTGCAAGAGCTCATGTCTCATGTGCGCTCTTATTTACTGAGATGGATTTCTTGCGCCGACCCGACATCTAGTTGGTATTATTGATCGAAGTTTGCAACAGAAGAAGGTAAACAGTGGTTATCTACCCAGACAGACTCCTAACCAGTTAATTACAAGTACGAGCCACGCTGCAGCTATATTATAGTTGTATCACGAATGGGTCGGCTCTCACAGAATACCAGCATAAAATAGCAGCGTAATGCTATTGTGTTACGTACGGTGAGTATAGAGAATCGGGGCCGCTTTTTGCTGGAATCGAGCCATTCCATCTTAGTCCTCAGGAGTAAGAACGCATTTGTATTTTGATTCTTAATTGAGGATAAATGTGTATGTCTATGGACGACAGCATCCACTTACCATCAGGTGGATTGTGTGCTCGTTTGTCACCCATGTTCCCATTTATTGATTATTTTATTTAAGACTTAACTATTTAAAAAAAACGTTACTTTGTTTAAAAAGTCTAAGGAATTGAGTTTAATAGAAACTGGAAACTTAATCAGGACCTACTTCATCAGTAATTATTTTTCTTCTGTAAATAAATTATTTATTGACATTATTTTACTTAAGTTCACGTGATTTGTTAAGGATACGTGGATTTTTTGATGAGTGAGAATTTTTTCTGTAGAATGAATAAAATTGTTCTCGAGATATAAAATAGTAAAGTTATTTTGTCTCTGAGGGGTTTTAGGGTTTGACTTTTTTTTTTTTATTCCTCAGAATACAGGTTCCTCACATTTTTCTTCGCCTAGTGTGGTATTCACACAAAATTGCAATTAACAATTTCATTGCTGCCGGCAGGGATCGAACCCGGGTTACTTGCGTTCTGTTATATTTACGCTACCACGGCTCTCTCCAGATATGCGACATGAAAATGGAAATTCAATAATGTACGAACATACATCCGTGCAAATGTTAACACTTAAACACATATAAATCCTTCCTTTTAAAACAGTAAAAACAAATATCAGAGACCTCAATACATTGAGATAAACAAATTGTACTTTCAAATACCGGACCCATCACAAAAAGTCCAAATGAGCAGTTAACAAGCTTAACGCTGTAAAATTCGTCAAAAGAACAGCAGTTGAAGCACCCACCATGCGTCAGTTACGAACTACTTCGGCGCGAATCAGAGCGAAGCGACCCCGTTGCGTAACGCGGCCTCCGTGGCTTTACTGTACTCTTCTTATTATCTTGTGATTGTAGTAATGTGATTGCAAACGGTTATAAAAAACGAATTTCAATAAAATGTTGCTTGCGTCGAGACAGACCTATATCAACATTCTGAAAAATATCAATCGGTAGGAATTATACCTAATATGTGTTTTATTAAAGTTTTATATATTGTATGTAAAATCTAAAAAATTATACCATTGACGACCGAATATAATGCCGGCTTAAGTGATCACAGCATCAGCACCCAGCAACTATGCAGCGAGTCCTGGGCTCCTGGGGTTGAATCCTAGGATAGAGAAGGGGACAAAGTTTAAAAACAAAATCTTTTTTTTTCAAAAAAAAAAATATATATATTAGTTTTTCACATTGCTTACCTAATAATATTTGGTTGCTGCATAGAAATATAAGTAACATTTCTTATATCTATTGTGCTGTAGCTATTGAATATCGATATACTACAACTATCGATATCGTCGATAAAGAATCTTAGAATGAAGTTGCGTTTTCACATTGAGGGCTAAAATGTAACTACAACTATAACTATGACTAGAGACTAAAATACGACGATACGATACGAGAGGACTAAAATACCTTTTTACCAGTAAAGAGACAACAGTTCTCATCACTCAAGAGCATTATGCTTCTATTTTTTTAGGCTGGTTTTCTTTGTGAGTATGTGTACTTATTCGGTCGAGCCGATCCATCCATGCTGCTGCCATAACTACGTAACAGTTAGAATAATTGACTTGCTATAATTATTTCTTATTTTTAATTCCGTAAAAATAGTTTTATTCCAGTTGACGTCCTAAGTAAGCATTTATCCATTCACCGTAGCCTTCAACATTACAAATTACTACAATCAAGTAACATCGACAAATAAATTATATTATGCCTGCAACGTATATAGTAGGTGGTGCATATTTCGATGATTTATTGCGCAAAATCACCATTGGAGTAAAAAGGAAACCCACTCGAAGTTTTCTTTAATAATTGGGAACCATTAACGACTTGGTTCGTCGACATTATTGTTCTACCTACACGGTATTATATTGAGTAAGTAACAGGTAACAAGAGGCACTAATTAATAGACACTCGCATGTAAAGTGTTTACATGCGAGTGTCTAATTACGAAATTTGGTAATCAATTTTAATTTATCATATTGAGATTTGAGACTCACTATGGGTATTATATCGTATTGTATAGTGTTGTAAGAGCGACTTTCAGAGGAGCCGAATAAATCTCATGAGCTCCTATAGATGTCAATCCCTCCTCCTCAAATCCTTCTAAGAGTGACAAAGTATATCCTTTATGAGAGCATTCTGATATACTTATGTAAAATTTGCCACACAAGATGTTTCTTTAATTATAGGTGGCGCCAAAAGATGGCGCTAGTTGACGCGACGCATGCGTCATTGATTACTTGTGCGGATCCTGTGGATTGATGTTTTGTTGACCTACTTATCAATGTAAACGACACTTGTCATGTAGGGCTGCCCGTTCAATTAATTTAATAACAGATTATTCAAAATTTAAATCAGTACGGTGTTTGTGCGAAATACAATATTACTGATGGTTTCAGGTGGTGACCTTACCTTGTCGTCTAAATTGTTCGTGTTTCACATACAATGCATCAAAATCCTTTTTTTTATTTCTTTGCTCAATTTCAACGTCGAAAACATGTTGGATTCAAGTTATTTGATGTGTTAACTAATTATACCCGATGTTAGGGTCTGACGTGGAAATTAATGTATTTATGTTGCAGTTTATAAACACCTATAGTTATCGGAAAAAATCGTGACAGAGCAAAACCACGTCACAATATTTTGTTTTTGCTCTATAATGATACTTTTAATTGTAAAATTAATTCATTATGGAGTATGTTAGGGCCGAATCTGAGTGACAAGTTGAGAAATTGTGTGATAAAAGAAGAGTGTGGTTTGCAAGATGATGTTATGACCACGATTAAGAAGGGAATACTTAGGTGATTTGGTCATGTAGAAAGAATGAATGAGGAAAGAGTGAAGAAGAAAGCAAATTTATGTTGCAGAAGTGAACGAAGGAGTCGGTAAGGAACGCCCTAGGCGAAAGTTTATCGACCAAATTGGCGATATATTGAAAATATGCCAAATTAAGAGTACCCTTAACCGACGAGCATGTATGCGAAGGTATATGGATGTGGTGGAGGCGAGAGAGGTGTGTCAGGATCGTGCTAAATGGAAGTAAGTTAAAAACTACGTGGCGCAACCTTACCTGTCCGTTCCACACATGTGTCAGTAAAAATACACATATGCGAAGGGACTGTTACAATGACGTACCTTTTGAAACTAATTATAACGAATGTAATCTTCGAGTTATTTTCGAACAATGATATGTATTAAAAGGGAGATATGACGCAAACCGACGTATCCGTGCACGTTTGAATGGACCCTTATCATTAAACACTCGAAACGACCGGTCAATGACAGGCAACATGGCCAGGAATAATTTAATAGTCGACATATTCAACGAATACTTAATAAATTTTACAAACGATAAATTTACGTATTTTCTTCTTTCCTGAAATTGTTTCTGTTTATGATAATAATAATAATGTCCTCGGAACCGAATTTAGATCATAAGTGGCCAGTCTTTTTATGTGTGTTAGTCACTGTGCAGGACATCAAATGTGTGCGCTCTCTATTTCCTCATTCCCATAGTGTGATGTGACGGTAGTCCGACAGGACTAGAGATAAATCAGGCGCAGGATCAACAGCATTTCGTGTTTTCCGTAGCAAAGGGGTAAACACCGCTAACTTGACTCTCGAACTGAGACTGCTCAATACCTAACTGATTTGGCTGGCTGAATCGCATCATCGATCGATGATCAGACATGGGCCTCTCCCGTTATAGGATAATCGTAGAACCAGACGTTTTGCACCTTTAACGCTGCTGCTTATCACATACTGCTATTAATATAATATGCTATTAAATCTACTTGTATAGCGTTATGTTTTTGAGGCACTGTAGATTTATTTCCAATTTTAACAAATAAAAAGATTTATAAAAATGTTTTTGGAATCAAAGAAAGAAACATTACATTACATTAGTACATTTCACTTTACTTTGGTCGTCAGTTTCTCTAAAATAAGTCCAAATAGTAGATCTCCTGCCACTCATTTGTATCATATAATTATAAATTTTCACTAATAATAACATGACGAAATACTTTTTTTTCCCACTAAAATAGTAAAACTTTCTGACGATTGAAAAATCGGCCCTAAAAAGTATTATGTTATGATGAAATGGGAGATAGGCTGCAATATTTTCCTGATAACAGCCCAAAATAGTAAAAAACAATCAATTGCTAACCCGGTTGCCAAGTGTCTACCTACGGAGCAATATATAGGCTGTTGTGATGAAGTTACATCAAAGTTAGATGAACATACTACATGAATTTTCTTTTAGACGTTTCGATAACTTCTAATACTCGTAGTAATAGTCTACATAAGTCCCAGAACGGGGTAAAGGCCACATCTCACATCTGTAAGTGTCCAGCAAACAGTCCGCCTCGTTATCTTACAAAGTAACGCAAATTTCTTGGAATCATTATTTTATTTTCTTAGAAATGAAAATTCTAATTAACAATTTTATTATTATCGGGGAGAATTGAATTCCATTCGCTTGCAAGCTAGTTAATTTGAAAGTGTACTTTTCGCTTTAACAATCTCGGTTTAAAATTTCTTCGATTGGAGGTAATTTTTAGAACTTATTATCATATTATATTAATAGTTATACTCTAATATGATCTCGATTATAGAAACAGTATAATATCTACCAACACATCGAGACCCAGTAATTTTATATATATATATATATATTATTTACTAATCTTTAAATGCCAGTTTATTAAGCCTTTAAACTGCTTTAGTGTAAAGTTGTCAACATGTCGTTTGGTAAATATTGCCTTTCAAGCGTCGATATATATTTCTTTTTAAAATATGATAACTGATACTCATATGAAGTGACAATGAGCCAGCCATATAGCTCAAAGAGCCAACAACCGATGCGAAAGATATGTTTTCGATTGGCAGCCTCGTACCGGTAAGCAAAGTGCAGAACGGTCCACCAATAGTTGGACGGAGGATGACCTGGTAAGGGATGCAGGAAGGCGATAGATGCAGTTTGCTCTTTCTCTCTCTCTCTCTCTCTCTCTCTCTCTCTTTGTGGCATTCTTGGGATGGGTTGTAATGATGATAATGATGATTTATACTAATGTTAAGAAATAACAGTAATAAGCGGATTTACTTCATTTAGTTATGAACCGGGCACGCCCTATATTTTATTTGTATACGTTATGGCAGAGACCCATATTGTGAGCACAAATGTCTACAATATGTTTCGGTAATTACATTTTCGCTGAGAAAGTGACCTGTCATTATTATGAACGGTTCCGTCAGTCGTTAAATTTTAAACAACAAAATGTTGGCATATTTATCTTGTTTGGAACCATTTTCAACTTTATTGTCAAGGTGATAGTACTATTCGCAGTTATTTGAGCAGAAATAACTAGCTTGAAGTTCGGCATAAAGGTTGTGAGTTGTGAGAGAGGTGAAATGTTTATGTAATTGTTTTACGGCTGTGCAAGTAATAAGCTGAAAGCGGTTTTTAAATCAATCTATGACAAATATTACTTTAATATTAAATATTTCTAGAACATATGAAGTCCGCCAACACGCTCTGGATTTAAAACTCTATGCAGGTTAGTTTCTCGCGACTTCTTTATGGAATCGCTTACCACCGATTACTATTCCAAACCGATACGACTTAGGAACCTTCAAGTAGCGAACTTACTCCATTCCCCTAATATTGCAATTGTTCGTGGGCTGGGGTGAACTTTTTATCAGTTGAGCCACATGCTCTTTTGTTATCTCTTCTATAAAAAAGACAAATATTTGTATGACATGTGCAATTTATGACTGCGTAGTAATGTCATCATGATCTATACTGTAACGAAGGTAAAAAATCCTATAATGACAAGAAATAATAACAATAAAATCTATACAAATAATTAAAATTGAAGTGTCTGTTTGTAATGTCAAAATAACAGCTTTTTACTAAAAGTTTTCACTGAAGGTATATAATTATAACAAAACAATGTTTGTCTGTCCGTCTACTATTATTATTAAGCCGAAACAAACTTTCAGCTTAATAATAATGGTAAAAAATTATTAAGTTACTCCTTATAACATCAGCCAGTGAGTCCAGCCATTTCGGAAATTAGCTGGAACAAACAGACAGACGCATAGTTGATGTTACAAAATGTAACGTAGGCTACTTTTATTTTAGAGAAAGAGATAAGGTTCCGCGCAAAAATATTAATAGACATGAAATCCAATTTAAAAAAATATATAAATTCCACACGGACGAAGTCGCGGAGAACAGCTAGTGATAAATAAAGAGAAAGATGAAATTATTTGGTATTTAAAAAAACCACATGTGTGCAAACGCTTTAGAGCAATATGTAACATGCTGCTTTGTAATAGGTTTAAAAAAAGAGAACTGTGACCTGAAGTGACCTTTTCAATATAAATAAATCTATTTAACCTCTCAAAAGAGTTATAAATTCATTGTAACGCGAAGTAATAGATTATCGTCTTGGAATAATGGAATCGTTTGTTACAGTATGCACAGGAAACTAGGTAAAGTTTTAGATGATATAATACACGACATAAGGCGGGTATTATTTTTTAAGTCAAAATAGTGGTTCATTCTATTTATTTCTGCCACCTAGCGACAGTACATGACATGACATGATAAGTATGTAGTAAGTACAGGCTGCAAGACATTCAATGTTTAGCCTTTATTTTGGTGTAGCCATCTTTATTAGAAGTCGGTTACAGGTGTCCGCGAACTGCAGTAGCCACATACCATCATGTCGTCTAATAGCTCGCGTGTCATTTTATTTTTAGTACCTGGATGACCGAGTTTTGCTCGGTTTTTTTTTTTTTGGAAATCGTGTGTTTTAGAAATTATATTTAGATACAAACTGATGAGACATGAATAATATTTTTGGATCTTATTGACATAATAGAAAAAAACAGAACTGGTTATTTGAATAAAAAATCATGAGTACAATTAGGTTAATTTAAATTTTCGTATTTTTAAAAAAATACTAAAAAAGGGCTCCAAATAATAGATTTTCTCATAAAAGAAGGGAACTTGAAAAAAAGGGCAAACAAGTCAGACCGAAGACAGGACGCAAACCAGGGCACTACGATTTCACGACGGCCCGATATACACTTGAGGTATTACGATTGTAGATAAAGTGTCAAAATTTGCCTTCTTATATTGTAGCAGTTTTTCATTGCCTGAAAACACGGACAAAACGACATTTTCCTAAAAAAAATTAAACCTAGCTAGATCGCTATTTATTGTCCCTGAAAAACCTTGGACACAAAATTTTATGAAAATCGTTGGAGCCGTTTCCGAGATTCCGATTATATATATATATAATATATATATATATATATATATATATATATATATATATATATATATATATATATATATATATATATATAGTTTAAAGGATACAAGTACACTGATACTTTGTTTTCCTTAAATCATTTTTTAAGGAAAAAATTTATTTATTCGCGGTTTCAGCACGCTTTCTTTTATAATTTGGACCACGTTCTAAAGGCCGAATACTATCACGTTCAGTTATTATATCAGCTTATAAAACACAAAGATTTCTCTTTTTGGAAACACGTGACTAAACAAATTCTTTACTATCTCTCAAATAATATTATGTCATTATATAAACTTTGAGTACCATATCGTTGTTTTGACTATTGATTTGCTGGGAGTTGTAATAAATGAAAGTCAAACTTCGCTCAAAATACCATTGTACAACAAACATCCGTTTCGAAGACATTTATTTTACGAGTATAGTAGGTAGAGAAGTGAAATACAAACTTGAAAGATATTAGATAACGTTCCTAAATATGTTGCCCCTGATAACAGCGTTTTGATTTTCACTTAATTTACAAGTTAACAGCTTGAGTAAAAATCATTTTAATTTGTTTTAAAATTTGCCTTTACCATTTTTTGGTGGTTTGGTAAGGTAGATTGTTTGTTATATATTATGGCTACAAGGTCTTCAAAATCATATAATTCAAAATCTATTTAAAATAAGCTTTTACAGACATTTTTAGCGCCAGCATCCGGATCCATCATCAGATCTATTCCATGATAGTTGTAGGTATTTAAGTTTCATAAGCATGCCAAATTTTATTGCAATCGGATGTTAGCAACTGCTTCAAAAATTGATTACAAATTTTAAGCCGGAAATACTCACTACAAAGCAAGTTAATAAAAAAAATACTTGTAAGTAAGTATCGTATTGTTTTGATAACGTACGTTTTAGGTATCGTACATAAAACACTCATTATTGAAATCATATTTACGTATTTTAAAGATTTTTATCACAATCGCAGCATTTGTTTCATAGTTTTTCATTTACATTGTTTACAAGTGAAGGCATTTAAAACATAAAATCGTATTGTTTTATGCAATAACAACAAATTCATTATTTGTACAACAACACAAGAAATGATCCATGCGCGAATAGGTTTCTACAGATTTTGGTTTTTATTGTAACTCTAAATAAACAAATTAAAGATAAATATTAAATATATGCAAAATATAATAAATATAGGTTTTATTATCCTATACCTTTAAACGAGTAATTCTTGTATATATATATACATATATATATATATATATATATATATATACGATACGGCTCCAACGATTTTCATAAAATTTAGTGTCCAGAGAGTTTCGGGGGCAATAAATCGATCTAGCTAGGATTTATTTTTAGAAAATGTCCCTTTGTCCGTGTTTTCAGGTAATTAAAAAACTGCTACAATATCATTAGAATAAGAAGGTAAATTTTGACAGTTTGTTAATGATTACAAATAGCTTAATTGGTGTATTGGGCGGTCACAAAATCGTATTACCATGGTTCGAGCCCAGACCGACCGACCGACATTATTTAAATTTTTTTTTCAAGTACCTTTCTTTTTTTGAGAAAATCTATTTTTTCGAGCCCTTTTTTTTAGTATTTTTTTAAAAATACGAAAATTTAAATTAAACTAATTGCACTCATGATTTTTTATTCAAATAACCAGTTCAGTTTTTTCTATTATGTCGCTAAGATCAAAAAATATTATTCGTATTTCATCAGTATGTTATTTGTATCTAAATATAATTTCCAAAACACACGAATTAAAAAAAACCGAGCGAAAAATACTGCGCAAAGCTCGGTCAACCGGGTACTTGTTAATATTCTCATGATTTTTGATTTTCGAATATTGGCATTTTCCTGTCACTAATTATATAATAAGTCATAAATGTCCTCATTTTTAAATTGTTGTTTCTATTAAATAGTTAATAGAGAAGTTGAAAAAAACTAATGGTTCCAGTGAAAAATTAGAAAAAAGAAATCCTTAATGTTATTACTTAAATATATCTTAGTCGGAGACATGATATAAACACGATCATATTATTTATTTATTCTTTAACATTAACATTTAATTATTATGATATTAGTAATATGAATAAGAATAGGTTATGACCTACCTATTTAATTACTTTGCACACCAAATGTAGACCATGGCTATAGCAGTACGTTTTTTGAAATTAATTAAAAATGTAACGAATTTGAATTTGATTTGAAATTGTTTTAATGTTAGATGATATATTTTATTACTATTGAAATAATTATTCTGAATTCTAATGTTGTACAGAGAATGACTTCTTATTAAAATAAAAGAAAATAGTCGATATTATAATAAGTTTTAAAAGAGTTTATTGCTTAGCAAACATTGTTGATTGTTTGAGTGAAATTCATCGCTTTCACCACCATTATTTTAAATTTAAGTGCCGATGACGCTCGTCTCGTCCTGTTTACTCCGCCAACTTCCACAACACTTTTCACCTCAAGCCCATCTGTCGTTTTAGTAATTTTAATTGTTAATTGAACTTAGACTAATCTAGTAATTACTATGCGCTATGAAGCATGTATTGTAAATGATTAAATTAACATTGAAAGACAGTTGGCTTTTAAGAGTTCGGCAGTTTTTTAAGAAATCCTTGTTATGTAGTTTGGTGTCCACACGATATAATTATAAATAAGAATTAAGTTTAGAATAAGGAGTAGTCTAATTAAAGTCATAGACAGATCAGCACACCTTCTCATTGACCTTTTTTCCAACATTACATGACGATCCTTTCAAGGTTTGAATCTTTATTCTTTATTATTCATTCTTATGTATATCCTTGTATTATGATACTGCTTCATATAAGGTAGCCGTATTAGGAAGCTCGAATTCTAATTTCTTTGTGGGAATAAACAGGTAACGAGAAGAATAAGTCCATAAACGAACAAGATATAGCAGATCAGTCCATATAGTTCAAAAAACTGAAAACCGATAATAAAGAAAGCTGTAAGTACCTGTAAGTGCTTTGACTTTTGTGTCACAGCCTCGTACTTACAGGCGGTTTTGGGTGACTCCCAGATGGAGCTATTAACTGATGAAACATTAATCGATAATTGCAGGTACTTGAGAACGTAAATCAGTGCATTTCTTATGGGCGTAATAATGATGACAATGAAGTAAAGTATATTATGTGCTCGTTTCAGCAAATACATCCTCAAAAGCTTTATATATTAAAAACGTTAATTTGAAAAGTGTTGACATTATTTTGGTCTATTATTCGATACGATATGAAACCAACACAATACTTCGGCCCAGCGACATGATCTTCTGATGTTTGTTATCTTGTTTGACAAATGCCATCGGCAAATAACACCTTTCAGTATAACTTCATTATGAGCGTATTCATTACTATGATGGTCGTGTTGCTTAAACGTCATAGTAAAATTCAAAATATTTTTATTCAAAATTGATCTTTAAAACATTTAGAAAGTCGAAACAGCTACGCAATCGCTTCTAAAGTCTCTACTACAGGATACCTTGTAGGAAGAAGCCGCAATAAACTCTCTACTTGTCACTATTTTTCTCACAACAGTTTTATAATAGCCTTTATAAAATTTATAAAGGCAAAAAAGGGATTTCATCGGGTACATACTTCACGGCTGGCGTAAGTATGCGAGCGTAACAAAATAAAATACAAGGCTCAATTAATAAACAAACTATTATTCTTCCTTTTACAAAATTAACAATAAAATATGAGTTTTATAAACAAATCGTTAAGTATGATTCTTTTTTTTTTAAATTATATAAAGAGGATTATGAAACTACAAATTTTCATATAAAAAGTGATCATCGTAAAAAAAAATGCATCTGCATTTTGATTCGTAATCGATGATAGATGTAGATGTCTATGGGCCACAGCAACCACTTGCCATCAGGTGGACTGTGTGCTCGTTTGTTAACCTTAACTTATAAAAAAAAGACTTGCAACTCTATTGCATGATACGAAAATACAGAGCGAGCGGTATGAAATAGATAGCATTTTTGAAAATACCTACTCGCGGCGCAAATCGGCACCTCACAACCCCTTTATACAATTCCAATTGTCACCTTACCACAGATACGACGCTTCTCTGGAGTAAAACAAGAGTAAAGTCTTTGCTTTCGATTTGCCATGCGATATTTCAGTGATGTTCCACCATATATACACAAATGAAGAAAATCTAAGAAAACTTTTATGTTGAAGCTTTCATAATTTATTAGAATGCTTTTTATGTGCCGTAAGTTTATGCAAGGTAACTCAGTTATGTTTCAGGGATAGGGATTCTTCTATACTTACATACATACATATATTACATACACGCATAAATCTTTCTTTCTACATTCCATTTTCCATTTCATTCCATTCTACAGCCCTGTTTAACAAATTCCAAAAAGCCTCATCTAACAAGATTTTTGAAAACGCTCTTATTACAAGTTTTTATGATGTCATCGGGCAAGGAGTTCCTTTTGCCGATAAATCCGGTAAAGTGTAGTGAACGAAGAACTCTGTCATGATGAAATAATTATTTTGTAATTAAAGCTAATGTTACTTGTAATTAAAATTTGCAAGACAAAAAATACTACAAGCAGGCTAGATAACGCAATGTTAATTTTTCAACTGCAATAAATATCTTTGAGATCGTTCGAGTTTCTAACCATGCTTCGTCGACCAAGTATGATAATATAGTTTTTAATACCATTTAATAATAGTGTTTGTAGGTTAAAAACGCGGTACCCGAAGTAATGCGTGGTGTTAAAGAATTGGTAAAAGTTGTTTATTTATAGACTGCACGGCATCCCACTATTGCTAGTTATATTTTTTGTTTTAGGCCAGTTACACACTGCGGTTACACCTGATGGTCTACTGTAAATGAAAAGAAAGCTTAAAAGTTATTTCAGTATATCATCACAATCTACCTGTGGCAAACAAATGCTAGCATACCATTCTTCATTAACCGTTCTTTGTCCCTCAAGAGGAATAGTAACACGGTCGGTCAACAATTTTTGTTGGCTTTAACTCATTTTCGAACACCCAAACTCGTGACTGGTTTTTTGTTTTGGATTCGTACACGTATATCCAGGGTTCGTCACCTAATACGATGTTGTATACAGCATTTGAAGACCCTGCGTGGAATCTTTCGAGAGTTCTGACGCACCAAGTAACGCGAGCCGCTTTTTGCTCTTCACAGAGCGAATGCCGTATCCATCCGGAAAACAACTTTTTTACACCTAATTGTTCATGCATGATTAAAAAAAAATAAAATAAAATAATTTATTTTTCTTCACAAAAAATTAAATGAATGACATAGTTGACTGGGATCTCCATTTAAGCAAGTAATGCCTGTGTTTGGAAATCCCGCTCTTCCTTATCTAAACATACATTTTTTAATTTAAAAAAAACCAAAAATAACAAAAACAAATTCCTCGACTTTAACAACCAAAATTTACAAAAATTACAAAAGTGTGTATGTGTGCATGCGTGCGTACGAGCGCGCGCGCATGTGTGTGTTGTGTGTGTGTGTGTGTGTGTGTGTGTGTGTGTGTGTGTGTGTGTGTTGTGGTGTGTGTGTTTATGAAAAATCATTTTGTTAAATTATATTGTACATAGAAGTGAATTATGAAATGCGGTACAGCAGAAATTCGGTTTCTTCATAATTTTTCGACTGCACCCACTTAAATATCAGGTTTTTACACTCCCTGTACGTTTTGTTGTATATGTTCAATTCTCTATTTATTTTATTGTATAGGAATGCAGAACATGAGCTAAATTGCCTACTAGCAAAAACTGTTTTGGTACCAGAAGGCTTAACCACAATATCTTTTCGCCCCTTTTTCAAGATGCATGGGTCAAAGGACAGGGATTTGTGTGCTTTGAGGATTGTCATAGTAACATATAATTGTCTAACTGAGAGTAAACTACTTATTCTATACAGTTGTTCAGTGGAAAAACGTCTTTTTTTTAAAATACATGACCTTAATAAGGGTTCATTGGGCTCTTTCCAAGTTAACAAATTTGGTCTTTGTAGCTCCACCCCACACCGAAATGCAATATGTTATGATAGATTGTGCAAGGGGCATGTATATATGGTTAAGAAGATATCTGGGAGAGTCCGATTGCTTAGTACTATCAGGTATTACGTGTCTTAGAGTTTTGAAAATCCAAATCAATTTTCGGGTCCTATTAATGACATGTTCAAGGTGTGGGTACCACGACAGCCTCTGATCTATAACGACGCCCAGATATTTAGTGTGAGAAACTTTTTCAATTGATGGGCAGTCACAAGATTATTTGTATTTGACTCATGCCAATGTCTAAAGTTGCCTGAATTTCGCGGTATGTCACATATCGATCTTCCTCAATCAGCTTACGCACAACATCAACGTTTTCTTAGGTGACTGCAGTTTTTGGACGACCTTGACGGGGATCATCACTAAGCTTGACACGTCCACGTTGAAGTTCAGCAAACCAGCGATAAATTGTGGTTTTGGATGGAACTTCATCACCAAATGCAGAAATCATCCGGTCAACACACTGTTTTTGTGTTAAACCACTTCGAAAGTCATAATAAATCATTGCTCTTGAATTTTCTCGAGTCAATTCCATTTTCTCAACGACTAAACAAGTTTGACAAAACCTTGTGATAAGACGGAGAATCTTTTTTAAATAAATAAATGGTATTTGATTTTTAAAATCAAGGAGTTTTCAATTAAAAAGATTTTAATATGACAGGAACAGTGGAAATATTCCATTCCCGATACTTTTAGTGCAGCCTAGTAATAATTCTGTGTTTCTTATGTATTTTTGTACATATAGTTGCTATTTTACGCTGGTGTTCTGTGAGAACGTGGTCCTTCTCCGGTCGAGCCGACCCATTCGTGCTACAACCATAATACAGCTTCGGCGTGTATATATAACTATATATATATATATACTTAGCAAGTTGATGTGACTTGCATGTTGGTGTTCCTCAAGGCGGTATTCTATCTCCGTTGTTATTTTTAATATTTATAAATCTCATTACCCCAAATCTTCAGTGTGCGTATCATTTGTATGCTGATGACTTGCAGTTGTACTCACACGCGAAGGTCGACTGTATATCTACAGCAATTGAGTCTCTTAATAGGGACCTAGAGTAGACGAAGAAATCAACATAAAGAGAGGTGTCCGGCAAGGAGACCATCAATCTCACCAAAATTATTCATAGCCGTCTTACAACACGTAATGGGAGAGCTGCCATGGTTCAATCATGGTATTAATATAAATGGAAATTTTTGAAGTCATCTCAGATTTGCCGATGACATAATTTTATTTTCGGAAACCTCTCACCAAATAAACAAAATGGTAAATGAATTAAACCAGGCTAGTATAACAACTGGTTTAGAAATGAATCTGGAAAAAACTAAAATTATGTGTAACCGCAGTGCAATGCCCAATTTAATAAATAACACACCTCTCGAGTTTGTTAACCAATACATATACTTAGGAAAACAAATCTCCTTTAGTAAGGATAGAAATACTGAGGAACTTAACCGAAGAGTGGCGATTACCTGGAACAAGTTCTGGCACCATAAAGAAATACTAAAATCGCAACTTCCGCTACCGACCAAGAAAATAGTCATGGATACTGGTCTTCTACCGTGCCTCATCTATGGATGCCAAACTTGGACTTTCGATCTCAAAACCAGGAACAAAATTCAGACTACCCAGAGAAGAATGGAAAGAAGTTGCCTAGGTATAAAATTGAAGGATAAGGTAAAGAACGTTGACATTCGAAAGAAGACCAAAGTATGCGATGCCTTAACTTTTGCAATGAAGTCCAAATGGAAATGGGCGGGTCACGTAGCCCGTTATAAGGACGATAGATGGACTCTACGGGCAGTAAAGTGGTCTGGGCCAAAAGGCACCAGATCAAGAGGTCGACCAAAGGCCAGATGGGCAGATGAAATTGTAGCGTGCGCGGGTGGTAGTTGGCTAGACAGAGCTATTGACAAAGAAGGGTGGCATACCTTGGGGGAGGCTTTTACCCGGACGGGGTCCATGCATTAAATAATTAGGTAGTTGATAATTGAAGCAAATAATAATTAAAAAAAAATTAAACTAATTACTATATATAACTAACTAAAATAATAAGTATACAAATGTAATTGAATGTTATAGGGAAACAAGTTAAGAAATGTATCGTTTAATATGTACTATGCATGGAATTAAATAA
Source organism: Parnassius apollo (assembly GCA_907164705.1). Lineage (NCBI taxonomy): Eukaryota > Metazoa > Arthropoda > Insecta > Lepidoptera > Papilionidae > Parnassius > Parnassius apollo. The sequence continues at coordinate 2,433,881 of CAJQZP010000644.1, read as the reverse complement.
AGCTTTATTATTATTATGTGGGGTATCTATATAGTTTTCTCATCTGGTTGGGATGTATAAATATATAATTATAAACGAAAATGAAAAGATAAATATACATAAATATCAATAAAATAAAAAAAATAAAAAAATACATAAATAAATAAAAGCCCAACCAGATGGAAGCCCTCGGCAGGGGAGACCAAACGGCCGAGGGTTAGGGGGGAAAGGGAAAGAAACCGGCGAACGATGCGGGCAGTATCAAGGAGCACCGCCTTCTTCATTTGAGCCCGGAGCGGTCCGTCACGGAGTCCCAGTCGCCTCAGATGACCAGAGAGGCTAACTGGGATTAGCCCATTCGCAGAGACGACTACAGGAATAATTTCGGCCGGCAGACCACCCCACATGTCGGTCACCTCGTGAGCCAGGTCCAGATATTTTGATTGCTTATCTGTTTCGGCTCTCACGAGGTTCTCGTCATACGGGATGGTAATATCGACCAAAAATATCCTTGACTGTGCCCGGTCCATCAGCACAATATCAGGCTTATTTGCAAGAATAGTCCTGTCTGTGATGATGGCCCGGTCCCAGTAGAGCCTGGCGCGGTCATTTTCGAGCACGGCTTCCGGCAAGTACTTGTAATACGGCAATTTCCGGTCCACGAGACCGTATTTCAGAGCGAGCTCCTGGTGTAGAATTCTGGCTACTAGGTTGTGCCTGTGCAAGTACTCAGAGTTAGAAAGCGCCGAACAACCGGAGATGACATGCCTGAGTGACTCCCCGGGATGGCGACAAGCTCGACCAGACGTCGACGGTGCCATCCTTTAGGATGTATCTCCGATAGTTGTTGGTCTTAATAACCTGATCCTGTATTGCACAGACAAAACCCTCGGTTTCCCCGAAGAGATCACCGAAACGTAGCCAGTTGAGGGAGGCGGCTGTATCTACGAAGGGCTCATGTAGAGCCTTGTAGTACCTCCCGTGGAGCTCCTTCTCCTTCCATACGGTCTCCCGGTCGGAAATGCTAAGCACTGCTGGGTCCTGCCATTGCTCGTTGGCTAAGGATAGAGGGGTAAGCCCTTTATCACTAGAAATGACGTCATTATAGAATGGATCATCTGATCTCGCCAAGAAGTATTGACGGAGACTGCACACTTCGCGATTATGCATGGTGAGCGCGCTCAGAAAGCCACGCCCACCATACTTTCGCGGTAAGTACAGCCTCATTACCGACGATCTCGGATGATGCATCCTATGGGACGTCATGGTAGTGCGGACTTTTCTATCCAGGGCGTTAAGCTCAGTCTGAGTCCATTATTATTATTATTATTATAATAGGGACCTAGAGTATATAAAGAACTGGTCTGACAAGTTTGGCCTTAAAGTTAACCCATCCAAATGTCAGACTATAATAATAGGTAGCCAACGGATGATAAAAAAACTGGATCCCACAGCTTTATCGCCGATCATTTTTACCGGTTTTATTTTAGAACTGAGTAATACCGTGAAAGACCTTGGATTGCACATTGACTCCACCTTGAGCTGGCAAACTCAAGTGGCAAATGTTTGTCAGAAAGTGACAGGTATTTTGCGTTCTATCTACCGCCTAAAGAACTTTCTCCCATCCAGGACCAAGACGATTATTGTGCAGACCCTTATTTTTCCCATTTTTGACTATGGTGATGTATGTTATTTTGACCTGAATGCAGAACTACTCTTGAATAAATGTGACCGTCTTCTTAATAACTGCATTCGATTCATTTTTAATCTTCGAAAATATGGTCATGTGTCTACTTATCGCTCTCAACTTAACTGGTTACCCATTCATCATCGCAGTAGTCTACGTGCACTCACTACTCTTTACTCTATCTTGATGTCTCCTAATCCTCCATCTTATTTAAATCCTCATTTTCAATATCTTAGCTCCAACCATGATAGAGTTCTCCATTCTAGTAATAACCTTTTGCTTCAGTGCCCCCCTTTTAGTACTAACTTTGTACAATCATCGTTCTTTGTTCAATCTGTTCTTCTTTGGAACGCTCTTCCTTACGAAATCAGGAGTGCCGAAAACCGGATTTCGTTCAAGTCTAAACTGCTCGTCGATAAAATGACAGAATCAACTTAGCGGTCGTAGTTAGCCGTATTTAATATTATATTTAATATATATATATATATATATATATATATATATATATATATAATTATTAACGCTACTCTCCATCAACTGTCTTTTGTATGTTTGCCGTAAAGAGTTGGTAATACCTGCTATCTATTCGAAGCCATGAGATCTTTCTAACGTATCCAATAGCCTCGCCTCTTACGACACCCACGGGATGAAATAGGCTAATAAATTACCTTACACCACTAACGCACAATAGAAATTGATAGAATCAGGCGTTAATTTGCGGGAATCCATTATAATAAAGATATTAATAGTTATTTTGCAACCATCCACTATGCCTTCACTAGTTTGAAGATCACCTCCCACCACAACAATAATAATCAATTTCCGCAAAGTAACGCCTAATTCTATCAATTATCTTAAAAAAGACTAGCACGGCCGACCAGCCAAGACTCTATGTTAAATTAACAAAAATTGTTGGTAGAAGTGGTGTTGGGAGTAGTGTTGATGGGATTGGTGGTGAGGGGATTAGTGCACGCAATTGAGGGAGGGCAGGAGATGCTCTTCAAACTAGGGAAGACACATCATTTTATTTAATTAAGCAGATGGTTGGAAAATAACTATTAATATCTTTAGCACAATAGAAAGTAATTATCATTAAATATTTATTCATTTATTACATTTAATACTAGCAACTAATTCAAACTAAAATACCTAAGTTGATAATCTATGGAAATCAGCTTTTACCTCGTGATAACTCCTATCTAATTCTGAAACCGTAAACTTAATAAAAAAGCCCTACGGGAGTGCGTTGTTTAGAAATATCTTGTGAAATTGTTGTATGCAGGAAGTACAAAAACTATGGCGTCGCAATTCATAATGGATTTAAAATCCAATGAATAAATAGTAGATTCAAACCAGTGATTTAAAATTTTTATATACATTTTTTGATTCATTTGCTTGCTCGTTGTCGTATATTATATTGTACTTTTCATATGCATGGCCGGAACTATTAAAAATACACACTCATATATATATATATATATATATATATACATACATATATATATATATATATATATATATATATATATATATATATATATTAGTATGTATTTGTATGTACATATGTATAAACACACGTCGTCACGTCTGTAATCCTCGAGGGGGAAGGCATAGTCAATAGAGCAGCAAGCTACTCAGACCACGTTTAGTTTTTTTTATAGCGTTGAGTGAAGAACGAGCACACAGTCCACCTGATGGTAAGTGGTTACTGCCCATAGACATCTACATCTATCCTCAATTACGAGGCAAAATGCGTTGTCACCCGTGAGGACTAAGATGGAGTGCCTCGTTTCCAGTAAAGAGAGTCTCCGGTTCTCTACACTCACCATACGAAACACAGCAGCATTAAGCTGCTATTTTACGCTGGTATTCTGTGAGAGCGTGGTCCTGCCCCGGTCGAGCCAACCCATTCGTGCTACAACTATAATATAGCTGCAGCGTGGCTCTACGACGTAAAAATGAAAAAGTATGTATATAGATGGAAAATTGTGAAAAAGTGATAGGTCGTAAGCCCTTCACTTACACAACCTTAAACCTAATATCACATTAGGCTCCTTTTAGAACATGATAGGCTAATAACACACAAAAAAACAGTCAATGTGCCAGACCAATATCAAAACTATACATAAGTGTATAGTTTATTAAAAAATCATCAATAATGACATAGTTTTACTAAGCAGTACCTAGCTGTTCTACTTCAGAAAGAGTACGGAAAGCCTCAGTAGGGCCAATGCGTGTCTGCATATTAATTCACTGTTTTAACCTAATTTATTTAGTTTCAAGTTGCCCAAATCTATTGTAATTGTCCTACTAAATAGGGAAGACACTCTAAAATACAGTTTTTACAGTTCCTTTAGCCAGGCAATTCGTGGAAGCCAGGGTTCCAATGTTATTTTAGGAGATGTGTGGAAAATAAAGAATTAATTATTTATTTAATTATAATTATGTATTGAGACAGCTTTGTTTTCAGTTGGTGAGCATGTGCGTCAGTAGTTACCAGCTTTTAGCTGGCTTCTCAGGCTTATGTTTATATTTAGTGTAAGTAGTATATTTTATAAAGTTATGAATCAAATTGGTCCATGTCTTGCGTGGATGGTTAGTCTTCTAGAGCTAGAAATAAAAAATGCGTCTATAAGACAGCATTTTAGACTATTTATGACCTTCTTACATAACTACTTTTCTCTGCCTAATACGTCTAAAATGACAGGGTACATCCAACAATAAACCTTCAAAGTATTTATTACAAAGGCGTTGAGAACCGTTGCAAATTCCATCGGGCGTATAATAGTTTTTGTGGTGTTATTCAATACAGCAATATTTTGCGGACAAAACTCTTCAAATGGTATTATTACGTAATAGTCGCCAACAGCTGTAAATTTTTTATTTAAGCCCACCATTATCGGTGTTAATTTCGGACTACGTGTTCTTCATTTACGTTGTATGGATTGATACTGGCCAATTTATAAGAGCATCATCAAGGTCCTTGTAATTGTATGTTATTTTAATTAGTAATATATATTTCAAAAATATGTACAGTATTTTAAAAAACATAATAAATAATGCATCACTGGCGAGAAAAGATAAAATTAAAATTATTAATTATCTGTTTTTATACTTATGGTCGCCTAGTTATAAAAATTCGATCGTAATTTATAAAAAAATTATGACTATGTAAACAAGTTATATTTCATTATCAACTGCGCATGAAACGCAGAAACAATACAAAATAAACGCTTTTATGCCTTACACACTATTTACACACTATTTAAGGAACATTTAAATTCTTTGGCGTCAACCTTTAATTTGTGCGACTGGATTTTAGCCCCCGACGTAAAACGAAGAGTGTTATGTAATTTCGAGATTACTGACATCAGAAGACTGACTGTATTTCCGTCATCAGAAGTGGGATCTTCTAATGTATTTCCGATAAATATATAGATCATGCAGTCAGACAATAATGTCTGCTCCTGCTTACGGTATAAAACATTCTTAACTGTCAAGTACAAAATTGAAGACCTTACTTTATACTAAATAATTTGATTATTAATATATAAAAAAATATAGGTAATGAATTTCTTTGTTCCAACAGATAATTTGTTTTCTCCTTTTGTGAACGGATTTGTGAAACCGAATAATAGAAGAGATTTGTAGATAACTGTGTTTTTTTGTTTTAAACACCTAAGTGTGACAAACAGCACACATCTCACCTACAGCTAAGTGGATGCTGTAGTCGACAGGCAACTACGTCTATACTCGATTAATATTCAGATCTCAATCGCATTGTTACTCATGACGAAGACGTTATTACGCAGTACAGTCTTTAAGGTTTTGAAATGCATTAATATTTTAATTAAGATAATAAGATAAACAGCGCTCATAGTTTAACATTCCCACGATAACATCGTATGTGCAGAAGGAAACGGAACTTAAGCGGAAGAACGGCGTGTTAAAGAAACCAATGCCATCTTTTTCCCAGTGCTCAAACAAAAGGGCTTCGGTGTAAATAAAACTTATAATATTAACTTTTAACTACTGGTTGCTGCTTGCAATCACAGTTTATGTAAAACTCTAACATTCTGTGATTGTAAGCAGCAATCAGTGTTTAAGAGCTAAAAATATATCTGTACTAAGTTGAATTTTTTTTGATTTTCAATTTAGTACAGATATATTTTTAATTCCCTAACTTTATTTTATTTATTTTGATTTAAGAAGGGCAAACGAGCATGCGGCTCATCTGATGGTAAGTGTCGAGCGCCGCTCATAAACAACTGTAACACCAGGGGCATTGCAGCATACCTCCGTGGTAGAGCCATGCCGCATCTATATTATAATCTTAGCATAGATAGACACGCTCTTACAAAATGCCAGTGTAAAATAGCAGCTTAATACTGCTGTGTTTGCTCATTTCAGAGCACTGGAGACTCTTTTTACTGTAAACGGGGCATTCCATCTTAGTCCTCATGGGTGACAACTCATCTGCATTTTGATTTTTAATCGAGGATAGCTATAGTAGGCACTAACCATCAGCTAAACTGTATGCTCGGTTGGTACCTTTATCCTACAAAAAAAAAATTTCAGGCCCTAAATTTATTCCATTCCATTCTGTAAGAATTCCTTAAACACGTGAAAACTTACGAAATTATTATTTATAATAACTATTTTTAAAATATAAACTGTATTTTAATAAGCAAATTAAAATACTATAAACCTGGTTTATTATTGTAATAATAATTTATGCATTATCTTATTTTAAAGCTTTTAAAAATTTCAATTAACAATTTTATTAATTTCACTGGAGTGGATCGAACCCTGATTGCTTGCCATATATTTACGACGTGCTACAAGCCTTTGACCTACTAGGGCTATTATTACTTAAGTTTCTTACAAATAAAATTGAATGGTATTTTTCATAACTTTTTATGATGAAAATCGTCATATAATGTTCATCATCGTATCGCAGTATCGTGTCTATGTCGCAAGCATGAAACTATAGTCAAATGACAGGCATTATTTAAATTAATCGAAAGATAGTATCCAATTAATTCATTGGGTCATTGACTTATCTGTGAATTAATGATCGTTCACTTGCATGCGATTCCTGTGTCTGCATAAACAGAATGTAATCTTCGCCGCTACATCTAACCACATTTACTTCAGTGACAGTGACTCCACGCGCTCCGATGGCTCGAGACGTTATGCCCGTAGCCTGTAACTTTTAAAATGTGTAAACATCTTTAGTTACGTTCGGAAATTTGACTAATGACTAGTTCCGTATTATAGTGTAACAAATTGAATTTTAAGAGACATCTTATTGCTATCTTTTTTTTGTGAACTTGCTGTGTTTCGTTTGTGAGGATTGTTCAGTGCGCGCTTTCTCACGAGGATTTTATACATAATATAAACAAAAGGTAAACGACGCTTGACTGTATTATTGTTGTTGTTGATTTCTTTGCACTGCTGGACATGGCTCTATTGATAGTCTTTATTAATGCTCTCTACATTCACTATAATCATCACGCTTGGCAATGTCAGTTTCAGATATCTCACACCTTTAACGCTGAACCCCGTAGTTGGCTCGGGTATAGTTACAAATACAAAAAATTTTTTACCCCTATCTCTCGGAAACCTTTTGACCTGTCTGGCATTTCCAGTTCGTTACTCTAACGAGACCCAAAACATATTCAATAAAATTTCTTAATATATTACGTTCATTCATTACAGTCTATCGAGAGTCCACTACTGAACATAGGCCTATAGATTGCATAATAGGTGGGATATTTGCCATAGTTGCCACGCTTGGCAGGCGAGTTCACCACTGCAGTTTTTATTATTCTGAGTTGTTATAAGGAATATGCAGCTGCGTATCACCCGACTAACTTCTCGTTGTTGCCATTTATGGCATAAAGGTGATGTAAAGTAATGCCGCCACTACACGGATTTTGAAATATATACCAGAGAAATAGTAGCTGCTATGTTTCTTATGGGAAACTTTGAAAGCTGGAGACACTTTTCGATGGTAAGAGGTTTTCAGGGTTGACAACGCATCTACGTTTTTATGATTACGTTTTTAGATGTAGGTGTCTCGTTTGTCACCTTTATTCTGCAAAATGTAGGTACTTAATGTTTCAACTATAATATCAATTTAGTTGAAATAAATTATCAAAAACAAAATTTTAACGAAAAAGATTGTTCCTAACGTGATAACATATCATAAGGAAGGCGTTAATAACTTTACTACACATATATATATTTAAACTTTATTTTCCATATGGAAAGTCTTATTTTTATCATTAGCAAAGTGTCGTGTTAAGTATTTTCTCATGATAAGTTTTATTTAGAGTAATAAAACCAACTGCTTTATTTTTTTTTTACTTTTTATCATTTGTAACATTTCTTTTTGTTAAAGCATTTACATATGGATTCTGCGTTGAACTCTTTTGTATGACGAGAGTTTTAATCCATTTTAACAAATTATATGTATAAAGTTCAAAGATATTTTTATTTTTTACTTACCGTTGTTCTAAAACCAGTTAATAATGCTTTATGCATTATCACATTTTATTTATAATTAATAAATTTTTGAACGGCTTATATGTATTCCAAACTAATGGTAGGCGCTGTGTCCTGTGTACTGGTTGGAGAATACACTAACGCTTATCATCAGTTGAGTATTGTAAAATCTGAAAGTGGAGCATAGACAGCAGCTTCTTCTGGTAAAAACTCAAAATTATTTAAAAAAACTGCAGTTGCTAACATGTATGTCAAACGTGGCAACTATATCAAATGTAGGGCTATCTATTGGGCAATCATTTTGCAATTTTTTTTTTGCAAAAACTGGGCAAAAATGTTGAACTATTTATTAATAAATTTATGGGCCTATAGAGAAGTGGACTTTAATATAGAGTAGAGATGATGATCATGAATGAATAGACAAAATTTACCTCAAATATATTTCAAGGTGTACGTGGGCCACTGAGAAAATTTTGCGAACTTTTTATTAATAAATCTTCGACGAAATCATAAAAAGTTTCATGTGTCTGCATCAATTTTTGAAACACATTTTCCAGTCAGACACTCTCAGATGATACAACTACATCCCTTTCAGCTGATTAATAATCTTAAAGAATAAATAGAACTTGCACGGTACCAAATCAGAGTTGTACGGAGGTTGACAAAAGATCTTAACCGGTGAGCTGTCTAGGGAATCCCTCATTTTTAGCACTGAGTCGCACTGCTCGCGCAGTAAGAATTGTCATGGTGGACCAGTAGCCTGTGAAACCCTGTGTTCGGTCGTTATTTACTCACAACAGTAAACACTTCTGGCAAGTCAATCTAACTGTCCCGTAGTTTACTTTACATAACAGTTTTATTAGATTTTACTTTAAATACTATTGTACGGAAAAACGTATAAACAAAACAATGTCTTATATTTTCGTACGCATTTACATGATACAATAGTAAGAAATATTAATAATGAAAAATTTGAAGCCACTAACAAATAAAATATGCATATTGAACACACATTTTTACATTTTAATAAAAAAAATAAAGTAATAGAACGAGAAGTTAATCCATATTTACTAATTATTCATAGTTATAGTTATTTTTAGTTGTAGATATTTATTATTGTCTATATTTAGTACAAAAAAAGTTAAGAGAGCACATAGATCTTCAAACCAAATACTTCAACAGATCTAGTCTGGGGTCATTCGCAGGCGCTCGTGTTTTAGCGTGACCGAAACTGACACCTGCAGGAACCGGTTCTCACAAAAGTATCTGGTTTCTTTACATGCAGCTACGATTGTTAAACAATGGTCTGCAACTTTGTACACACAATTCAAAAGAAAATTACAATCCAAAAGAAATTCATTCAAAAGAAAATTACTTTGTACTGTGCCAATCAACTAACTTTTAAGTTATTTTACATTCAAATGAAACTATCTATACGTTTTATGTATGCTATACTAGTAGTAGTAGTACGAGTATATTATTTTACCCCTTTCTTGTCTATAAGCAAACGCAACACTTTTAAAAAATAGTTTTATTTAAAAATGTGTCTTAGCTAGTTTAAAGAGCACCTTCCTCCAACAATTGCATGCACTATTCCCATCACCACTAACCTCAGCACCATTACTCCCAAAACCACTACACGACGAAAGACACACCACCGTTGATAATACAACTCGTGTTTCGCATCTAAATTAGACATACTCAGGTGAAGTAGACTCTGCGGTTGCTAACCACTGAGATTCTCATCTCTTCATAAAATTAAATCAATTTTTAACATCTTTAAAATTTTATACTTTATTTTTTACATGTTTACTATAGTAGATTTCTGCAAAGTAACGCCTGATTATATTAATTATATCATATTATGTATTGAAATTACCTAAGTTATTTTGTTTGCAAATATTGAAACTGTCAAACATAAAAATAAAAATAACACCTGTTGTAGTGAGTAAATAACGATCAAACACAGGGTTTCACGGGCTACTGGTCCACCATTTAGTTATATTAAGGTCCACTTCTCTATAGGCCCAAAGATTTATTAATAAATAGTTACGCATGATGGCAAAAAAATTGCAAAAATGATTGCCCAATAGATAGCCCTACATTTGGCATAGTTGCCACGCTTGACATACATGTTAGCAACTGCAGTTTTTTTTAAATAATTTTGAGTTTTTACCAGAAGAAGCTGCTGTCTATGCGCCACTTTCAGGTTTTACAATACTCAACTGATGATAAGCGTTAATGGACTCTTCAACTAGTACACAGGACACAGCGCCTACCATTAGTTTGGAATACATATAAGACGTTCAAAAATTTATTAATTATAAATAAAATGTGATAATGCATAAAGCATTATTGACTGGTTTTAGAACAGTGGTAAGTAAAAACTAAAAATATCTTTGAACTTTATACATATAATTTGTTAAAATGGATTAAAACTCTCGTCATACAAAAGAGTTCAACGCAGAATCCATATGTAAATGTTTTAACAAAAAGAAATGTTACAAATGATAAAACGTTAAAAAAATAAAGCAGTTGGTTTTATTACTCTAAATAAAACTTATCATGAGAAAACACTTAACACAACACTTTGCTAATGATAAAAGAAGACTTTCCATATGGAAAATAAAGTTTAAATATATATATGTGTAGTAAAGTTATTAACGCCTTCCTTATGATATGTTATCACGTTAGGAACAATCTTTTTCGTTAAAATTTTATTTTTGATAATTTATTTCAACTAAATTGATATTATAGTTGAAACAGTAAGTACATTTTGCAGAATAAAGGTGACAAACGAGACACCTACATCTAAAAACGTAATCATAAAAACGTAGATGCGTTGTCAACCCTGAAAACCTCTTACCATTGAAAAGTGTCTCCAGCTTTCAAAGCTTCCCATAAGAAACGTAGCAGCTACTATTTCTCTGGTATATATTTCAATAGCCGTGTAGTGGCGGCACTACTTTACATCACCTTTATGCCATAAATGGCAACAACGAGAAGTTAGTCGGGTGATACGCAGCTGCATATTCCTTATAACAACTCAGAATAATAAAAACTGCAGTGGTGAACTCGCCTGCCAAGCGTGGCAACTATGGCAAATATCCCACCTATTACGCAATCTATAGGCCTATGTTCAGTAGTGGACTCTTGATAGACTGTAATGAATGAACGCAATATATATATATATATATATATTTATATAAGCGCCTTCTGGTGACGGCATAAGAAATTTTATTGAATATGTTTTGGGTCTCGTTAGAGTAACGGACGGGAAATGCCAGACAGGTCAAAAGGTTTCCGAGAGATAGGGGTAAAAAATTTTTTGTATTTGTAACTATACCCAAGCCAACTACAGGGTTCTTTTTCATAATTTATTTTTTACATGTTTACTATAAGTAGTAGATTTCTGCAAAGTAACGCCTGATTATATTAATTATATCTTATTATGTATTGAAATTACCTAAGTTATTTTGTTTGCAAATATTGAAACTGTCAAACATATACACCTATATATATATATACATATATATATATATATATACATGTATATATATATATACATATATATATATATACATGTATATATATATATATATATATATATATATATATATATATATATATATATATACATACACATATACATAAGCTCGTGTATATATACATAAGCTCGTGGAAACTGTCCATGCGGTCGGAGCTAAGTTCTGTAAGACCCGCCGCAGAAGAACACAAAAACTCTCCGATCACACTCTTAATCTCATGGCTGTTAGACGGGAGATGAGGCTGCAATCGTCAACAGATTTGACAGCATACAGGCAACTGAACAGACAGATCTCCAAATGCATACGGCGAGACTTACGCAACTTTAATACTTCTCGTATTAAAGAAGCGATCGAGCGGAACCAGGGCTCCAAAGTCTTTGCCAGAGATCTGTCTGCCAGAAAGAGCCAACTGTCAAGGCTGAAGACTGAGTGTGGCAACATCGTTTCCGGGACACCTGAGATTTTGAGTGAGATTGAGAGGTTCTATGGGCAGCTCTACACATCATCGTTGGAGCCACACGCAAGTGTGAGTAACGATCCAAGAGCAAGTCTTATCCGACACTATTCCGATGATATCCCGGACGTCAGTCTAAGCGAGATTAGAATGGCTCTCCAGCACCTTAAAAACGGCAGGGCCCCAGGCGAGGATGGAATTACAGCGGAGCTTCTGAAAGCGGGTGGAACACCGGTACTTGAAGTCCTTCAGAAGCTCTTCAATTCCGTCCTCCATGGTGGCACTACTCCAGAGGCGTGGAGCAGAAGTGCGGTGGTCTTGTTCTTTAAGAAAGGTGACAACGCTCTCTTAAAGAACTACAGACCGATTTCGCTTCTGAGCCGTGTCTACGTGCTGTTTTCGAGAGTCATTACGAATCGTCTCGCACGCAGACTTGACGACTTCCAGCCTCCCGAACAAGCCGGTTTCCGAAAAGGCTTCAGTACCATAGACCACATACATACCCTGCGGCAGATTGTACAGAAGACTGAAGAGTACAATCTGCCACTTTGCCTGGCGTATGTGGACTATGAGAAAGCCTTTGATTCCGTCGAAATTTGGGCGGTGCTACAGTCCCTTCAGCGGTGCCAAGTTGACTGTCGGTATATCGAAGTGCTGAAGTGTTTGTACAGTAGGGCTACGATGGCTATCCGAGTACAGAACCAGAGCTCGAAACCTATCCAACTGCAGAGAGGTGTAAGACAGGGTGACGTTATATCCCCGAAACTCTTCACCGCTGCATTGGAAGACGTTTTCAAGCTACTGGACTGGAAAGGATACGGTATTGACATCAATGGCGAGTACATCACTCACCTTCGATTTGCCGACGATATAGTCCTTATGGCAGAATCGCTGGAGGACTTAAGCAATATGCTCAATGACCTCAATAGTGCCTCCCAACAGATAGGTCTTAAGATGAACATGGACAAAACAAAGATCATGTTCAATGTCCATGTCACACCTATGCCGGTAGTTGTTGGGAGCACTATGCTCGAAGTTGTTGACTAATACGTTTACCTGGGACAAATTGTCCGACTAGGTAAGTCCAACTTCGACCGAGAGGTCAATCGACGGATTCAACTCGGCTGGGCAGCGTTCGGGAAATTACGGCATATCTTTTCGTCAGGTATACCTCAATCTCTAAAAACTAGATTGTACAACCAGTGCGTGTTGCCAGTGATGACTTACGGATCTGAGACGTGGTCCTTCACTGCTGGCCGTATGAGGACGCTTAAGGTCGCTCAGCGAGCTATGGAGAGGGCTATGCTCGGAGTTTATCTGCGTGATAGACTCAGAAATGAGGATATCCGCAGTAAAACCAGAGTGACCGACATAGCCCAACGGATTAGTAAGCTGAAGTGGCAATGGGCCGGCCATATAGCTCGTAGAACCGATAACCGATGGGGAAGAAAGGTTCTCGAGTGGCAGCCTCGTACCGGTAGGCGTAGTGTAGGGCGACCCCCCACTAGATGGAGTGACGACCTGGTAAGACATGCAGGAAGTCGATGGATGCAGGTGGCTCAGGACCGTGCTTTGTGGCATTACTTGGGGGAGGTCTATGTTCAGCAGTGGACTTGTGAAGGGCTGTAATGATGATGATGATGATGATATATATGTGTGTGTGTGTGTGTGTGTGTCTATATGTTCGAGGTGAAATTTGTTAAGGTGAAGTTGCAGTACTAATTTACTAAAATGTAAATATTGCACGAAAACAAAATGATTTTAATATAACAAAAATTAAAAATGTTTTAAATATAGTATAAACGATTTTAAAATAATTGTAGATATCGACAATGTATGTAGACAAGCGTTATTCATAATAATAGGCTCGCTTTAAAAACACATAAGAATGTCACGCTATTTAAATGTGTATACAGGATTAAGATTATGGGTTAAGAAATTTTTGCTATGCGCAAAGATTTCTTAATCCTGTAAAAGTTATTTTGAATGAAAAATCTTATTAATAAGTCATTTTGAGATTACATTTTATCAATTCGACATTTATTTTAATCATAAAAAAATAAACAAAATCGATCGAGTTGAAACTCGCGGATGCAACGGCCATTGCCCGTCCACACACCTTCGAGGTTGAACATTCGTTGTTTTTTTTAAAGTTCTTCACACTTTCGTTATCATCGTCTTCACATCTCTTTACAAATTCACTGCTAAACATAGTCCTTCTTTATAGAAGGCCGTGTTTAAATACGGCCTTCTATGGCCTTCTGTGACCTTGAGCCACATGCGTCCATGGAATTCCTGCATCACTCACCAGGTTGTCACTCCATCTAGCGGATGGTCACCCTACACTTCTCTTACCGGTACGAGGCTTCCACTCGAGAACCTTTTTCTCCCATCAGTTGTCGATTCTGTGAGCTATATGGCTTGCCCACTGCCACTTCAGCCTACTAATCAATTGGGCTGTCTGTTACTTTTGTTTTACTGCAAATATCCTCATTTCCAAGTCTATCGTGCAGAGAAACACTTAGCATAGCCCTGTTCTAAGCTTAATAGTTATAATAATTTACACAAGTTATTTTAAATCTATTTTAGGAGCTTAGCGTTGGTTCTATAGCAGAGTTCGTGAGCGAATCGGGTTCGATCTCCGCCGGAAGCAATGAACTGCGATAACTGCAATTTTTGCGCTGATTTACCTCATGCTCGGGGGTGAAGAAAAACATCGTGAGGGGGCTTGTCTCAGTTATAAAAAAATATTTTGAAAATTTGTGAAGTCCACGAATTGGGGCACTGCTGTTAAAGTTGCCCTTGTCCCAAATTCTTCCCAGACATCAGAGGAAGGCTGTGCTCGTGAGTGGGACGAATATAAGATACAACTTTTAAAGTATATAAAACAAACGGTGCATTGGCAGAATTGTAACCTGTAGAGGAACGTTTGCAGGCTGTTTCTTCATTTTATTAAAATAGAATATTTAATTTCCGACACATGAATATTTCCCGCCATAATGCTGGTAGCATAGACTACATAAGTAATATGTCATTTTTTATCAAGACTAAAACCAAAATCTGCAGTGTTTAAGCGTTTTTAAGTACAAAGTATACAACAGTGTAAATTGTTATTATACTACTCGTATGAATAACTCATAAGGTGGCAGAATAGCTCTGTGTATTTGGTACGGGGTCATATTACGACACACGTGAAATAAATGAGCAACGATCACAAACTACGTCTCGTATTCATGTTGTTACAGTTGAAAACAAATACTATAAACTTACTTTGCTTCAATCGTTGTTTTTTTTTAAATTATATTTTTAATTCATAAACAAATAATTAAACTCACATTTTTGTTGGTGTCACAAAACACCAGCTGTTTTAGCGGTACCGTTTTTTTAAGATAAGGAAAGTATTAAAAATCTCATATTGGACGTATAAAAATCATTTTACGACTTATCATAATGTTTTATTGTATGTATTCTTATGGTATTTTATTTACAATGTATTGGCACTTTTTGAATTTTCTCTTATGTAATTAATTGTTTACTTAAATTTACTAAAATGTTAATTCTGTAACCTTCACGAAAATAGTTTTTTTCCACATTTATTACCTTCTCCTGTATGCGTTTATGTATGACTGTAATGGATATTTTCATTCAGTTTTTACTTTTCATCCACTTAAGGGGAAATATTAAAAATACTACCTCTAATGGCTTGGCAAGATCCTCCGTCATGCCGAAAATATTGCAGCATTAAAGCAGTCAAGTTGAGAATTAATGTTAAGTACTATGTTGATTGTGAAAACACGATTCCGTAAAATTTTCTCGATAGCAAAAAATCCAAAGTTACCTCGAAACTGAACAATAAACCGCTGTTATTCATAAAACACTTTAAATTAGATCATGAAACTTTGCATACTAACTGAACTAACTATAAAGCAGGGATTATGTTTTTTATTTTATTTTTAAATTACCATTTTTTTTCACTGTAAAAAGAAATTACCTAAACTATCGATGTCTTGAAGCTTGTTTCCTGCCGCCCAGTTAGTCTCGCTTCGGCTTTTGGACGGGAAGGTGTGTCATTTGTGAATACACATTACGTAACTGGACGACGTAACATTAAAATGGGAAATAAGCGTAATAAAAATAAGAAGCGACTGGGTTGGCTTAAAGAAACAGGCATATATATGATAAACCTAATGAAATAAGTGTCTAACGACCTTTCTACTTACAGTATTAGTGACTATAAACATGTCGGTACATAGCATACGACGCGCGGGGAAGTGGGGGCGAAATTAGAATTTGAGCTGAGTTACTATATCCCCTTAACGAATTATAAATTGTCTGTTATTTTTCGAACTTTACAATACAATAATTTAATGGTTACAACATAGTATTCTCATTGTGATCATCACAAAGTTTGATCAAAGCAACATGCAACACGCAACATGCAAAAAAAATTAATGTGATTTTATTATTATTTAATTGATCAACAAGTAACATATCTTATTTAAAAATATTTTATGTTGTATTTTACATAAGTCAACTTGTCCTGGCACAATTAACTTATACATATATAAGATTGCGGTCACTACACGACAGAATTGGCTTCATTACGAATTACTACACTTCGTTTTCGTCCCAAACATACACACACACGTAATCTATTTGGAATATAAATTTTGTAGCATGAGTATGTCTTCATTTAGGCCCACTTGTGTTACTTCGTAATGTCAATTAGACCAATTTTCGGTCACGACTGCCAGTCTCAACAGACACTAGGATCTGCGTAGCACGGGATTATAATGCACGAGTGTGTGCACAAACTCAGTTGCAATCTGTATTTTTTCACTCTTGTAGTCCGATGGGACAGCATCCAATATGGTCGCAGATCAGATGTAGGAAGAACAGCTTTACATATTTCCCGGGGCACGGGCACGTTTGAATTTAAATATCGAATAAAAACGAATTTGTAAAATATGTTCTCAACGTAACCTAAAAAATAATAAACCTTTTCATTTGATATGAATATTATACGATTTTATAATCGAATCTCTGCAAAGTACATATATATTAAGAGATATATGTGTAGTATAATTTCTATAACTTTAGTTTTAGCGCAATCATTACAAATTCATAAACCAAATTCAAATTTGTATTGTAGCAGAATTACGATAGAATCCGAACAACGGTAAATACTCAGGTACAAAAATTATATGTCGGTCAAAATTCACGTTCATGTAAGACAATCTTTTAAATTTATGGCTCTGTAGTTAAAACGGTACATAAATGAAAACTATTAACTTCAAAGAAAATGTAATTTACGATCATAAATGTGGGTAATCAACCATTAAATACTTCGTTGGCTTGAAGCCACACATGTTTAGCACAACAGTGTACTACATTAAACGGCTGCTGAAACTATTATCTACTTACATAATTAGATTTACTTCATTAAACTCTTTTAATGAAGTAAATTAAACTTTTATTAAATTATTTTATCTAAATCGTGTGTGTTTTATAACTTTGCTTCAAGAATTAATGCCATAAATAAATAATTTTTAACGTGTGTAGACGCTTCACTTACACTTAAATTATTTTATCTACATCATCGTGTGTTTTATTTACTTAGCTCCGATAATTACCTTATAAATAAATATTTTTTGAACATGTTGTATGTCTTTTTTTTCTGATTCTCCCAATCACAACGTATAAATATCCCATAGAGGATATCCGTAATGCAAGAAATTTAAAGAGTGGGTTTAAACATTGTGTTGTCGATGCGCTCGAACTATCGATGCATAGAGCTAGAAAACCAAAAAGAACTTTAACAAAAGGAAAAGCAGACTTCAAAGAACCAAAAATAATAGAATAATTTCACATTCTAGTCAGTGCTGAATCGTAGCGTATAGGACAATTAAAGTCTTCTACTTTTTGCTAAGTAAAAATTTATTATAGTTAAGAGTACCCTTAACCGACGAGCATGTATACGGTATATGGATATGAGAAGGCGAAAATGGTGTGTCAGGTTCGTGTCAAATGGAAGTCTCTGCCTACCCCTCTGAATGACAGGCGTGAGTGTTTATATATGTATGTATGTTATGTACTTTATGTTAAAAGTTATTTTCTACCGTTTTCAGTGTACACTTACATTTCAATTAACTATTTAATTATTTAATTTGAAATAGTTACATCAAAAGCTGTATCCTTAACTTTGCCACTATAGGGGTGGAATTTTAGCTTCTAATTTATATGGGACTACCATTAAAATATAATCCCCCTAAAAGATAACCTATTTAAAAAAGCTTCATAATCTGGTAGTTCCACTTGGCGATAATATCGCGAAAACATACACACAATAAATAAAAACGTAAAGTCGAAACTGTGAACCTCCTTTTTTGAAATCGGTTAAAAAGAGACTGTATCTCGGACTGATAATACCATACGAAAAATTGACGCGGTGGAAACGGTAATACGGGATAATGAATCCCGTATTCCCATGTTTCCATCGCCAAAACTGGACTCTGACCTGAAATTAATTTATAAAAAAAAACATAGGAATATGACAGTTGTAGAATTACTCGTAGATTGTATCGTAAACAATATTTATTCTAGTGTAATTATTCAAGGAGAAAACAGTTAACCGCTGCTATAGATTAAATGCTGCCCGATATCCATTTATTTTCAATCTTTATATCTATACATTTATCTTCTCTATCTATCCATAAGTGGAACAGTTTTACACATAAATCTATGTATAACTGACATTATTTTAAGATGGCGACGTTAATTTAAGGTCACACAAATGCGTTGTACGTGCTCTTTGCACTCATGGACATAACAGATGGACTACTATATATAGTCTATACTATGGATATTTGAAACACCTAAATAAAATATCACCGGAGAAAGTTACAAGATATTCGCCTCTAAAACCAGCGCAAGATTTAAAGTTATTCAGTAATGAATAGAAAATTAAGAATTTATTATCCATTGTTAAATACCGATACGTAGTCGTGACACATATCGATTCGTATCGACCGGCAAACGGCCATCTTTTTATGGTCACAGAACATTCAGACAATCATAAATCAGTTCATATCTGATCAACGTTCGGTGTACGTTTCAATTACGTTAATCGACCGTCATTAAATACGTCTAATGGTATTCGTTAAAATACTTTGATATTTTAATTCTCCGTCATCAGACTTTTAAATCCATCGCTGGCAATAAATCGTATTTACATGCCAAGATACATTACATTAACATGTAGTGGCGGTGTGAAAATATCCACAACAGATATCACCCCGTGGGTGTCGTAAGAGGCGACAGAGGGATACAAATTAAGAGATCGGTAGCAGCATCTTCGTAATAACGACTAAAAATAAAAAAACTGCGGGTGCCAGCACTTCCCAAACGTGACGACTATAGTAAATATTACCCTTATGAGGCAACCTATGGGGGAGTTCTATGTTCAACAGTGGACTTCAATAGGCTGTATCTTAAAGGTAATGATAACATGACAAGATTTTCCAGTGTATTATGCTTTTCTGGGAGGATTTTCCCCAAACTAGCTGGTCAAGATTGAGTTTGTTGAAAATTTTTAGTATTGTACATTGATATTTAATTAATTTATTTTTAATTTTAAGTGCTGATTTATCACGTACCCGAAGTTCGCGGAAAATATCTTAATGGAAATTTACATGTTTGAGAAAATTAAAAAAAAACATTTGAAAATACGCGAAGTCCGGCAACACGCACTGCGTATTTTGTAGTGAAAGGAGGTCTGTCTGTACTCTGTTACTCTGTAATCTGTATACAGCGATGGGACGTATTTAGGCTACAATTATTTTTATTTCACTTAACGGACGCCTTTAGCGTCTAGCAGTGTTAGCCAAGTTTACTTTCTGCAGTCGTTAATATATCTTTACTGACAACCTCCCTTTATTAATTATTTGAAATTAAGCTATCAGAAAACAATACCCCGTTAGATTTTTGTTAGAGGACTAATGTCATCTAACAAGGATTTACTCACTCTGCTAACCAAAATATAATAAAATAACATATACAAAATCTATCACGCAGCCTATCGATTAGATTTCCTTGCCGGACTCGTTATACTTGACCATCTGGGGAGAAAAAACCAGCCCTCTCGTCACCACAAACAAACTTTTTCTACCATATTAAGATCATAGGAATGCGCTTAGGCTATTTATTCTACCGTTCTTTATCAAGCTTATAAGTGCCTTATCGCGTGCTAGTTTGTCAAATAAGCGTCCACTCCCACAAATCTATGAACTATATTTTTAGCTAAATAAATTAACAAGAATCTACTTCGTCTGCAATCAACATTGTTAACGAGAAACGAACTGTAATTTTAACCTTTTTGTTTAAATATTGACTTACTATAATATACGAATTACGAATACTTTACACTCATTTTTGTTTATCACAGCTCATTAAAACCCCCGCTGAACATAGGCCTCTCCCATAAATTGTCTCATACCGGAAATTTTTGTTATAGTTGCCACGCTTAGCGGCCAGGTTTTACAAGGTGTTTTTTATAGAATAAAGGTAGTTCTTAAGGAACTCTTAAAGAAGGAAGGACTCTTTAAGGAAAAGGGGATGCTCTGGCCCATAGACATCTATATTTATCCTCGATTAAGAATCAAACCGTAGACGCAACGAAATGCATTTTCACTCCTAAGGACTAAGATGGAATGCTTCGTTTCCAGTAAAAAAAAGGTCTCCGGATGTCTACACTCACCATACGAAACACAGCAGTATTAAGCTGCTATTTTACGCTGGTATTCTGTGAGAGCGTTTTCCTTCCTCGGTTGACCCATTCGTGCTACAACCATAATATAGCTGCAGCGTGTGGCTTTACCACGTGTTAGTATGGTGGGAGTATTATAATCATAATGTTACGTAATTAATTATTTACTGCCTAGGAGCTAGGAGACGGTCTACCTAAGTGCCGTCCTCTTATCTCTTTCTGGTGTCCTATGCTGTGTCTGAAGGGTATAGAGGTCCAGTGTAACTACAGACTATGAGGTATTCTATACTTAGTGTTCAGCAATGACAACGCATCTATAGACGTATATACGTGGTAGAGCCATACTGCAGTTAATTAGTAGTACATATAGCTGTAGCACGAATGGGTCGGCTCGACCGGGGAAGCATCAAACTCTTACAGAATACCAGCGTAAAATAGCAGCTTAACGCTGCTGTGTTTCGTATGTTTAGTGTGGAGAACCGGAGAACCTTCTTGCTGAAAACGAGGCATCCCATCTAGTGTTTAGTCCTCAGGGATGACAAAGCATTTGCATTTTGATTCATATCTGGGGACGGATGTAGATGTCTATGGGCCACAGCAACCACTTACCATCAGATGGACTGTGTGCTCATTTGTCACCCTATCCTATAAAAAATAACTTCTTTATTTGGATTAGGCTACAGTTGTCTTGCACCTATGCTTGTATTGCCGTGTTCCAGTCTGAAGGGATATAGATAGCCAGTATAATTACAAGATGTGAGGTATTCCGTATTTAGTCTTCAATGGTGACAACGCATCTGAAGACTTCTCTGTTTGAATTCGGCTGCAGGTATCTATGGACGGCTGTAGCCATTTATCAATAGATGGACTGTCATTTCAGTTTTATGAAAAAAAAACCGCCATATTTATATCATTATTGAGTTGTGATCAGGAAGATGCCGCTGCTCTCTGCATCTCCTGCTTTAGTTTATCTATATTACCTCTTACGACACTCACCAGATAATATGGGTTAATGGTTTCGCTTACACCACCACTACTAGAAATTTTACACATTAAATTAAACTAATTTTATTGCGTTTTACGTTCGCTTACGGTTTTTCAGGTAAAAATCATTAAGAAGCGATATAAGCAGCGTTTTTGTTTCATAAGTTTTTCGTTATAGTAACAATTTTAGGGTTTAAATAAATTATAGAGTTATAAACAAAACTAGTTAGTGTTTTAGTGGTCATTAGTTCTTATCTTTATTTAATTGCTTACAAGGCAAGTAGTCAAAAATATAAGACACTATATCCCTCAATCCACGTGCTTTATTGACAAAGTAATTAATTCATTTAAATATTAACTTTTCTAGTATGTATGAGGAAAAAAGGAAATACAATACGCAATAAAAGAAATCACTTAATCTAAACGCATCAAATTACATCAACCGCTAAATAAGTCGCGCAACAAAAAAGCACGCAACGCAATCGCCGCCGCAAGTTATTAGGTAAATTCAAACAGTGCCATCTATGTATATATGATCGTGCTTTAGACGCAATCGTGCCACCACCGTAGCGTAATACGTTACCTTTAATAAAAAAACTAAAGCTATATACACACAAGTATTTATTTTATTCTAAATATTATCGATCATCGTCTGTGACGCATAAAAACATTGGATCGATTTGCCAAAATCGGTCTTTTCATCTGAATACTAAAGAATATTTTCAAAAGAAAAAGAAACGAGATTTTCAAGCTAGTGCGATTTTACTACTTTTCAGTACCCTAATAGAGAGCCGTGGTAGCTCAGATGGTTAACGCTCGCTGTAAATATCACAGAACGCGAATAACCCGGATTCAGTGTTGTCTCCAGTGTGTTAAATAAATGCCCCGTCGACACCAATGAATTTGTCAATTGCAATTTTAAGTGCTGATTTACCACGTGATCGGCGGTGAAGGAAAACATCGACCTGCACGTCTGAGGAATAAGAAAAAAAAATATTTCGAAGACATGTGAAGTTCGCCAACACGCATTGGGGCAGCGTGGCGGACACTTCCTTGCCCTAAAATCCTCTCAGAAATGAGAGGAGGCCTGTGCCCAGCACTGGAACGTATATAGGCTGTAACTTTTCGTACTTTACAGTACCCTAATGATTAAGAGTGAGTTCGAATCTGTTATTGGACTACTCTCGTGAATGCCAACTAACGCAAGTATTTTCAGATAATTTGGAGTGTTAAAAAGTAATGTTAATAATCACAATAATATTATAAGCATTTTTTAAATAATTATGCATTAGTGCTTTGCCATTTATCTACACTGTGACCGCAGTCAAGTACAAGCTTATTATAAAAAAAAATAGGTGAAATCTTCGACACATGAAATCTGATGATAAAGTTCTCCTGGTTAATGGAGGACATTGCGTTAAAGCAATATCCTCCAGCCGACAAGTAACTATAAGTACCATAGATCACCTTTGACGCAACCCGTAGCTGCTCTGCATATCTTACACCTTGTATATATGAGATATAACCATCTCGTACGCACTATCTTAAGGTTGAATGTACTGGAATTGAAATTTTTCTGATATTTCCCATATGTGAGAATGAAAAAAATATTAATTTCCTTTGAAATATTTCCCTATCGCCTGTTAAAATAACATGTACCCATATTATATCCCTTTTTCTGTTCCTTATGTTCTTTTATTATGCTACTTTTATTATAATTATTATGCTAAAGACAGTGAATACACATGTATGTAGCTGTAGTTTTCATGCGGTTTACTCGTAATCGATACTCATTCAACATATTATGACACTAGTAACACTCGTATCTGAGGTCACTGACTGGATTAAAGCCTTTGTACTCGACATTGCGCAATAGTTTCTATAATTTACTACTTAAAAACAGGGCTAGCCAAAACATCACAACATCAAAACTAAATAAAAAAGAAAAACGCATAATTTGTATACTTACTTACTTGAGAGTATATCCAGGCTGCTATAAAGTTAAATATTAACAATCAAATGTCGCGCTGTACCTAAACGACTGAGATAGACAACCAAAAGAGAAAGAACTGAATCTCCGATTGATTATACCTATTAAATATTGACGAAATCATATTTTTAAACTTCAGTTTAAATGAAAAACAATGTTCTCTATATATATAGTATATACACTATAATTAAGGTTCTCTTCGTAGGTCTGAGTAATTTGCACCTGACTTTAAATGATTATTTGCCTACTATCAGAAGCTCTTACATCTTTATAATATAAAGACTATAGTAGAATACTGTTTTTTATAAAACTGAAGTAACGAACGAACTTATAGTCTACTTGGTGGTAAGTGGCCACTGCAGTCTATTTTTTATAGAATAAGGGTGACAAACGAGCGCGCAGTCCACCTGATGGTAAGTGGATGTTGTGGCTCAAAGACATTTACATTTATCCTCGATTAAGAATCAAAATTTCTTGATTGAAATTTCTTCCTCGATTGAAATCAAAATTCAACGACCGCCGATTCATAAAAAACTTATACTGGAGCCAGTGTGCAAATATAAGGGTCAACGGGAAATCATCGTCATACATTGACATAGAAAGAGGCGTACGACAAGGATGTATTTTGTCACCCTTACTGTTTAATTTGTATGCTGAAGCCATATTTTCAGAGGCACTAGATAACAGTACAGACTGCATATCAATTAATGGCAAATTGTTAAGCAACATTAGGTACGCAGACGACACGATATTAATCGCCGATAGTCTTGTGGGTCTTCAAAGGTTAGTAGATTCAGTGGCTTCCGTTAGTGTTGAATACGGTATTAACATCAATGCCAATAAGACGAAGTACATGGTAATAAGCCGAACACCTGAGCTTATCACGTCTTTATCCCTAAATGGTCAGGGTCTTGAACGGGTCACCAAATTCAAATATCTAGGCACAATGGTTGACGAAACAGGTCACAGCCTCGAAATACGATGCAGAATAGAGCAGGCACGCAACACCTTTTCGAGAATGAAGAAAGTTCTTTGTGACCGGAACCTAAGTATTTCTCTTCGAACACGCATAGTGCGGTGCTATGTCTTTTCTGTACTTCTCTATGGTGTAGAAGCTTGGACGCTGACAGAAGCCATGTCTAACAAACTGGAAGCGTTCGAGATGTGGGTGTACAGACGTATGCTAAGAATTTCTTGGAGAGATCGTGCACAAAACACTACCGTGCTACAAAGAATGGGGAAGGTCACAGAGATACTTACAACCATAAAGAGGAGGAAATTGGAATATTTTGGGCACGTGATGCGTAACACCAAAAAATATGAACTCCTTCAACTTATCATTCAGGGGAAAGTGGCAGGCAGAAGGAGGCCTGGCCGCAGAAGGATATCGTGGCTGAAGAACTTGCGCCAGTGGTTCGGGAAGAGCACAAGATCACTGTTTAGAGCAGCGGTCTCAAAAGTTGAAATCGCCCTAATGATTGCCAACCTTCGCAAGGAGACGGCACCTTAAGAATAAGAAGAATCAAAATGCAGATGCGTTGTCACTCCTGCGGACTATAGAATGTAATTTTTGAGTCACAAGAAAGTTACCACATTAACCGTTTGATCACATTTACCCTCACGTACTATATAACATAGCTGCATTGTCTACCACATATACAGCGGTGATTAAGTCAGATTCTCCTTACAACGGAAGAGGCACATGTTCAGCAGTAGACTTCACGGACTAGTGGAACAGAAAAAGTGAGACAAGTTTTAAAAATACTATATCGACAATATTGAATTCTAAAATAGTTGTTCTAAAGGTTGTTCAATAAATCAACATACAGTGGTGGCGTAAGGTAGCCCACTACACCATATCTTCTAGTGCGTATCGTAAGAGACGTCAGAGAAAAGAAACAGAGATGGGCAGCACGATTTCCTGATAACAACTGAATAAATAGTAAAATACTACGGTTGCCAAACCCTTGGCAAAATCGTCCCTATGGAACAATCTAATGGAGGGCCTATATTCATACTAGACTTCTTTTATGAATTCGATAAATAAACTACGGCGTTCTCATATTTGCATTTAGAGCTCCGTCTCCGTTATAAAGTAGGTCGATCCTGCAATACCGTTGCGTGGACTTTATCCGGGTGGAATGTCCGAGAACAATGTTACGGTTTACTTTAAACACCTTATAAAGTGAACATATTTTTGTAATAATATATGCGATAATTTTATTTTATTATTTCCTTTATATTTTTCTTTGTTTTTTTTTATATGATAAGGGTGACAAACGAGCACACAGTCCACCTGATGGTAAGTGGATGCTGTGGCCCATAGACATCTACATTTAACCTCGATTAACAATCAAAACGCAGATGCGTTGTCACCCTTGAGGACTAAGGAATGCCTTGATTCCAGTAAAACGGGTCTCCGGTTCTCTACACTCACCATATGAAACCAGCAGCATTGAGCTGCTATTTAACGCTGGTGTTCTGTGAGAGCGTAGTCCTTCCCCGGCCGAGCCAACCCATTTTTTTTTTTTTTTTTTTTTTTTTTTGCACCCGAAGCAATTAAAGGGCTACCCTATACGTAGGGGAGGCGGAAAATGCATTACGCATATCACGATAGCCGGTCTATCGTGGTTATGAGGGGCTCACTGTCCTACCGGGGACCCTAAGCGATACCCTCTAAAAACCGCCTTTGGGGACAGGCAACCGGCTGATTAAGCTCTATTGTGCCTTATCATGAGCGACCCTCTTTTGGGAAAAGAGGGCGCAGGCGGCTAAGTGCCGCTGAGGGAGTGCCTACGAAGGCAAATTAATGTTAGATATTACAATAATTTTATTTAATTAGAGTTGGCCTGAGCCGCCAGGAGACAGTTCAGGTCGTTTGAAAGTTTATTAGGCGGGTCCGAGAGAGAGTTTCTTGGCCTGCGGACACGATAGCGAGAGGGGGGTGGGGCTGCATAAGAAGCTGCCTCACGAATTAAATGGTTTGGGTGCGACTCTGAGGCTTTGAAGAAGTTCTCAGAGAGTTTTTTAAGAAATTGTTGAATTGTTGGGAGCTCTAAGTCCCGATGAAGGTCGGCATTACGGACGTACCACGGTGCGTTCGCAGCTCGACGACAGAAGAGGTTCTGAACTATTTGGAGTTCATTTAAAATGTTAGGGTTTGCGTGGGCAAAGACGGGGCCCGCGTAGGAGCCAACCCATTTATGCTACAACCATAATATAGTTGCAGCGTGGCTCT
Source organism: Parnassius apollo (assembly GCA_907164705.1). NCBI lineage: Eukaryota > Metazoa > Arthropoda > Insecta > Lepidoptera > Papilionidae > Parnassius > Parnassius apollo. The sequence goes on along the minus strand of CAJQZP010000644.1, from coordinate 2,406,727 downwards.
ACCACGTACATTTTTTTAAATTATTTTGACATGCCTGACGGCCAAGTATATAATTTGTTTGTTTGTATTAATTTATTCTCAGGGGTGTATAATCCAAGATTTTCAGTCATCACTGAAAATTAGCGTTGTGTTGTTTACCCACAACGCACGCAGAGTGATATCCTTTTTAAGCATGACTTTGACGTACTTATTTTCAAGTTATAAAGTATGTTGTTCTGTGCGTCAATACGAGTAGTCTGTGTCAAAATAAAGTCTTTTTCTTCCTTTTCTTATGTTTTAAAATATTTTATTTATTTTGTAGTGTTGTAGTTATGATCACTGACGCAAAACCTGTAGCACATAATGTAATATAAGCACGTAACTTATTATTTATATAAATAAAACTAACACCAATAGATATTTGGAAGTGAAAAATCGTAAAAATTTCTTAATAATCTGAAAAGTAAATGTACGTAAAAAGATGAAAGAGCTAGTCTCTACCCTGATGAAGAAGTGCTAAAAAAAGCATTGGAATTTTTTTATCTTGTTGAGTTGGAATCACTCCTCCACCCCTCGTGACCCTACCTAAATTCGCTCGTAGTGAAAAAATAATATTTTTAAATTAATGATTTAACTTACTTTAACTTATTATAATGTTTTACGTCGTATACCAGAAAGTGCGGAACAACGTCTTTAAGGCCATGTTGTATTTTGAAACGTCATATTATATTTCTAAGCTTTAATTCTAATCGCGCACGAATAAGTCAACTTGTGTGTACAACGCCTTACAATCGTGCAGATGGACTAATGTGGGTCATCTCTACTCTACATCAAAATTCAATGCAGTCCGAGCATGTAACTGTACTAGACCAATGTACTGAAAGACCTAGAATGATTCTAGTTTATGGTACAAATAGCAATCTACCGTATTAAACCCTTTTAAAGTAATTTAGTTTTTTTTAAAATACAATTAAGGTAAGAATACTGTTACCTATAGACATTTATCCTCAAGTAAGAATCTTTTTCTTAATTAAATAATCTTACATTCACAGTAGAATATTTTGATGTACCGTGCAGGCGGTTTACATACATAAATTGTACAAGGACATACATTCAGAGTCGGAATAATTATTTGCAGATTAAACAAACACATGTTCACAGATTTCAAACCCGCGGCTCTACAACGCCACAGTCAAACGCTTAGGCATTGCGCTACATAACTGTTTCAATCAAAATTCAAATGCCTTTCCACCTCTGATAACGTATATGCATTGCATAGCACACAGCAAATAGGGATTCCGGTTTTCGTCACTCGTCTAACGAAATACAGAACTATTTTCTTGCTATTTCACTCTGATATTCTGCAAGAGCGTGGTCCGTTCCCGGTCAAGCCGACCGGTTTTTGCTGCGGCTAAAATATAGCTTGCAGTACCATTTATCAACCCATCAAGCCCTTGAAGCGTCAGGAATAAAATGAATTAATTAGCGGCTTTAAAATCCGTTTGTATAGATGTTTGAAACGATCATTAAATAACTTATTAGCAACATGTTAAACTAGTTAATAAGTTTCGAATCTCACATTCGAATTCTATTTTAAATCTATAGAATTTGTTGTCACTATACACAAGAACTGTGTGCTTGTTTGTTTCCAGTGTGTTAAATAAATGTCCCGTCGGCACCAATGAATTTGTTAATTGCAATTTTAAGTGCTGCTTTACCACGTGCTCGACGGTGAAGGAAAACATCGTGAGGAAACCTGCATGTCAGAGAAATGAGAGAAAAAAATATTTTGGAAGACATGTGAAGTTCGCCAACGGGTGGACTATTCCTGCTCTGTGCGCAGCAGTGGGACGTATATAGGCTATAACTTTACTTTTGTTTATGCACATTATAACAAACGAATGGAACAAGTTAGTGTTTGTATGGCCTATAAAAATATTTCGTTTCTAAATATTTGTGCATTCAATTTATGTTAGAAAACTCCTTCACGATTTTGGGAAAAGTCTCAGTGTAGGGATACCTTAAAATATAATTATGATAGTAAATTGTTATCAAGTTATAAAACCGTGGCAAATATAAGGTCGATCTACACGCGAGGATGTTATAATAAATGTTACGTAGAAGCTCGTATCCGATGACCTTAGCCCTCATTGGCCATGCTTGAAACGACATATTAATATTGATGTAGTTCGCGATCAAACCAAAGAGCAATGTTAATCGCATCGTATCATTTACATTAATTCAAGTAGTTAGAGCTCTATAAGGTGAGCTATTATTATATATATACACATATAAACACTCATATCTGTCACCCAGATAGGTACGCAGAGACTATGGAGTTCCATTTGGCACCGTCTTGGCACATCTTTCATGCCTCCCTCACGTCTATATACTCACTCTCATAATCCGATGGGACGGTAAACCGACACGACCGAAGAGAGATCAGGCGCAGGACCAACGGCTTTACGTGCTTTCCGAGGCACGGGGGTGAGACACCGCCTACTTCCTGACTCCGGGCAGCTACTGAAAATTTATTGACGGAAAAACTCAATAATTTATTTTGTTGGCCCGACCCGGGATTTGAACCCAGGACCTCATGATCAGCAGTCGCACCACTACAAACACTAGACCAACGGGGCAGTCTCGTAACTTGGATATACCGGATTATATAATTGATTTTATTTGAATTGTATCACTGGTATAAGTTCCTTAGTCTAAACTTTAACCTTTTGCTTTAAATGCTGTATGAATATATAAACATATGGTAAATCTTGGTGATTTATGTAATAAGATCAAATCACAATTTTCCCTTCACTTGTCTCTATTAATTCTAGAACGAACAGAAATCAGTATATTTTAATAAATAGTTATGTATATGTTTAAACAACAACGCATTTGATTAAAGAGTACTTTGTACAAGTAAAAGTGACAAACTAGCACTATTTTAAAAATGAATAAATTTTGGCGGTAATAATAATAATAAAAACAAACCAAAGAAATTTATTAACTATTAAAAGTTTCGCAACGAACATAATTTTGTGTAATTTTTATGTAAACACGGGTGAGACCGACCTTTTAGCATTTAGACTCTGGTCGATATCTACTGAAAGAGCTACCAGATAGTGTCAAAAACCAACCGATAAACTACACGGGATATGTTACGACTGAGTGTATGTAGTGAAGCATTTTATATGATCAGAGATAAGCTAGGATGGAAGCAGTATCCTAATGGCTTCTTCGTAATGTACACAGGGTCAGGATTTCCATTGTACAATTAGAGATAGAGACCTTGGAGATGCGTCTTATGTTTCGGTGCTCTTAATGTATGAATGGAGGGTAGAATTTTAAATTAATTCGCTAAAAGGCGGACAACGGTAGAGGGGTCGCGGTTGTATGTGTAAGCGTTTCCGTGGTTTTGCCTATATGCGGCTAGTTTTATTCGGTGACGGAACGACATAACTTGTACTTGCCCACGCGAAGTGGATATGCGTAGACACTTCCCATGACAAAACACAACGACTATTACTTTATAATGAGGTCCGTAAATCGAAATCTTACATAAATTTTAGTTATTTTTCAAAGTTATTTTTCAACGTAGTAACCAGCGGTGCAATTATGCAACTGGAGTTGAAAACTTTGTATCCTCAAGTAGGATAAATAACAAAAGACATCGGCTTATAATCGCCACTGATACGTTTACACAATACAAGGAAACTAAGCTTCAAACGCCAAAGCGAAGCTAACCATGATACCCACCAGTGTTACATAATTGTACTGCAAGTATGTAGGCTACACGGCCCATATATATTGTTATTGTGTTAAATTTCATAGTAATGATTGAACTAAGTAGATATTTTTTATAATTTAAGTAAAAATTAATGTCGTATAGACCGAATTCGGCTAGTCGCTGCGCATATTAGCCATCTGCACAAGATAGGATTGTAGTGCTCGAGTGTGTGCTCAAGCACAGGTCCACTCTTAATTACGCCTTTCTCAAGTCAATCAGAAAGAGATCAGGGAAGAACTAACGGCTATACTTTCTTTCCGAGGCACGGAGGCCATACACTGCCAACTTCCTGAGTCTGAGCTGCTGCTCAAATTTCGTGACGGATAAACCCAATAACTAACTTTGACTAACTACCCAGGACCACATGATTAGCAAGCCCACTTACGACCAATAGACTAACGAGGCAGTCTCACACAGCAACATTCGACAATTCAAGTACAAACTGTGGGAAAATAACGCGTTCTTCATAATGAAATAGCCGTTAAACGTTGATCATTCAGATTTACCTCACCGGTGCGGTGTCGTGGGAGAGACGTACCGATGTTTATAATAAAAATCTGTATTATACCATTATACATGGTAGAGACATGCTACGGCTTTATTATAGCTCGACCGGGGAAGAACATTCTTACAAAACACCCATGTAAAATAGCATCTTAATGTGTTTCATATATTGAGGTGTAGAAAACCGGTGGGTCTTTTTACTAGAAACGAGACATTCCATCTTAGTCTTATTCTATTAAAAAAAAACCGTCGTGGCCCTTTTCATAGTTTGCTCATGCGACTTCGAGATTCCACATATAACTAACCACGTAGAAACATGTTTTTCCTTAATTCATGGAAATAATTAACTCTTTGAAGATTATAAAATTTCATAAGCACGTACTATTTAAAACATGTATTATCTGATAAAATTGCTTTAATAGAATTAATGTAATAATTCGCCGTTCCGAAAAAATATAGTAACAGATAACTCTACGAGCAAAGTTACGAGCAACTTCGCTCGTAGAGTTATTTGTTACTATATTTAACCGCCATCTATTGAAATATTTATCACACTAATGTGCATACATACATTCAGTTTTATTCCATATATGGATAGATGTCGCTATACTTCTAGCCGTTAAAGCCTCGACATACTTGTTGATAAATTTACCTGGGAAAGCATAAAAAGCAATGATATGCAAGACAAGGTAATTACGCGCCCGCGCGTTGGTCTCCGCTTTTACGATGCTATATAATAGATTATTTATCATATTATTCATGTTATATTTTGTGGTAATAGATAATTAGATTTTTAGAATGAATTGAATGTGTGAAGTTATATCTTTGTAAATTTTTTTTTCGATGGTACAGTCAATAATAAGCGGTAATAGCTTACTAAGCACCCGAAGTATTTTACAGTAGCAGTAGCAACCTAACTCTGATCCCTGCCGGCAACAACAAAATCGTTAATCACAATTGTAAGCACTAATTTACCACGGGTTTGGCAGTTAAGAAACCTGCCCGACTAAAGATTAAAAATATTTTTGAAGATATGTGAAGTTTGCCAATATGTTCCGGAACAGCACGGCGTATTAGTTGCTCTACAAACCTCAAATTGAGAAGTGGCATTTTTTGACGTGGTAGAGCATGTTGCAGCTATATTATAGTTGTAGCACAAATGAATCGGCTTGACCAGAGAACGACCACGCTCTCTCAGATTACCAACGTGAAATATTATTTTGATGCTGCTGTGTTTCATATGATGAATGTAGAGAACAGAATACCTCTCTACTCTCGCTTACATGGTAGAGCCATACTTTACGTGGTAGAGACATGCTCTACGCGGCAGAGCCATATCTACGTAGTAGAGTCATGCTCTACTTGGTGGAGCCATGTTTTACGTAGTAGAGCCATGTTGCAGCTACATTAGAGTTGTAGCACGAATGAGTCGGCTTGATCAGGGAAAGACCATGCTCTCACAGATCCCCAGCGAGAAATATCAGTTTGATGCTGCTGTGTTTCGTATGGTGAGCTTAGAGAACGAGAGATCTGTTTACCCTCTCTTACATGGTAGAGCCATGCTCTATGTGGTGGAGCCATGTCACATGTGGTGGAGCCATGCTCTACGTGGTAAAGTCATGCTTCTCTTACATGGTAGAGCCATGTTCTACGTGGTGGAGCCATGCCACACATGGTGAAGCTGTGCTCTACTTGTTAGTAGAGTAGTTGTAACACGAATGGCTCGACCGGGGAAGGATCATGTTGTAAAATAGCAGCTTTAAGCAAATATATTTCGTATGGTGAATTTAGAGAACCAGAGACCCTTTTTACTGGAAACGAGGCATTCCATCTTAGTCCTAAGAGATGACAACGCATTCGCATTTTGATTCTTATTTGAGGATATATGTAGATCTCTATGAGCCACAACATCCACTTACGATTGGTAGGACTGTGTACTCTTTTGTCTCCCTTACACTACAAAAAGATACATTTGCCCAGCAATAAGATGTATAATATAGATCGTAACTTTATTTTACTTTACAATCAATAGAAAGCCATATTGTTTGAACTTTGATCTAATTCTATCATTTTTTTATGTAATGGAAAACCAACAGCTTACAAATCTTACACAATCAATCAAAGAAACCAATAACAGGTTCTCATTAATGGATATTCATCCATCCATTACAGCCTATAAAAGCTCACAGCTGAACATAGACCTCCCTCATAGATTGCCTCACGGGGGGATTTTGCCATAGCTGCCATGCTTGGCAAGCGGGTTGGCAACCGCAGTTTTTTATTATTTTGAGTTGTTTTCAGTAGTATGCTACTGCTAATCTATTTTATTGTCCCTCTGTCGCCTTTTAAGACACCCTCGGGACGATATGGGGTAGACCGAATGAATGCGAGCCCGGCAATTACCTGCCTTTCGTATTGCCATTTTAGAGTGAGAATGACGTATCTATAACTTTAAAAACATCTTGGATGCTAGCTAGCCTTGTCATGCCGTGACTTCTGTGAGCGCAGACCCCTAATCGATGATGGATGTAGATGTCTATGGGCCATAAAAGTCACTTAACATCACGTGGACTATGTGCTCGATTGTCATTATGATTCTATAAGGTTAACAAAGTGTCCGCCTAAATTTTAGACATTTTTAATACGACTTACCTCCCCTGTGAAAGCGAAGGTAACATAATAACATAAAAATTATCACAACCCAATCATCAGACCATTTCTAACGCATACTTGAAGATCAGACTTTCAAGATTGCAACTATGGGAACTCTCAGTAATCTTGAATTCTAAGTAAATAACTATTCGTTCAAAGAACACGTCGCACGCGATAACCTATCAATAGTATCTTCGGGCATTGAGCAATATCAGATGCGTCAAGTGACTTGCAAACGTATGAAAGTGATGGTTTTAGATATGAAACACACTTGAGGGTTACGACATTATAGAATATTCTATTCCACTGAAAATTCTATTGCGTTGAAAGAATATTCTATTACGTCGAATCATTTTTATTCGAAACAGGCAAAGAGATTTAAATATAAAAATTTTATATATATTACTACACTAAAAGTATCGGGAATGGAATATTTCCACTGTTCCTGTCATATTAAATTTTTTTTAATTGAAAACTCCTTGGTTTTAAAAAATCGAGTACCATTTATTTATTTAAAAAAAAGATTCTCGGTCTTGTCACAAGGTTTTGTCAAACTTGTTTAGTCGTTGAGAAAATGGAATTGACTCGAGAAAATTCAAGAGCAATGATTTATTATGACTTTCGAAGTGGTTTAACACAAAAACAGTGTGTTGACCGGATGATTTCTGCATTTGGTGATGAAATGGTAATGCAGGAAATAGAATAAATGGGGCCCTACACTCTAATGTGAAGAGTCAAAATGTGTCGAAAAAGGCACGTATGGCAATTCACAATGCTGTGTTGGTCCCTACTTTAACGTATGGTAGTGAAAGTTGGGTGTGGCAGAAGAAGCACGAGAGTAGAATGAACGCCCCTATCGCCCCTATCAACACTCGTTATAGTGTGCGCAGACCGAGAAACTCTCTCTCGAACCCCCCCAACAAGCTTTCGGCTGACCTGAACTGCCTCCTGGCGGCTCAGGCCAAGCCGACATAACACATCCCTTAATCTGCCTTATTTAGGCACACTTCCAAGCGGCTTTTCGCCGCTTGCGCCCTCCTTTCTGCCAAGGAGGGTCGCGTTCGTATACGGCTTAGAGATCTCTAGTTAGACCGTTAAGCCAGTCCCTAAAAGGTGGGGTTTAGTGGGTAAAAGTCTCCACATAACCACGCAGCCAGCTGCGTGGTATGCTATGAGCATTCCCCACCTCCCTCCCCCGTTTTCCGGAGGGTTGCCCATATTTGCTTTGGGCGCAAAAAAAAAGTCCCTACTTTAACGTATGGTAGTGAAAGTTGGGTGTGGCAGAAGAAGCACGAGAGTAGAATGAACGCAGTAGAAATGCGGTCGTTAAGGAGTATGTTAGGGCTGAATCTGAATGACAGGGTAAGAAATTGTGTAATAAGAGAATAGTGTGGTTTGCAAGATGATGTTGTGACCAGGATTAAGAAAGGAATGCTTCGGTGGTTTGGTCATGTGGAAAGAATGAATGAGGAAAGAGTGACAAAGAAAATTTATGTTGCACAAGTGAATGGCAGAATCGGAAAGGGACGTCCTAGGCGAAAATTTATCGACCAAATTGGGGATTTATTGAAAACGGGCCAAATTAGGAGTACCCTTAACCGACGAGCATGTATGCGTAGGTATAAGGATGTGAAGGAGGCGAGAGAGGTGTGTCAGGATCGTGCCAGTTGACAGGCGTGAGTGTTCATGTTTTTATGTATTGGTGATGAAGTTCCATCCAAAACCACAATTTATCGCTGGTTTGCTGAATTTCAACGTGGACGTATCAAGCTCAGTGATGATCCCCGTGAAAGTCGTCTAAAAACTGCAGTCACCCAAGAAAACGTTGATGCTGTGCGTAAGCTGATTGAGGAAGATCGACATGTGACATACCGCGAAATTCAGGCAACTTTAGACATTGGCATGAGTCAACTCAGACGAAATAAAAACTCAAGACAGAGCGCTGTCAACAAAGAAGTGAGGTCGGTTTGGTAAACATGTGTGCACTAAGCGAGTGTTGCCATGCAGTAAAAATGTATTACCCTAATATATTATTGTCTAAGTACTATCAGGATGAATGAATATGTAAAAAGATAAGTTGGCAATTTTTTCAATTGTATACCTCACTTTAAGAAGTAGTATGTAAGTATAATTGCTAGAATCAGGCGTTACTTTGCGGAAATCCATTATAATAAATAATATATTACTTTGCAACCTTCCGCTAACTATTTAGTTAGCGGAAGGTTGCAAAGTAATAAAATATTTATTATGTATGTAAGTATGTTTATTTCGACTAAGAAGGGGAAAAATAAAACAATAGATTACTATTACTTTACATATTAATGAAAGAAACATTGTTTTTATTTTAATAACCTTTTTGTTAAGTCAATTTTTTGAAATATTGCCGTTTACTGTCCACCGTTTTGGAAATTGTTTCCAATTTAGAAATATGGTGGAAACGAATTGATAAATATTTTTCAATTATGCATCTTATTAAGCTTATTTTATGCTCCTGACCAGCATAATTGTACTCGGTCTCCAATTTAGGGAAAACGTTGTCAGTATCAATAAATCGTTTTAAAATATTAATAACAACTGATTTGTGTTGGTTTTCAATAACTATCACTATGCTTTCATTACATAATTTACGTACAACAGTTTCACAAATTACGCAAATTTAAAAACGGTCTTTCGACGAAAAGATTAAGCCACCTTTATCTTTTAAAGATATCAGTTTATGGAAGTCAAATATCTCATCCGACTGTAAGCGAGCTAAACACGTTTGACACTTTATGACCCTTGACAAGTAATGCGCTGTACTTCCTGATATATATCCGATAATGTATTTATTTCGGATGTTGAACCTTAAAAATATAGATTTTTGAAGTGATGATAAAACATGGAAAAACAAAAAAAAAATGCGTATTTACACCTACAATAATTTTATAAATATTATAAGTAAAATAGAAAATCATTAAATAGAATTACATTAAGTTTCGCGTCACATTAATAAATTACCGAATAAATGGGGACTACTGTGACGCTCACTAGTGGCAACACCTGTCGACGTTTTATGTTCCAAGCTGTCAGAATAAATAATAAAAATGATTAATTAAAAATTTGGATTTTTATGTATACTTACGAATGAAATGTGATTCCATCCTGTTTTTTATTTCTGGAAGATTGGTTTTTACACCCTTTCACAACACAATTCGGCATTTTTTCTTTAAAAACTGCGAATTATTATAACGTGACACTCCGTGCGCTGGAATAGCTCGAATGAGAAGCTAAGGCGTAGTTTCGTTATATTTGTGTGCGTGAAACTGTGTATGTACAAGGCGAGGCGTAGTTTTACCTGCCTCAGTGCGTTGTTCGACGGGGCTCTGTCTTGAGTTTTTATTTCGTCTGAGTGAGTCAAATACAAATAATCTTGCATGAATAATTAGGTGTAAAAAAGTTGTTTTCCCGATGGATACCGCATTCGCTCTGTAAAGAGCAAAAAGCGGCTCGCGTTACTTGGTGCATCAGTACTCTAGAAAGATTCCACGCAGGATCTTCAAATGCTGTATACAACATCGTACCAGGTGACGAATCCTGGAGATACGCGTACGAACCCGAAACAAAAAACCAGTCACGAGTTTGGGTGTTCGAAAATGAGCTAAAGCCAACAAAAATTGTTCGTTCATGGAGTGTTGCAAAAAAAAAATGGTGGCCACGTTTGTCTCCAAAACCAGCCATGTTACGACTATTCCTCTTGAGGGACAAAGAACGGTTAATGTTGCATGTATGGTATGCGTAGGCCACTATTTGTTTGCGGTGTTTCTGAACTCCGTAAAGAGAACTGCAACCGCCGCATCATCCTCCATCTAAAGAGTTTTTATTTACGACAGTGCGAGTTCTCACACCGTACTCAGGACAAAAAGTTTTTAGAGAAAGAAAACATGGAATTATTAGACCATCCGCTGTACAGCCCCGACCTAAGCCCTAATGAGTATTTTCCCTAAAATAGATTGCGGCCGAGACTTTCCCGAAGAAGTGTTTTGTAGCTAAACGGTTGAGCTTCCGAATGCATTGGTTCCATCGTATGGAAAAATGTGTCAAATTTCGCGGAGAATACTTCGAAAAGCAATAAATACATTTTTAAATACTAATGTTGTGTCACTTCCTTGATTCCCGAAATTTTCAGTGCCGCTCTCGGATTTTAATATGACAGGAACAGTAGAAATATTCCATTCCCGATACTTTTAGTGCAGCCTAGTACTACCTATTTTAATGTCTTTGGAAACAGGTTACAATAAAACTTATAGAAAGTCATTTAAGCTTTGTCACTGGTCCGGAAAAGCCTTTATCGTGGTAAGAACTAGCAAGCAACCCAGCAGGACTTTTTTTATAGAGTAAGGGTGACAAACGTGCACACAGTCCACCTGATGATAAGTGAATGCTGTGGCCCATAGACATCTACATTTAACCTCGATTAAGAATCAAAATACAGATGCGTTATCACCCCTGAGGACTAAGATGGAATGCCTCGTTTCTAGTATAAAAGGGTCTCCGGGTACACTCACGATATGAAACAGTATTAACCTGCTATTTTACGCTGGTATTCTGTAAGAGCATGGTCCTTCCCCGGTCGAGCCGACCCATTCGTGCTACAACCATTATATAGCTGCAGCCTGGCTCTACCACTTAAAAAATCCCAGGGGTTTTATCAATCATGTACTTTTTAATAGTATAATAACTCTTACTACATAATTTTTGCATACTAATGTAGTGGCGATATAAAAATATCTACTACCCCATATTATCACGTGGGTATCGTAGGAGGCGACGGAGGGAATCAAATGTACAGATGGGCAGCATCGTCTTACTTATAACGACAAAAAATAAAAAAATGCGGTTGTCAAGCGTGGCAACTATGGAAAATATCTCCCCCCTCCACCATGGAGCAATCTACGGGGGAGGCATATGTTTAGCTATGGACTTTAATAGGCTGTAACGATGACGAAACACTAGACCATCAAAGCAGTTAACAAAGTAAGAAGTGTATGTATAGGACGTATATTGCCTGTTTACTTTTTTCATCAAAAATGAATGAGAGCATTCAGAAAATGATGATGAGATGAATGAGAGCTTGGTAGCGCGGTGGCTAAGCTGTTTACTATGACGCTGCGGACCGAGGGTTCGAAACTCGAACGACACACGTTATGGTTCCAACTATAAATAATTGTTTCGGATCTGGATTTAAACGAACGTGATACAGGATTAATTTGTAGAGTCGGTGCACATTTTGTAATAAAAAAAATTAAAAACTCCACAAATTACGTGTAAAGCGGATTAGCAATGAGTTACAGCGCTGAGGGCCGTGGGTTCAAATACCGATGAAACAAGTACTTGTATGGTCTACAAATAATTGTTCCGGTCCTCGATGTTTTTCCTTGTGAATTAATAATAATTAAAGTATGTAAAGAAGAGATGATTCTCCTGTACCGTGGTACCTCCACGGATCAAATCTTCGAAAGATCGAAAACCACAAATCTTAGGACAACATTAAAAAAAATGTTATCACTTTTGTCATCGCAACTAACAAGCTTGCTTGAAAGTATGATCAGAAAAACTTTCGCCTAAATCACTTAATCCCTGCTAATTAAGCGAAAGTGAAAATCTTTTGTTACGCAGAGAGTTAACGGCTTGCTCGTTCACTCAAATAATACGACACATTTAAAAGTACTTAATAAGTTACGTAAGTGTATAAAGAATTGATAAGAGTGACTTACTTTAAAAGAGTTGCATAGACTTAGATAGCTTTTAGCCGAGTATAGAAATTCTATAGTTGATTACCCCTCATCTGGTTATTACTTATTACAAATGGCGATAAAAACTTTATGCAAAATAATTAGGATTTTTTTTCCAATAATCTGCTCACATCGTTACGATAATGTCCTTAAAAAACCCAAAAACTAAAACTAAGTTTTTGACGGGAATCGATTACACCCTTTTAAAATAATCTTCAAAAAAAATCCCGACTTTACAAAATTAAAAAGAATAATATAAACATCGGAAACGGTTGATGTGGTAAAGAGTTATACCATACATGGATCCCGTCATCTAATGTTGACCATTTTTATCAAAAATTTACGAACCCAAACGGACTCACAGTTCAGTTAGTGGCTACTGGAGTCCATGGACGCCTGCACAACTAAATACAAATAACTCAACAGATGCGTTGTCACCTCTGAGGACATTCCACCTTAATCCTCTTCTAGTCTCGTTATTTGAGGATCGATGTAGATCTCTATGGCCACAGCATCCACTTACTATCAGGTGGACTGTATGCTCGTTTGACACCTTTACTCTATAAAAATAAATTATTATATAATTATACTTCAGCTATATTATAGATTAATATATAGGATAGGGTGACAAACTAGCATACAATCCACCTGATGGTAAGTGGTTGCTGTGGCCCATAGGCATCCTCGATTACGAATCAAAATGCAACTGCGTTGTCACCCGTGATGACTAAGATGGAATGCTTCGTTTTCAGTGAAAAGAATCTCTAGTTCTCTACACACACCATACGAAACACAGCAGCATTAAGCTAATATTTTACGCTGGTATTCTGGGAAAGCGTGGTTCTTCCCCGGTCGAGCTGACCCATTCGTGCTACAACTCTACTACTAATATAACTGCATCACGGCTCTACTACGTATACCATTAGAATAAATGATGAAATAAGTGCACCGATGCAATGGGGATATTAATCGAAAATTATTTAGTTCGCTTTGGCGCGTTGGGCTATCAATATATCTTAATCAAATTCTCCGCAAAAACATCGCATACATTGAATCAACATAATATTATTGTGTAGACATTTGTTAATTATAGGTCTTTTGTATATTGTATTGGAGCATTTGATGTATTCTTTATAATTGAATTCCTTTCAGCCAATGCCACAATATTTTTTTTAATAAATAATCGTGGACGAATATAATCTTAATTTAAAATAATGCAAGTATTAATTTTAAGCGCATAGAAACAAATAAATGTATTCTTATGTGAGTTTCAAATATAGAATCAAAAATAAACACGTCGAGTAAATAAGTCGTAGCAAGCTGACGCTTTAATAAGTTTACAAAATATGAACTGGCTAAAAAAAACTTACAAATTAAAACCTAATATTTTATTTATTAGAACCTTCCAATTAGTACATATTAATACATAGATTCTTTGAGCTATATTTCCTCCCCATTGCCACTTCAGCTTACAAATCCGTTGGGCTATCTCGGTCACTCTGGTTCTACTGCGAATATCCTCATTTCTAAGTTTATCACGCAGAAAAACGCCGAACATGGGGAAAAAAGGTAATCGTGTGACGACAACGTACCGGTATGGGAAGTGTTGGGCAACCCCCCACTAGATGGAATGACGGCCTGTTAAGACATGCAAGAAGTTGATGAATGCAGGTGGCAGGTGGGTGTTCAGTAGCAGACTTGTAGAGGGCTGTAATGATGATGATGATGAATATATAGATTGCCTCTATAAAAAAATTGCGCACACACCAACTTACCGGGGAAACAGAGATCCTTTCTATTTTGAAGTCAGCTAAAAGAAAGAAAGTAAAGAGTGAAACGCCTGGTAACGCAGAAACACACATCCAGCCTGTTAAACGTAACAATAGGCATATGTTAATGAGGGCGCCTCATTAACCAAATTAAACAGTGAAAGTATTAAAAAGCTGTAATTAGCATGAAGTTCATCACTAATCATTAAATTGCATGGCGCGTGTTGATTACATTTGCATAGAAATGTAAAGCATGGTAACTTACTAGGATCTGATTAATTGTAACGACCGTGCTATGAACATCCGAATGTTTCGTTAAGCATCTTAACCATATGAGGAAAGAGCGCCATCTAGTAACGACATAGGAAAACCCATTATTCTACCCTGTCGAGCGCGTCTCATAAGAGTTTACGATAGAAATTATCAGGCATATCCTTGGCGATGTCCTCTTCTATCTTCTATATCATAGAAGAATATAGAACAAGCCTAGTTTACCTAATTGTATTTCGCAGCATGTAACTATTTTTGTAGTACTGTTTTCCACTCTTGCGCTACAGAAATGTACAGCACTTTTTTCCTCACATTCAAATGACAAAAAGCTACCATTACTGTAACAGCCTATTAAAGATCACTGCTGAACATAGGCCACCTCCATAGCTTGTCTCATAGGGGAGATATTTGCCATAGTTACCACGTTTGGCAAGCGGGTTGGCAACTGCAGTATTTTTTTTTATTTTTGGTCAAACGACTCAGTAAGAAGACGTTGCAGCCCATCTCTTGATATCTTACACCGCCACTATACGATTCGTAATATGATAAGCTTACCTTATAGTAAGTTTTTATACGTGGTAGACCCAGCTATATTATGGTTGTAGCACGAATGCATCGGCTGGACCGGGGAAAGACCACGCTTTCAAAAATACCAGCGCAAAATGGTAGCTTAATACTGCTGTGTTACGTACGGTGAGTGTAGTGATTCGGAGAACTATTTTTACTGGAAAAGAGGCATTCCATCTTAGTTCTCAGGGGTGACAACGCATCTGCGTTTTGATTCCGAGGATAAATGTAGATGTCTGTAGGCCACAGCATCCACTTACCATCAGGTGGACTGTGTGCTCATTTCTCTTCCTTAATCTATATTTTAAAAAAATCCACCGGACGATATGAGATAGTTAATATTCTTACAACGCCACTACACGTTTAATTATTTTCGTTTTAGTTATGTAATATTCATTTAATGAAACGAATATTAAAACTCATAATTGTAATACATTCTTTTTACGATTCGTATGGTAGTTACAAAACTCTTCAGTTTTCTACAAAGTTATTTCCGGTCGTCCTGCCACTTCATGGTACTTAAATTAGAATCCCACTTCACGTATAAATAAATGACGGGGTGTTTCTTGTCATTCGAAGCGTTCGTTTTTACGTACTTGATTGATTTAGATGGGTCGTTAAGTTATGTTGGAAAGAAACGTGAGTTGACTTTAGGGACACCATTAGTTTTTCGTTATGAGGGACTGGTTGAAATGATGAATTGAATTTTATTTTTAAATGATATTTGTAGTCTGTAATAGTATGTATACATTATTTATTTTAGTATTTTGTCATTTGAAAATTTACTTTAAACAGTTCTTAAGGAATTTATCAGATAAGTGCGTTTTTACACACACACACACACACATATTTCAAATTTCAATTTTTTTTAACTTCAATTAAACATGAGTTATGAAACGACAATAAAGTGTAAATTATATTTTTAAAAAATTCCCGTTATTGTTACAGCTACCTATAAAAATCCACAGTTGTATATAGGGTATGCCTCCCCCTTAGATTGCCTTATAGGTGTTAGGTAGCACGCATGACAAGCGGGTTGACAACCGATATTTTTTAAGCTATTGCATAGCTTCTATCGCGGGCCTTGAGCGCGGGGACCGAATCCAGAAATTCCGTAACGAAAAAAACCTCACGCTCCCCACTCCGACGGGCACGGAGGTGTGGCGTTGAAAGCCGTGCATCGTCTAACGTCGTTTCAGTTCGGCAGACTTCGGCACTCGGCAGACTTCGGTACGGTATTTGTGTGCGTGTACACTAGCTGCTAACTCAATGATAAAAATTCCTGAATAACCTACATGTATTGTAAGATATTAAAAATATTTTAAACAATATTAACTTCTCACTTATTCAATAAGAGAAAAAAAATTGTTTTCTTATCGGTCACCACGCTCAAAAAGTGTAACTTGATTTAATATCAAAGACTTAACTGCATAAATAAAATAAATAAATAATTATAATTGCATAAGTTGATAAAAAATGCTATGCAATAGGTCTACCGCGGCAGTCACCGAGTGTCACACGTATTTTTTTAATTATTTTATTTGTCATTTGGAAGATGCCGCTGAAAAATATTATTTTTAAAAATTTCTAGAATAGAAGAAAGTAATATTATGACGATTAATAAGTTATTGTTTCATCAAAATATTGGTACAAATCATTTTACACTGAAGTGTATGAAGTGAGTGTATGTCGCCAGTGGCGATTATCCTTAAGTTCCATCTCCTGATTTGTTTCTCTCTATTCTTACATAGCCACCACACAATAAAAAACTATATATAAAAGTTACATTTTCTTAGTTTTCATTTATCTAAATAAAGGCTGTAAGGCTCATCTATCAGTGTTAAGTAAAATGATTGTTTTGTATAATGATTTATAAAAATCTTTATACTGGATGACCTTTTTTATCATCTGGAAAAAATAGTGAACGGAGTAGAAGCCTATGGCACTGATATTTTACAAAAAAATACAAACAAAAGTTCTAAATTAAATGTTTGAAAAAAGTTTTTTGAACAATTACTTTGCCCTTTGCCCTTGAGTATGTGACCCTGCGAAGTGACAAGGTCAAAGATGCCTAATAAATTTATTGTTTTATTGCCGTTCGTAAAGTAGGGTGGATATGATTTGAATTTTGATAGATTTGAATTAATTTACTTATTTCAATAAAAAAAATGTTTTTTTTTGTTAAATATTTTTTTCCAGACGGTAAAAAAGGTTATTCAGTATAAAACAATATTTCAAATTTCAATAATACATAAGCCTACTCAACAGCGATAAATATTTTCTCAGTATTGTATAATCTATGTACGTGTTAAAAATGTCTCTTCTGAACAATATCAGTTTCGTTTTACGCCATTGTTTCTTCACGTTTTTGGATTATATGTTTTTTTATATAAAGGTTAGACCAATGCTGTAAGCGGCTAAAATGTATGTCTATGACCAGCACACATGTTTAAGATACTTTATAAAAGAAACATATTGATTTTAATAATAGCATTTTTTAGTTTTAAATTGAAATTCATTCAGCCTGTCAAAAATGCTGAACATAGAGCCTTCCCAATATATTATCTCAATGGAGGGTTGGAGGGTGTTTACTATAGTTGCCACGCTTGCCAGGCTAGTTGGCAACCGCAGGTTTTTGTTATTTTGGGTTGTTATTAGGAAGGTGCTGTTGTCCATCGCCTGTTTTTTAATAGATTAATGTACAAACAAGCAAACAGTCCACCTGAGTAAGTGAGGTAAGTGGATGCTGTGACCTAGCCTATAAACATCTACATTTAACCTCGATTATCCATGCAGATGAGTTGTCACCCCTGAGAACTAAGATGGAATGCCTCGATTCCAGTAAAATGGGTCTCCGTATCTCTACACTCACGATAAGAAACACAGTAGCATCCAGCTGCTTTTTTACGCTGTTCTGTGAGAGCGAGGTCCTTCTCCAGTCGAGCCGAACCATAAAATAGCTGCAGCGTGGCTCTTCCACGTGTGAAAAACGCTGCTGCCCATCCCCTGATTGGTTAAGAATGGATGGTAAAGAAATCCCAGGGATGGATGGTTAAGAATTCATTAAATTTATTACTCTTTATTAAAGAACCGTAGTAACTAAAAGATATATTGTAACTCTCTTTGAGATAGGCTTATGTTCAGCACGGTTTTTTTTTTGCGCCCGAAGCAATTAAAGGGCTACCCTATACGTAGGGAGGCGGAAAATGCATTACGCATACCACGATAGCCGGTCTATCGTGGTTATGAGGGACTCACTGTCCTACCGGGGACCCTAAGTGATACCCCCTAAAAACCGCCTTTGGGGACAGGCAGCCGGCTGATTAAGCTGTATTGTGCCTTATCGTGAGCGTTCAGCACGGGACTTTCATAGGCTTTTATAGACGATTGCTCTGTCGTGAGCCTGTCTTAGGCCTCAAAGATATAGCACCTGTAGCCTTCTTAGTTTGAAGATGGCTGCAGGTGCGTATGGACTACAGTAGCCACCTACCATCAGTTGGACTGTGAGTTCGTTTATCACTTCAGTTTTATTTAAAAACATTTTTTTAATGTAATGTAATACATCGTATCTTCATATGTTACAGTAATAATCATTTTCTCTTAGCCGATTATCGACCACACCATGCGTTATGGGGACAATTACATACGAATTCGTGCACTTATTTTTAATTTAAATATCTCTAATTATTTTATTTCTCCCAATTCTCGTCTCTTATTTAGTTTCGTAAACATGGCAACATTATAACAAGTTCTGTCACGGTCCCGCGCACAGTTAGCAGCGGGGTCACGATTGTCGTTTGTATTTTAGTAGCTTTAGTTAATTTAAATTCTAGATTAGATGCACTTATCTTGATTAATCTCATTAAATATAAGAGTTATTATTGTGTATACATTTACATTACAACTGGATAATATTGCGTGCTCACTTTAAACGGTTAGATCTCTTCGTATTTATCATCATCATGATCATAACCCATATTTTTATAGAACCCATAAGTAAACTAAATAAAAGCCTCCATCAGGCTAAGCCACAAAACATGTTCCTTTGCCACCTGCATCCATAGACTTCCAGCATCTCTTATCAGGTCGGCACTGCATATCGATATATAGGATCGCCCCCGTCAGATTTGATAGATCACAAATCCTCGCTAAAGAATACCGATTCCCTCCAAGAATAGTTCGCAAGGCTATTGAAATCAAAAAACATCCCAACTTCAAGAGGCTGCATCTAGTAGGAAGTTGTCCAATACTTCAGTGGTTCAGCGGTAAACAAAATAATAACTTTCTGTAAGTATTATATAAAAAAAAATACCTATAAAATTCCACTTCTGAACATAGGCCTCACCCGTATATCCTTATACGGATTTTGCCATAGTTGCCACGCTTGGCGGGCAGGTTAGCAACCCCAGTTTTTTACTATTTTGAGTTATTATCAGGAAAATGCTGCTGCCCATCTCCTGTTTCAGCTTCCCACTGTCGCCTCTGGTGGTTGGGGGGCCTGTCTGGTGTGCGTGTGTGGTGGGCGGGGGTCCCAGTGGGGGCTTGGGGCGGGGGGGGGGGGGGGGTTGGGGGTGGGGGGGGGGCACGAGGGGGGGGTGGGGCCCCGGCGACGTGGGCCTTGTGGCGCCCGGGAGGGGGAAATAATTGAAAGGGGGGGGGCGGGTCGTGACTGGTGGTGGGCTGAGGTGTGGTTGCGACACTCACGAGGCGATAAGGGTTGTGGATATTCTTACACCGCCACTAAGCTACGTGAGGGTAATATGGTCGCTATATAAGCTTTGCTGCCCTATAAAACCTTGCTGAAGGACAGAGACAAAAACACAAAGCCGTATATTATAGAAAAAAATTGCAAACAAGCTTTGGCAATAAGAAGGAACACTTCGAAAAGTCAACTCAAAAAGACTAACAAACTAAACAATACTAAATTAGACATAAATATTTACTATAATGTAGATTCAAAATGGCGTCAATAAGGCAGCGCCCTTTTGAACCTTTATTATTTGATTGACTGATGAAGAACTATGATTTGACAGACAGAGCCATCTATGCAAACAAGAAGATTTTGAGTTATAAAAAGACTAACAAACTAAACAATACTAAATTAGACATAAATATTTACTATAATGTAGATTCAAAATGGCGTCAACAAGGCAGCGCCCTTTTGAACCTTTATTATTTGATTGACTGATGAAGAACTATGATTTGACAGACAGAGCCATCTATGCAAACAACAAAATTTTGAGTTGTTATAAAAAAGTGTCGATATTACCCTCACGTATATACATATTTTTATATGTAGACGTCGTACGTATAAAAATGGGAACTTATAACGTCCAATATATCGTAGAACTTAATAAATATATTGCTATAATTAACCTACATAATAAGCAATAACATCCCGTCAACTTTTTGCTTTTTTTATAATACGTAGCATTTATACGGAATACAAACGAAATTGACTAATATGTCGAAATATAACACTTTTGTAATAATGCTAGGCAAGACGTTTAATATTTACAACGCGTAAGCAGACCTACGCAATACTAAAGGAAATCGCTGACAGATTAATCAGGTTATGAATTTAATGCGCACTATTTAAGAATAACACACCCGCACTTTTGTAAAACGGTTAAGAATCAAATAACTAACAAATGTATACATATACGATAATACAAATAACACGAATGAAATTTTTCTTTTTTTTTTTAATTCACGGGTTAAAAAGCACTTTTGTATCTGGACATTTCGATTGTAGAATAGTAATATCCTACCAAAAACATAAATTAAATTAAATGAAAGCGACAGTAGCCTAATGGCAGGGCGCGGACCGCGAACTCAAAAAGGTCGCGGGTTCGAATCCACCATTCGACTACTGGCGTGAACCACTCGTTAACATAAGCAATTTAAGCTTACCACGAGTGGTTATGGGGAATATTAGTAATGTTTATAGCATTGTTAATATTCTTAAAAAAAAATTTACAGATTTTATCTTAATTTTTTAAATCCCGACAAGGGGACTGAGTTGTTTGACGTCGCGATGTCGTAGTTAGTCCTTGAGTATAGAATCCTTAAAATTTGGTAAATTTAATGTGTAGTACGTAAATAAAATAATTTTCATTTATTATTCATTTATTGTTCACTAGGTGGCAAGTTTTCAAATGCAGCCCAAGGATTCTTGTAGCCAATTTTAAACAAAGAAAACTACAGATGAATTTAAATAAAATTACTTTTTACGGATTTTATCGCGTATATTAACTTATTTTATATTCCCGACGTTCCGAGCACGTTACAGCACCTATAGTCATGAGTGCGGACTGAGGTTTTCGACGTCCGCGTCCTAATATCATAGTTAACCACGGCTACCTTCAGATTATTATTTTTTGGTTCGATATACGCAGTATGAACTTATAATAGATACCTATCTTGCAGTTGTACGTTTGGGTTGGGATTTAATTGTATTAATTATAAGATCACAAGCAGACGGTAGCACCCAGCCATCTTCATTATAATTAATGTTCATTATAAATAAGGATATTTTTTGATGTCAATAGTTTCGCGTATCATCCTTGCAAGGAATCGGTGTTCTTTAGCGAGGACTTGTAGTCTAATTCAAATTCAAATTGTTTATTGCATGTCACATTACAAATTTTAAGATCTCTTATAATAATCCATTTACTATCGGGTCTATCTTTGTCTATCAAATCGGATGTAGTGACGGGGGTGATCCTGCACGTGTTCTCAGAGTGCAGACTTACCGGGGCGTCGATTCGTCACAACACCATGTGTGATGAATTTTCACTCTGAGGACTCGGGCTGCTTCCCAGATTTGAATTTTACTGGCTCTCTATACCCTTTAGACCAAAACACATTAGTGCAGGCACTGATATTTGACGACAAAATAGGGATGAAGATTGTATGTACGCAGACGTATTCCCAGGCAGAGGCGGAGTCCAACAACCATGACGCTGCAGCATAGCTCATATAGAACAGCAGTCAACAATTCTATCCACATTTCGATCAGGATAGTTGTAGGTGTCTATGAGTAACAGTTTCTTTATAAAATAGGGATGAAAAACGAGCACAGAGTCCACTTGATGGTAAGTAAATGCAGTGGCCCATAGACATCTACATTTATCCTCTATTAAGAATCAAAACGCAGATGCTTTGTAGTTGAGGACTAAGATGAAATGCCTCGTTTCCAGTAAAAAAGGGTCTCCAGATCTCTACACTCTCCATACGAAACACAGCATTATTAAGCTGCTATTTTACGCTAGTATTCTGTGAGAGCGTGGTCCTTTCCTGGTTGAGCTGACCCATCATGCTACAACTATCATATAGCTGCAGCGTGGCGCAACCACGTATAAATCCACCACCATGAAGTATCCATTTACGATCGGGTTTACTTTGTGCTAATCTATATATACCTATAGGTATATAAAATATATAAATAAAATAATAGAGGTGTCAAGGAAAAAACTACTGATTAGACTTCAATTAGGTTTTCAAGTAAGTTTTATTTTTAGACACTTGGCCCTTATTTAAGAAAAAGTTATTGCAATATCTTCATTTAATACAAAATTATTAAAGTGACGCGGACGAAGTTAGGGGTATTAGCTAGTAATCAATAAAAAACGAATACTTAAGTCACACAAAATAAAATGAAACAACATCCCCAAAATGCAGTATCCTAAACCAACAAACCAGAACGGAATTAGATACTTCTCGATGTTTACTCAGGCGAAGTTAACTCGAGTGTACTTAAAAATAACAAGGTCTAAGTGCGATAACTGGCGAATGGTCGAAATAACATTCTCTAGGGAGCAGATGCTTAGTAGTATTGCCATATAATCAGGGCTACCCAAATATTAGTTAAGCTATAATAGATTTTAAAAATGCAAAATGCATCTTATTTCTATTCTCATTTCTATAGAATATGTTTCTCAAATTTTTTTTATTTCTTCATCCTCGTTTTTGAGAATTGTGGTAGCTCAGGGGCTTACTGTAAATTTTATAGTACGACAGTCGGGTTTGAAACCCGCCAGTACAAATTGTTAAATGCGATTTTAAATACTGATTTACCACATACATAGTGCGATAACTTGCCTGTCTAATAATTAATAAAAATCTAAGACATGTGACAATGTGACAACACGCACTACGCTAGTAATTTTAAATGCTGATTTACCACATACATAGTGCGATAACTTGCCTGTCTAATAATTAATAAAAATCTAAGACATGTGACAATGTGACAACACGCACTACGCTAGTAATTTTAAATGCTGATTTACCACATACATAGTGCGATAACTTGCCTGTCTAATAATTAATAAAAATCTAAGACATATGACAATGAGACAACACGCACTACGCTAGTAATTTTAAATTCTGATTTACCACATACATAGTGCG
The DNA here is from genome assembly GCA_907164705.1 of Parnassius apollo. NCBI lineage: Eukaryota > Metazoa > Arthropoda > Insecta > Lepidoptera > Papilionidae > Parnassius > Parnassius apollo. The sequence goes on along the minus strand of CAJQZP010000644.1, from coordinate 2,383,016 downwards.
ATAACTTGCCTGTCTAATAATTAATAAAAATCTAAAACATGTGACAATGTGACAACACGCACTACGCTAGTAATTTTAAATGCTGATTTACCACATACATAGTGCGCTAACTTGCCTGTCTAATAATTAATAAAAATCTAAAACATGTGACAATGAGACAATACGCACTACGCTAGTAATTTTCGCGCCCTAAAACCTTCACAGAAATGAGAGGACCTTACATTTCATCTTCTTCATCAGAAAGTAAACCGTCTGTGTCTACTTCTTGATCTCTTCCCCGGTAAGGACGATTTACCAGTTTTTACGTACCTAATCGCTACACATGACAGACAGACAAGCTACACTATATTATGTGTTTCATCTTTGAAATTACGATTTAATACAAGATAGTTGTTATACTGTAATTTATTGGAGATAGTTCTATGACACTAGATCAAGTTCTATGCCACTAGATCATCTGAGCATTTCCCTAAGCTGATTTATGTTTACACGTGGTAGAGCCACGCTGTAGCTGTATTATGGTTGTAGAATAAATGGGTCAGCTTGATCGGGGAAGGACCACGCTCTCAAAGAATACCAGCGTAAAATAGCAGCTTAATACTGCTGTGCTTCGTATGGTGAGTGTAGAGATCCGGAGACCCTTTTTTACTGAAAACGAGGAATTCCATCCCAGTCCTCAGGGGTGACAACGCATCTGCGTTTTGATACTTAGTCGACGATAAATCTAGATGTCTATGGGCCACAGTATCCACTTGCCATCGGGTGGACTGTGTGCTCGTTTGTCACTCTAATTCTATTAAAAAAAACTCGCCCTAATTAATGGGATTGAATTAATATTGCATCTAATTTATTATCGCACGTCCTTAAAATAGCTATAAGAATCCATGTTTACATTTTACTTTTTATAAATGCGAGCTATACTCGTAGTGTCAATGTATTTTTATTGCATGGAAATTAGTGTAAAATTTTGGATGCATCTTATTTTTGGCAACCCTAATGCAAACGACGGGAAGTGTCTAATTAACCGCACACTCATGAATGGGATCATTGGGGCCACGGAAAGGAATTCCTCTGCCGAACGTGTTCCATTTAAAAATGTAACTTGCACGGTGGCGCAACGAGATGGTTTCGAAAAATAGTGGATAAAAGCTCTCATTTTTAATTTTTTTTTAATTTCATTTTTTTGTATATACAATACAATACATTTGTGTTGTTAATGAAGCAGTTTCTTTATACTAAATTTTAAAAATTCAAATGAAACATTTTTGTATTAAAAATTAAAACCAGAAATCAAAAATATTTATTTCATTAACTTATATCTAAATATATAAGTTTGCTATGTATGGAAATTGCTTGACTTAGGAAACTCTCTCTCAAAAATAGTTTTACAACATACATTTTAGACTGCAGTTTAAATAAAACAATAATGAAATTAGCTTTGCAAAGCTATTATTTTTTATTTGCATTAATTTCCTACTTATTAATTTCACTACTTTTGTTCTTTATATTGTAGCAAGTACTAATACCTAACATTAATTTGTCAACCTAAAAAAAGCTAATCGTTGGACTCAGTTGATATAAGATAATCAGACTGATCACGTACCAAAGAAGTTATATTTCCTGTTAGTTACTATACTTACTCTTAGAATTGTATATCTGTCGACTTTTACGACACCATATGGACGAAACAGGATGGCAATTTATGGAAGGACTGTGTAATATTTTACAGTTTAATAAATTTTACCACAGAAATCGTAATATTAATACGATTTCTGTGTAGGACTAGGAGACCTATGTTCAGTCGTGGACTAGATTATTCACAATCTTACGTAATAATCGAAATGATTTTTATAATATAATCTCTCAAAGACTTTGCCTTTGCAAATTACTTAAAGTAATACATTATAAGCCCTTCGAGTTTATAAGTATGATATATTTTTTTATATAGGATAGGGTGACAAACGAGCACACAGTCTACCTGATGGTTAGTGGTTGCTGTGGTCCACAGACATCCACATCTATCCTCGATTATAAATCAAAATGCGGATGCGTTGTCACCCATGAGGGCTAAGATGGAATGCCTCGTTTCCAGTAAAAAGGGTCTCCGGTTCTCTACACTCACCGTACGAAACACAGCAGCATTAAGCTACTATTTGACGCTGGTATTCTGTGAGAGCGTGGTCCTTCCCCGATCGAGCCGACCCATTCGAGCTACAACTATACTATACTATACTACTAATAAAACTGCAGCATGGCTCTACCACGTGTATTTGTGATTTTAAATACCTACGTTTTTATAGGAAGCACACCCAACAATTGACCAGATAAATGGAATCAATAGAAATTACACTCAATGGAACGCGGACACAAAATACTAACATCTAGTTATAGTAGTTAGTTACGTAGGGTACAACTTATTGACAACGAGAGGTATTGACATAGTTTATCGAGTATTTCCCGTTAATTATTTACAAAAGTATAAAATCTTAAGCCGAGGATCAGGTCAAGAGGTGCACAGTGCACATATGAAACAAACAAAATATGAAGCTTCCCTAGAAATATAAAACATTGACAAATTAAGATGATTAAGAGCGTTAAAATAATAACGTTAGAGTTCATACACACAAAAAGGAGTGCCCGAATTCCACGGACAAGCCATATTGTTAAGACAAACCCACTCACTGGATCTAAAAAGAGACGTGTTAGCTAAAGAGCCGTGGTAGCACAAATGGTTAGCGCTCGCTGTAAATTTCACAGTATGCGAGCAACTTGGGTTCGATCCCCGCCGGCACCAATGAAATTGTTACACAATTTGAAGTAGGATGGTCTGAATATGGATTTCATTGAATACGAATATTTAACCGAAAGTTCGGTAAAACTTTTACCGAACCGAATATTCGACCGAACATTATTCGGCAGGATCACCTCCTCGGTACCTAACCAAAGCGGACGGGATTGGCGCCGGACCCCGCCACTCTCTCATCCTCTAGTACTGAGCAAATTGCCGACACATGCTTATGTTTCGACTATTTTTGTGGAAGTATTTAGCTGTGTCATTCTTAGTGAAAATTGATAATTATATGAATAAAATGAGTGGCAGGAGATCTACTTATTTGCTTGATTAAACTGACGACTAAAATTAAAAGTAAAATGAAATGTACCCCTGTTATGTAATGTTTCTTTGTCTGATTCCAAAAACATTTTATCAAGCTTTCTATAGCTAAAATTGGAAATAAATCTCCGGGCCTCAAAAACATAACGCTATACAAGTAGATTTTACTGATAAATAAAATATACTTTCAACAGTAAAATTATGAAAGACATTGCATTACTCAATTGGTACATTTCAATACAGTGGACACTTTGAGTGCCACTTTAACGAATGTTCGGCGATTTAGCCGAATATTTGGCCAAATACGAATATTCGGTAAAGCTGCCAAATGTGCGGAATAGCGAATAAGTATGAGATGAATATTCGGCGCATCTCTAATTTTAAGTGCTGATTTACTACGTGCTCGGGGGTGAAAAAAAAAACATCGTGAGTAAACCTGCATAACTGAGAAATAAGAATAAAATATTTTAAAGATATGTGAAGTACGCAACACGCATTGGGACAGCGCGGTGGACATTTTCTTGCCCTAAAACCCTCCCACAAATGAGAGGAGGCCTGTGCCCAGCTGTGGGCTGCCTATAGGCTGTAACTTTTAGAGGAAAACTAGTCAAGTTTAAATTGATTCCCTACTTTTTTTGTTTACTTATTTTCACTGAAGAAGGCAAACGAGCATGCGGCGCTCCTGATGGTAATTATCGAACGCCAACAACTCTCTAACTGATGAACAGCTGTAACACCAGGGGAATTGCAGCATTCCTACGTGGTCGAGCCATGCTGCAGCTATATTATAATCGTGTCATGGATAGACAGGCAAAGACGAATAAGTTAAAAACATCTAAGTAGACAGTTGTGGTGTAACTTTAACTTTACCACTCACCGCCTTAACTAAGCGATATGCCAAGGGCATGTCGCTAATGAACAGATTTAGTTATACATTATAATTCATTACATTTTAAAGTAAAAGATTTCAGAAGTGAATGTACATTTTAATAAAAAATATTCTTAATGGTGCTAACATAAAAGTGAAAGGTTATGGAAAAATGTTACAAATGTTGTAAACAATAATTTCCCTACCACTATTAGGGGAATTTCGTTTTTTCACAGTAACTCTTCAATCTCTCTTCAATTCTCAATCTATAACTGGTGATCTAAGTGAATAAATCGTCAACTACTTAGGTGTTAAGTCAAACGATTTTAAAGAGATAATTATAACTTTTATCAAAAAGTAAAACCCGACTTCAAATTGTTAAAAAATAAGTTATTTATTTGCAACCCTTAGGGGTGGAATTTTTTTCTCCTGATTTATATGGAATGGATGGAATGAATGCTTGAAGTACTACCTATTTAATAAATAAATAATAATTAAAATTAGTTCTTTATCTGTCAATATATCATTTGAAGTTCTTTAAACAATAGTCCAATATAAAAAAAATCTCCTATTTACTCCATCACTTGGGGGCGGATTTTTTTTTTCAAAATTTAATTGTACCACCTCCTGTTTGAAGTCGATTGAAAATAGTTCACTAAAACCGGCATTTAGACTTGTACGTGGCCGTTTGTTTATATTTCTATGTACGTGACAAATGAAAGCATTCGACGTTACCTTAGAATTGCCGCCTTTGTGTTTTATTTTTTTATTCAATTTTATTCCTGGGGTAAAAATAAAATACGTTCAGTAATTCGACTTCATAGCGTTACTAATTAATTCATAGGACAATGTACACGTTTTGGCAACCAAATCTCACGGAACGTAAAAATAAAAAAGCTTAAATATGTAAAGCTTATGCTGTAAACGCCGCTAAATTTTAAGATGGTATTAAGTCTCGTGCTGTCTCTATCACTTTAAGTCAAAGTGACAGTGACACCACGAGATTTAAATTACATACATAAATTGCATACGACCATAAAACTCTGATCCGATATAATAAGCTGGTGTAATAGTTTGCGGCTGTGGTTTTGCGACCACCGAGCGTGCCAATAAGGCAAATAGACCCCTATGAGGTAATCTATGTATGAAACTTATGTTCAGCAGTGAACTCTTGAAAGAATTTATATCATATTCATACGTGGTAGAGCCACGCTGTGGCTATATTATGGTTGTAGCACGAATAGGTCGGCTCGATCGAAGGACCACGCTCTCACAGAATACCAGCGTAAAATAGCAGCTTAATGCTGCTGTGTTTCGTATGGTGAGTGTAGAGAGCCGGAGACCCTTTTACTGGAATCGAGGCTATCCATCTTAGTCCTCAGGGGTGACAACGTATCTGCATTTTAATTCTTAATCGAATGTAGATGTCTATGGGCCGCAGCATCCACTGACTGTGAGACTGTGTGCTCGTTTGTTATCCTTATCCTATAAAAAATCAATGCACCCAGTAAAATAAACAATGTTCTAATTTTACACAATTATTTTTAAATAAACCTCATAATATTCCTCTTTATCCAACGCTTTCTTAAATTAAGGTGCGTTAAATAAAATCGTTTTTTCTTCAACTCAACCTTGAATCTTTTTATGGGCGATGAACAAAATCCGTATAAAGTTTTTGTCGCTCCCAAAACTACTTTACCGTAGTTCCTCGTGGGTGGATAAAAACAAGGAGAGTTACGCAGCCGAGCGTGTGACGGGGCGAACTCCCACGGAAGTCTTCGGGACGATGCAATTGCGCAGTTAACTGAACTGTAATGTGACGCTGGTTACGGCATTTGATTTTATAATCACCATACGCTCTACATCGAATCAATTCATAGATCTGTATTAAGTGGAAGGAATGCAGTGACTTTACTAAATATATGAGGCTATTACTAGTTACAAAACTTATTAAAAGAATATAATTTCTACATAGAATCTACCACGTAGTAGCGGTGTATGAACAATCTGATCGGTTTGATTCACTGGCACTCCAAGCGATGTTGTATCCTTTTGCATTTTCTATCGCATTTACCACGACTGCTCTGAGGAATTGTTCGGATTAATTCCAGCCGCCAAATTTCACGTACGTACATCGCGACGAAGCTCACGATACCATGTATGCTTGGCGGTCTACCACTGTGCGTTTTACTAGGAGTTTTCTTACTCGCAAAACCCCTCTGTGGAATAGTTTATCACCCGCACTTTTTCGGGACTGATACGACTTAGGGGCCTTCAAGAAAAGAGTTTATTCCTTTCTAAAGGGCCGGCAACGCATCTGCAATTCCCCTGGTGTTGCAGTTGTTCATGGGCGGCGGTAGTCACTTACCATCAGGTGAGCCGTATGCTCGTTTGCAAACAAGTCAGGAGGTAGGTAGCAGCGTCTTCCTAATAACGATTACGAATAAAAAATGCGGTTACCAACTCGATTTCGTGGTAACTATGGTATTTCTTGCAGACTGTCCACCTGATGGTAAGTGGATGCGATGTAGATGGGTATGGCCCATAGACATCTACATTTATCTTCGATTAAGAATCAAAACGCAGATGCGTTGTCACCCCTGAGGACTAATGGAAACGATGTAGTCCATCTACATCGTTCCCAGTAAAAAAAGGGTCTCCGGATGTCTACACTCACCATACGAAACATAGCATTATTAAGCTGCTATTTTACGCTGATATTCTGTGAGAGCGTGGTCCTTCCCCGGTCGAGCCGACTCATTCGTGCTACAACCATAATATAGCTACAGCGTGGATCTACCACGTATGAAATTATTATATGACATACGTTTTGTTTGTAGTCTAGAGAAGCAGTTCATTTCAACCTATGTGGGGTTTCACGGTGAAAACTTATGTCGTTACGGTAATTTAATTGTGAGAGCTTTAACTTAAAAGCTTCTATACATATCCGGCTTTGTATATGACTAGCTATTAATAGAAGAAAGAATAAACAATAACATTAGAGAGGGAAGGGGAAAGTTCAACGTACAAAAGTGGGACCTGTCTGACCGGCTTTGATCTTGCTTCAATATACCATTAAAATATAACAATTAATACGGAGTTTCATAATTTCTATTACATGCACAAATAAGCGTATCAAAAGAGAAGTGCGTGCCCATCCGGCTACAAACATTTTTCATGTTACTGAATATTATTATTATTACTTATACTATATATATATATATATATATATATATATATATATTAGAGTATTCACTACCTTATATCGACCTGTGGCTGTTGTAAGAGGTAACCGAGGGAATCAAACCAGGAGATGGGATGCGGCGTCTTCATCGTTCTTCGTCCTCAGCTGTCCGTTAGTCTCGCAAGAATACGAAAATAGCCCGACCGATTTTGATCAAATGTTTTAAGTGAACCCTTGAATGGTTTAAATACACAATTAGACCCGGTAGATGTACTATAAAAAACCTTTATCTCTCTTAAATTACCTAAATCCTAAAAAAATAATAGCTAACCACATAAAAAATGAGTGTTGTAGTAAACATTTTCGACTAAGAAGTCTTATCAAGCATTGCACAGTGCCACACTATTCAAAAGAAAATTATTGTAATGATACAAATCAAAACAAAATTTTGCAATTAGAAATAAAAAAAGGAATCATTCCATATTTCTTTGAAAAAATAAAAAAGAACAATATTAAAATAAAGAATCAAAGAGAAAATAAACAGGTTATGTACAATTTAACACACTCTCCAAATAATACAAATCTACAAAAAATCCGCTCTTTCATCCACAAAACCCTTAATATCTTGCATCAAAATATAGCAGGCATGCTCAACAAAATCTACATGCTCATTGCTCACCATGTGTACTGAATCGGGAAATGAAATTCATATCGTGTGTCTAACCGAGCATTTCATGTTGGAAAGAAAGAGCATATTACTTCATTTCAAAAACTACAATTTAGCCACTTTTTACTGTAGAAATAAAAAACGGGGTGGTTCTGCAATTTATTTATAAAAAAAGTTGTTTGAATTCAAAGTATTAAATGACATTATTAGTTTATCTCTGGATAAATATTTTGAATGCTGCGCCATCGAAATGATTTCGTATAAGTTACTAATAGGTAGATGGCGTTGTTTTCAAGGTCCGGAAATCAAGTGTAGCGGATCGCCAGTCCAATATATAAAATTAATATTTGTTTGTTGATTTGTTTGTATTTTATGCGCTGCCATACCGTTCATCAGATTGCGGTAAAGCTTTGTTTACATATTGCTTGCAGCTCAGCGAAGGTTATAGGCATAGTTGGACCCGGTAGGTGGCGCTGTTGTAGAATCCGGATATCACCCGTGCGAAGCCAAGGCAGATCGCTAGTAACAAATAAAAAATAAAAACTGCGTTTGCCATCTCGCCTGCAAAGCTCGCGCTTGCAGCAGGCGGCTATAGAAAAATTGAGAAGACCTATTTTTCACTGTGGACCTTTGATAGGGTGCAACAGTAGTAAGTGTCGGCCGTGTGACTGCAGGATAATTAAACAAGTTAGCTTTAAGTTACAGCCTTACTGTTGGCCAAAGAACTTTCATTTCTCATAATGAAAAAATTACATGCAGGTTACGTGGTAGAGCCACGTAGTTGTAGCACGAATGGGTCGGCTCGACCGGGGCAGGACCATGCTCTCACAGAATACCAGTGTAAAATAGCAGCGTAAAGCTGCTGTGTTTCTTATGGTAAGTGTAGAGAACTGGAGACTCTTTTTACCAGAATTGAGGCATTCCATCATAGTAATTAGGGATGATAACGCATTTGCATTTTGATTCTTAATTGAGCAGTCACTTACGATAAGGTGGACTGTGTGTTAGTGTATCTTAAATTAAATATTAAAGATTAAAATGTTGCTATTAAGGCGAGAAATCCTTTAACCTTGTTGCTGGCCACAGACCTCCTCTAATTTCTGAGACAGTTTTAGTTCAAGGAAATGTACACCACGCTGCTCCAATGCATATTAGCGAACATCATATCTCTTCAATATATTTTTTTCGTATTTCTTAGGCATGCAGGTTTCCTCACAATGTTTTTCTTCACCATCGAGCACGTGGTAAATCAGCACAAAGTTGAAATTAACAATTTATTTCTGTTTATTACGTATTTATAAGTATACGTAATTTTACGGGCGTTAGAAGTTATACTTCCGTGATTAAGGCCAGATTGGGCAAAACAAGACTTTGACGCTCGAGAATTGATACTTCTTGAAATTGCATAGTTTTGCAGTTTCCAGCAGTGGGACGTATATATAGGCTGTATCTTTACTTTTACTTTTTACAGAAAACATTTTTTCAATTAACCTTAAAATATTAAACAATATGCTACGGAAATATTTGAATAGTGTTTTGTTTTACAAATACGTGCCTAACACGTCAAGTCCATTTGTAAATGCTTAATTTTACTATCGTTTATTGCTCAAATAAAAAAAATATTTATAACTGAAACAGTAAATAAGCAAACTAAACTTTACTTTAAAATAAGGTATAAAAACCACAATTTTCTTTTATATTTTAAGAAATTCAAATAAAAATATCGCGTAACGCTTTCATTTATACCACAGTCTAACTTTTCAAAGTCAACTTCTTTCAATTCAGTGCCGGTTCCGGGTGTGGGAGTTAAAGCATCAATTTAAACTTGAATTGTCATTTGTGGCATCTCAAGAGATTCATGGCATTTCAAATGACCTCTGAATGATACAGAGCCATATTTATTTTATTAAAGCTGGTCCAAATATACGTTGTACAAGCTTAAGTCTGTGTTCTGTATAGGGTTATGCGATGATTGCTTCGCCGTCCTACTCATTAAATGGGCGACTTTATGACAAATACCACTTTTGAGTAAAATTGAATAAACACGGGAAGTCAAATCGTCACACCGTGCCAAAATTTTTGTTAATAGACATTATAGGGTGTTATGACATCTATCTACTTTTATAAAAATAAAAGCGTTATTCGATTTATTTTTAATTAAATTAGTTTATATACTTTACGTACTTTATTGGTTAAATATTTTTCATATTTTACTAAACAAATAGGCAGCATATCATGAAAACTAATTCTTAAAACTGTTATTTAAGTTTCTTAAGCTCCTCAATTAATAATTTAAATCATCAACAAAGCGAGCACAGGTGGAAACTTGAAAATCAATGATAAAAAAAATTTGGAGGGAAGGAAAAGTTTTTTACGTGGTAGAGCTATGTTGCAGATATATTACTGGTGTAGTTGTAGCACGAATGAGTTGGCTCGACCGTGGAAGAACCACGCTCTCATAGAATACCAGCGTCAAAGCATTCGTTTGGTGCGTATAGAGAACCGGGGACCCTTTTTACTGGAAACGAGGCATTCCATCTTAGCCCCCACGGGTAACAACGCATCTGCATTTTGATTCGTAATCGAAGATATATGTAAATATATTTGGGCCACAGCAACCACTTACCATCAGGTAGAATGTGTACTCGTTTGTCACCCTCTCCTATAAAATAAAACTTATCAGGTTTAATATGATGCTTACATAACTTGTTTTATGAATATACTTTAATATGATTTTATAAACGAACATATAGTACTTTGGAGTTATTCTTTAAAATATACAATATTAGCGAACAATAGTGCTTGCAACTGCTTTGAATAATATCCAAGGTGTTATATCAACAGGATTTGCTACAGTTGTGAGAGCGTCGTCCATCAATACAACACAAAAAGTATTTATATAAACATCGTTATAACTGTGTAATGGATAATTATTTGAGTTGATTAAAATAAACCTGGAGATGGGTACAAACCAGATAACTCTGATTGCCAACCTGAGTGCCAAGTCTTGCAACTATGGCAGGTATTCCCCTTATCAGGCAATCTATGGGAACGCTTATATACAGCGGGAGTTTTTGATAGACTATAATGAATTAATTAATGAATGATGACTAATTCAAAAAAGTCATGTTACTTCACCGTGTAAAATACCAGTAAATCGCGCAAAGACTTTTGCACTTGCGAAGCCGAATACACTTCCGATACACTTCGCACTGTTGTCAATAAACTCTCATGCTTCAAACGATTTAATCGCGAAGAGCTTAACTTGTCTCACTTCGGTCTGTATATTTTGTGTTCAATTTGAATTTAAGCACCAACAAAATCTGTACTGCTTGGATGAGAATAAAAAATATATCCTTTGGGAACGCCTGTGTTTGGGGACGACTGCCTGAGTGTGTGAGTGTTCTTGCTTAAATTTAAATTGAACACAGAACATACAGACTGAAATGTGATAAGCAAAGCTCTTCGCGATTAAATCCTTTGAAGTGTAAGAGTTTATTTATAGCAGAGAGAAGTGTCTTCAGCTTCGCAAGTGCAAAAGTTTTCGCGCGATTTGACTACAAATATCACGGCACCTAGCCATAAACACCCATAATGGCGCCTGTCCTCAAAGCTTGCGACAAAGTACAGTCCTGAGCCAAGTTGCATCTATGGAATACTTGCATGTCGCTTCACACTGAACTTACCGATACGATCAGATCTCCCAACAGATTTTATTACGTCGCGAAATTCCAAGCGTAGTCCTGTTTATGGCTCTCTGAGTGAATTTGAGCTTTTTCATACAGCCAGCAGTGAAAGATCACGTACCGGATAACACTGGTAACACGCACTGCTAATAAAGCTCTGAAAATGATCAACTTATAAGCATAATGTATTTTTTTACAGAATAAGGGTGGCAATCGAGTACTCAGTCCACCTGATGGTAAGTGGATGTTGTGGTCCATAGACATCTACATCTATTCTCAGTTAAGAATCAAAATGCAGACTATGCGTTGACACCTATGCGTACTCAGATGGAATGCCTCGTTTCTCGCAAATGGAGTCTCGATGTCTCTACACTCACATAAACACAGCAGCATAAAGCTGCTATTTTACGTTGACATTCTGTGAATGTATGGTCCTTCCCCGGTCGGGTCGACCTATTTATGCTACCACTATGACGTAGCTGAAAACAGGTTCTACCACGTAATATTTGATGAAGTATTAAAAAAATACAGATTAAAACCAATAATTTTCTTGTTACAGGTAAGGAAACCAGTTCAAAGCAGAAATATGCGGTATGCAGAGCAGTCTTGTTTAAAAGAGGAAGTCAATTACCCGCATACAGGATACATCTAAAATTAACGTACAAAGTGTAGCATACCTATTTATAAACATCCGCATCATGAGAACACATGCTTTTGTTTCAAGTATACATAGAGTTAATTTTTTCTCTAAAATAATTTTTGCTTATATTATTAAGGCCCAATTTTTCAATCCTCATATAATTTTTATATATAAGTTAAAATACAACATACATCATATAATGGTAAAAAAATTTAAAAAAATATATTTTAATGCAGCCGAAAATGGTACAGCGCACTGACTTAGTTTAACAATAGCCTATTCACTCTTGCCTTGAAGACAACCATATTTCATTTATTACATTATAATTTTTAACTGATCATCCTCTTGTTCTCATTTCTGAATTCTGACTGACTTCTATCACTTGTTCTACAATTTTCAGTATTATAAAACATATAGTGCCCACATTAGCATTTTTCGCTGTATCGTGGAGGCATATTACATACCTACATATTTTTAATTAAATTTTAAGTAAACAATATGCCGTGAACGCAAATAGATATAATATTACGCTTAAGTATTAAGTAACACTTAAGTAGAACTATAATAACGTGTGTATTTGTGTAGTGAATGTGTTAAAGTAAAAAAAAAAGTAAAAATTGAGTACCAAATTTTTGAGTATGTGTATGAGTGAGTATACAAACAAATAAAATGTTAGACAAATTTAAGAGGTAGTCTCCCGTAGCCAGCTTCATAGATTTCCTGGACTGGTCTTTGGGAGACTTCTCCTCAGACCGACTGCGTTTTTCGCCTTCAGAACCGGGGGAGGTTTGGGCAAAGGGATTTCGTCCCAGGGCTTCTGACAAAGAGAGAGGCCTCTTCGGCTCCTATCTCAGCTGCTTTCAATCTCCTGTACCTCTTCTGTGCTGTCCTACTAATTTTGTATAGCCTAGCGAACTTTTTCTTGTCCCTTCCCCATTTCGTTTCCGATTGTGGTTTGGCTTCGGACGTGCCCTGCACTCCACGGCTTGTCCCAGGTTGGTGCGTTGTTTATATCAACATATTAGGTACAAAAATAATCGAGGACATTCTTACAGAGTATTTAACAAAACAATGATAGCTGTGCTATCGTAGCTATATCATAGCTAATAATAACATTTCTGTATTGGCAGTTTTTTTTTAAATTATTCACAAAGTTGGTAAATCTTTTTTTTATTTGAACTCAATAGGCAGTTCATTGAACAATTAAAACTGTGCCTGTCATTATGTTCATGGACAAACATCCAGACCCGGGACAATCATTTCTAGACCATTAAAATACTTGTATCGTGAGATTCGAACCCGCGCCGCGGCCGCAGCGTCGTAGATAAACGCTTGCCGTCAAAAGCGCCACCTGTCACAAAACCTCCATGTTCTTAGCATACAATTATGATCCAATCATATTCATACGAACCTGTAATCAAGCATCTCCATTAAGATTAATTAATAACCACAGGTGTTTAGTAAATGTTTATTGTGTACAGAAATAAAAATTAATATTTCATTGAAATTATAAAAATTAATAGCTAGCATGACCTGTATTGGATCGAATAACAAATTTGAAAAAGAATTATGTAACATTATATAATCTCGAACACTAGCTATGATTTATGTAATAGAAATTAAATTATCAATACACGAAACGCAAATAAAAAATCGGAATATTTATGAAGATTATGAGCACTGCGATGAATAACATTGCGCCGGTTCAAATCACGCAATGTTTCTTTAACTTTCTATCTCATTAAACATTTGTTAACGTCTCCAAGTTTAGTAACGTTGGTAACCTTGTAGTGGCGGTTTAAGTGGTAGAGTCATGTGGCAGCTATATTGTGGTTGCAGCACGAATGGCTCAACCGGGGTAGGACCACGCTCTCACAGAATACCTTTCGTTTCGTATGGTGAGTGTAGAGAACCGGAGACCATTTTTACTGGAAACGAGGCATTCCATCTCAGTCCTAAGGGCTGGCACCTCATCTGCATTTTGATTTTTAATTGAACATAAGTGTAGATTTGTATGGGCCACAGTATCCACTTGCCATCAGGTAGACTGTGTGCTCGTTTGTCACTCTTATTCTATAAAAAAAAACTGTTATTAGGTAGGTAGTCGACTAATTTCCTAATTGTAAATTTTTACGTAGCATAGCCACGCTGAATCTGTATTATGGTAGCACGAATGGGTTGGCTCGACCGGAGAAGGACAACGTTCTCACAGAATACCAACGAAAAATAGCAGCTTAATGCTGCTGTGTTTCGTATGGTGAGTGTAGAGGACCGGAGACCGTTTCTACTGGAATTCACCTTACACATTCTATAAAAGAAACTAGAAAATAAAGCACTGTAACTATTTATGGGGTGGCTTAATTTAGCAGTGGTAAAAGAATGAAAATAAGTCTCAAAACATGTAAGATCTAAGAAAAGTTAGATCTAAATACAAACATACTTTACATACCAGCGTAAAATGGCAGCAATCTGTGCTGTTTCATATGATGAATGAAGACAACCAGAGACCCTTTTTACTCGCAACAAGCATTCAATCTTAGCTCTGAAGGGTGACAAGTTGTCACTGACAACCCATCTGCATTTTGATCTTTAACCAAAAATAGATGGAAGTGTCCATTGACCATAATATTTAGTATATGATGATGTATTCTATTAAAAACACCTTGATAAGATTGCGTCATACCAAAGAAATCAATTATAATTCCTAATGTTAACTTAGATGTCGGTGCGAATAACAAATGCGAGGGGAAATTTTATTTCTCGATAGCGATCTGGAGAGAGTGACTCTTAATTGTTTATTTATTTACTTCTAGAAACTAACCATCAGATTGTAACGGGGGATATAAGACCCAGCTTAATATGAAAATGTATGCAGTAATGTTGTCAAAATATTTTTAATTTTCGTTAATGTAGATTTCCTCACGATATTTTCCTTCATTGCCGAGTATGTGGTATATCAGCATTTTGGACTGTTTTATTGATCTAGTTGTCAAAAGTGCAACTGTTGATCAAGTGGTCTTGGATTCTTATCCCGGGTGGTGCCAATATTAGTTTTTGGGTTTTTGCGTCAAATAATTCTTAGTAGAACTTCCATTCAGGAATACTTGCGCGTACGTCGTTCACCATAATCACCCTGCGCACTGCGCCGAACCAACCTCCATTAGACTTTTCCGCAAGAAATAGAATTTTCTGATAAAATAATTTTAAACAATAAAATAATTAAAATGCTTTTACGATCTTCGGGTGACCTGCAAACCAGATAAGGGTTTCTTAAAAACAAATATTACGCATGATAATTTTATTCAATTGACACAAAGTAGAGAAGACCGTCACAAAATGATTAATTCATCACGCTTAAAACTTACGACGCGATGACGTAATTCTGTTTTATCCACACTTTCTCCGTGCGACATTATTTCGAAGATGCCACCGCCATTATAGATGCTACTGACAACAAACTTACAGGTTTGCTGTATTATGTTATCTTGGAAGCACGTAGTGCCGATTTTCCAATTACCAGATTAACATTATTCATAGCATAAAGTACAATAAAAACAAATTAGAAATTACAGTTGCATGAATAAAATAAGTTTAATTTTTTCACTTTTGTATTCAGTCAGATTATAAATTGTTTGATGGATAACTTTTGTCTGACGATTAAAAATTAGTCATTAGTCAAATGACGCTAAGGTTCATATGGCTACATGTTTTTATTTATAAAATTAAAGTAAAGTTACAGCCTATATACGTACCACTGCTGGGCACAGGCCTCCCCTCATTTCTGAGAGGGTTTTAGGGCAAGGAAGTGTCCGCGCCGCCCCAATGCGTGTTGGCGAACTTCACATGTCTTCGAAATATTTTTTCTTATTCCTCGGACATGCAAGTTTCCTCACAATGTTTTCGTTCACCGCCGAGCACGTGGTAAATCAGCACTTAAAATTGCAATTAACAATTTCATTGGTGCCGGCGGGGATCGAACACGGGTTTCTTGCGTTCTGTATATTAGCGAGCGTTAACCATCTGAGCTACCACGGCTCTTTTATTTATATTATTTTAAAATAACGTAAAGCCACAGCGTTTGTCCTGCAACACGAAGGCGTTTTACCTACATAAATTAGACAAATATGCAGACCCGAAACAATTATTTATAGGGCATAGTAGATCACTACCTTACCGTGTATTGACGGTGTGAGAATATACACTACGCCATATTGTTCCAAGGGTGCCGTAAGAGGCGACAGAGGGTAACCAATCAGGAGTTGGGCAGCGACGTCTTCCTAATAACGACTAAAAATAAACAACTGTGGTTGCCAACCCGCTTGCCAAGCGTGACAACTATAGCAAATACCGCAAATAAAGCAAATACCCCCCGCACGAGACAATCTGCGAATAAGGCCTACGTTCAGCAGTGGACTTTAATAGGCTGCAACTGTAATTGTAACGGTAACGTCACTATCACTACTAAAGTAAAGTTACAGGCCATATACGTCCTACTGCTGTGCAAAGACCTCCCCTCATTTCTGAGAGGGTTTTAGGGCAAGGAAGTGTCCGCAGCTCTGTTTCAATGCGTGTTGGCGCACTTCACATGTCTTCGAAATATTTTTTCTTATTCCTCAGGCATGCGGGTTTCCTCACAATATATTCCTTCACCGCCGAGCACGTGGTAAATCAGTACTTAAAATTGCAATTAATAATTTCACTGGTGCTGGCGGGGATCGAACCCGGGTTACTCGCTACACTATCATTATCGCTATCACTACTAAACCCAGACTATATTAGATAAGTAGAAATCTCAATTACTTAGTTTAGAAGCGAATACGTATAGTAATATTGTGATGAGCCATGCTGCGGTTATATTAGTACAAATAGTTGTAGCACAAATCGGTCGGTTCGACCGGGGACGGGCCACGCTCTCACAAAATACCAGCGTAAAATAGCAGCGTAATACTGCTGTGTGTTTTGTATGATAAGTGTAGAGATCCAGTGACCTTTTTTAACTGGAAACAAGGCATTCCATCTTAGTCCTCAGGGGTGACAACGCATCTGCGTTTTGGTTCTTAATCGAGGATAAATGCAGCTGTCTTTGAGCCACAACATCCACTTACCATCAGGTGGACTGTGTGCTTGTTAGTCACCCCTTATTCTGTAAACAAAAGCAATTATGAAAGGGGGGATGTGCTTTTCTAAATAGCTGAAACTCGTCGGTTTTTATTTCAGTAAAGTAATAATTTAAAATAAGTTTTGTTAATGAAGTACAAGTGCATATCCAAATCACAAAAATACAATATCCTAACTCGGACCTTAGTTCATTAATTTTAACATCTGTAAACGTGGTTGAAATTGGACACGATAACATGTATGTTTGGTAGTTATAACTCATATTGGATAATTGAACCATGAATCAATCACTTTAACTCGTAATTTTGTGTTACGAATGAATCACATTTTGAAATTGTGCCAACTGGTCACTTCTACTCTTACTCATTCATGTCCCAGAGTATAAGGTTTGTAAACACCATTACAATTCATGGAAAAAGCAATTTCTATTAACGATAAATATAACCTGTGTAAGTTGTTCCATATTCAGAATCATCCGTCTGTAAGAGAGTGCAATTTAAATTTTAAAAAAAGTTAACACAGAAGATTAAAAGTGACGATTATAAATAAAGTTATTGATATTCTATCTGTTACCCGCCGACTTCAAATTAATGTTATAAAAAACATCCTGTATCCTATTCCACGATATAATCGTCATCAATGCCATATTTCACTAGAATCCGTCCTGCCGTTCATGCGTAATAAAAGGACAAAAACCAAACCCATACTTTCGTATTTTTAATATTGCGAAATAATTTAAGAGACGAAAACACCAATTTCATTGTCTCCAAAATCCGCTTACCATCACACAGATTGTATGCTCGTCGTCACCTTTGCTTTAAAAATGTAATTTAATTCTGTTAACTGTATTGTAGGACAACGAATGTTATTTACATTTATATATTATATTTATATTATTTACAGCTTCATGCTACGAAAAAAGTAAAAAAGTTAAGTACCAAGGAAAGTCTTGTTTACATTCTAGGAAGCCTCCTCTAAAAGTACTCTAGTTACTCCTTTTTATTGACAGTTCTTCATAGAGGCCCAGTAATTCTTTTCGTATCTTTTATATAATAAGAGTGCACATAGTCCACCTAATGGTAAGTGGATACTGTGGCACGTAGACAAATAGGTACATTATACAACCATCCTCGATTAAGAATCAAAATACAGATGCGTTGTCAGCCCTGAGGACTAAGATGGAATGCCTTATTTCGTTAAAAAGAATCTCTGGTTCTTTAACTCCATACGAAACACAGCAGCATTAAGCTGCTATTTTACGCTGGTGGTCTTGAAAGCGTGGTGCTTCCTCGGTCGAGCCGACCCATTCGTGCTATAACCATACATAATATAGTTTCATGATGGCCCTACCACGTAAAATTTCATAAAATAAACTTAAAAAGCAATAATCAAACTTACAAAAATACTTTTTATTCTAAATTACATATTTTTAAGCGGACTAAAGGATGTCACAAGAAAAGGTAACAACTGGAATGTCGTATAAATAGTTACTTTATAAACTTCACCCATATTTTTTCTATTTTTCCACAATAGGAAGGAAAATATTTCTCTCCAAATTTATATATGCGACGATATTTTATATGTGAAATAAAAAAATAAACGTTAAAATCAGTACAGAATTGACACAAATATCGCGTTACATAGATACGGAAACATACTTTCGAATTGAGATCCTCCTCCTTTTCAAAGTCGGCTAAAGAAATCATTATAATCTGTTCCACATGTTAAATAACCTATCGAATATTTATGTAACCGGAACACCGGACACTGGTTTTAGGTTTACTAATTCTAGTGTCGAGGTGGAATTACGTAAAATATACATATTAAAAAATATTGCTTCCGCTGCCGCGTCGTCTCTATAGCGCATAGTTTTCAAACCCATATATTATTATATTCGAGATAATCGAAGATGCATCGTAAGATAAATATTTAATACGTTCTGTGAAACGCGCTTGGTTTGCTACACTATAAAACTTAAAGAAAAAGCTACATTAAAATTAAAAGTAAGATGATAAGTGCTAATGATAAGAAAATCTTTGAAAATCTATATTGTAACAATCACAACAATTTATACATAATATCAATGTGACTGTATCTCCTGTAAAAGGTAAACCTGAGTAACAGGAGCTAGTTCGTTCCTATATGGCCTGAATTTATAATGATTTATGTGATAATAAATAATAAGAATGATTTCTTATTTTTATGCGAACACTACACATTTAATTAAACTAGTTTTTACGAATTCTATCGCGTATATTAAGTTATTTTATATTCCCGACGTTTCGAACACTTTACAGCACCCATGATCATGGGAGAGGCGTGAGGGGCGGGGACTGAGGTGTTTGAAGTCCCAGTGTCATAGTTAACCACGGCTACCCCCAGATTAAAATTATTAATTTTATTAATAGTAAAAAAACTAGTTTTATTTAAAAATAATAAGAATATAATAAAACTGATACACTAGACTACATTACAATTAGTAGAGACATTGTTACCTTTGAGAATTAAGATAGAGACGAATAAATAGGAGCACAATACTTTGTTATATAGTGTATTACCTACGAGCACAATGCTGCTGTAAGTTTACAGCAGCATTGTGCTCCTATTTATTTGTGTGTGCATCCCGTTTCAAGCCGTAATAAATCTGCAGGTTGACTCTATATATTCTACTTGGTAATTACCAAAATTATTGCAACTCTATAGTTACTACATAGCAAAGAATCTGATTATCTGTGAGATCATTCATTTCTTAAAAAAAGACCACCAAGAATATTTCTTCTAAAATAATTGAAATATTCTTCCAAACGCAATGTTTCCTAGAAAACACATTGTAGTGACTTTCTATGACTCTAGTATCCGTGTTTCCCGTTAACCAATGACTCTAAAACTAAGCGCTAAATATATCGCAGTGGGTGCTTGAACTCACGACCGATATTTCGTGTACATTATGCCTACAATAAACACATAATTCGTTGCCAAAGGTGTTTTGCGCAATTTACATCTCCGCAAAACACTACATCTTTTAGAGAATTTGATGTCAAAGGTGTTTTGCGGACTGTTCATATTCGCAAATATTAAATCTTTTAGAGATGCAGGTTTACTTAAAGTCATAATTAAATATAATAGATTAGACAACTATAAAATCCTGTGCAAAGGCTTTGAATAAAATATCATTATAATATATTATAGATAATTGAGAAACTACGCCATTTTTTGTTGAATTAATATTTCGAACAGATTTTACTTACGAGTAACTGGCCACAGATATTGACATTTAAATTTAAATATTTAAATAGTTAATAGGTAATAGAACTTTGTACTCGTAGAGATCCTTATTTGCAATATATCAGGTACGAAAATTTGATAAAATAACCACTGGATAAAATTAATAATGATGAATTTAAGGTATGTGTACAACGATAACTATATCTCTACATAGTATAAAACAAAGTAGCTTCCCGTTGTCTGTACGCTTAGATCTTTTAAACTACGCAACGGATTTTACTGAATTTTTTTGAGTGCGTTTGAGTCCTGGATGGTCCCTGGATGTTAAAAACGTAGATAACTATATAAAACATGTGTGAGTATATTTTTTTATTTACTCTGCTGGCTTATTAATGGTAAGTGTTGACCGCCGCCAAGTGCCGGCCTTTTACAAAGGAGTAAACACGTTACATAAGTATATGAATAATAACATCCCCTGGAAATAAGGTATCACTATTAAATTTCATAACCATAGTGTTGATGTAAGAATATCCACTGCTCCATAATATAATCCTGTGGGTATCGTAAGAGACAAAAGAGGGAAACTAAACCAGTAGATAGGCAAGTTCCTGATAACAGGTGAATAAAAAAAAAACAGCGGTTGCAAACTATGTGGTAACTACGGCAAATAGCTGTGGACTATTGTAACTATTCTAAAGCAATTTATATAAATAATATTACAATATTTATTATTACTGTAAACTTCGACGAATCCAACTCCGCTGTGATCGGGAGATTACGACACAACTCGTCACGTATTTCTCAAGAATGTATAATCTGTGCGTTTTACCAGTGATGGCTTTTGCATTTGACACATGGTTTTTCACTGCTGATCGTATTAGGAAGCTTAAAATCGCTATAGTAATATAGTATACGCTATAGTAATATATATAGTATAATCGCTACCGCTATGGAGAAGGCTATGCTCGAAATTTATTTGCGTGAAAGATTTCGTAATGAAGATCCGGATTCCCCAGGCTACTACAAACTTAACCACCCAATAGACCCTTTTCCTATACTATTTCTTTGACAAACTATCCTATTCTACCACATCTTTTCTTCTCTAGCTCCTTTCTACTACGTTAATATACCATTAATATACCATTCCTGGTTATGGGCAGCAATGCTCCATCATCAACACAGCAATCATCAACATGTTTACCATCCGTAATAATTATCGGTATTTTTCGTGGACAATGAAGCTAGGACTTATGATTCAACAACTAAGCATGCTGACGACTAAACTATTACACTGGTTCGGAACACGATACATTTTTTATATATCTATACGTACATTTAAATAAAACTGAATGCCTGTCTTTAATATCGATATAACTGTCTTTTATTAGTTTAAGAGGGCGATTTGAAGAACCATTTTACAAAGTTTTCTCTGTCAGCCCGGGCTATTCTTCGAAATGGCTTAACTGATTGTACTCGTAGTGAAATTTCACAAACAAAAGAAATCAATGCCAGCAGTGATATAGGCTATATTATATCCGATAAACTTGAAACATTTAAAAAAAAGGTTAAAATTAAATATTATTTTAAAGTAAAGGCTCTTCGATGACCTTAAAACTAAACATACCAAACACATTAGTAGATCCCAACCAGTCGAAGACAGGCAAGCTAGTATATAGCCATACTGCTAACAATAAAAACTATTTCGTGGTGTTTCCTTTCAAGCGATAGATTTAACTTGCTAACCTTGTGATCACGGTCAGTAGTCATGTTCAATTCCTACGATTAAATTAATAATAATATTTGATTCTACATCTTAATAATAATAATGTCCTCCAGACCGAATTTTGGTTACGGCGGCATGCCTCAGCGGAGGCTAGCCATCGGCGCAGGACAGGATTATAGTGCCCAAGTCTATGCGCAAGTACAGGTGCACTCTCTATTCCCTCACTCTCATAATCCAATGGGACGGTAAACCGACACGACCGGAGAGATATCAGGCGCCGCAGGACCAACGGCTTTACGTGCTTTCCGAGGCAAGGTAGAGAGACACCGCCAACTTCCTGACTCCGGGCAGCTACTGAGAATTTCTTGACGGAAAAACTCATTCTATATCTTATACTATACATGATTATTAAATATGAAAAGCGTGTAGTGATGATGAAGTATATCAACTATCCCAAATCGTCCCATAAGTGTCGTTAGAGGTAATAGAGTGATACTGAAAAGATATTGGCAGCAGTATCTTCCTGATAATAACGCAAAATTATAAAAACTGCTCTTATCACGGTTAGACAACTATAACAAATCTACCCAATGAGCCAGTTTATGGAGGAGGTCTGAAATTAGACCAGAGAACTTTTTAGGCTGTACCTAATGGATGAATGGATGAATAGTTACCATTACCTTTACCTATTAAAGTCTACAGCTAAACACAGCTGAACATAGATTGCCTCATAGGGAGAGCCCGGGGGGGGAGTATTTTCCACAGTTACCACACTTGGGAAGCTGGTTGGCAACCCAGCACATCCTATACCTTTAAACGAGCAATTCTTGTATATATATATATATATATATATATATATATATATATATATATATATATATATATATATATATATATATATAAAGAATCGGAATCTGGAAACGGCTCCAACGATTTTCATAAAATTTTGTGTGTGTGTATGTTTGAGTTCCGGGGGCAATAAATCGATCTAGCTAGGATTTATTTTTAGAAAATGTCTTTTTGTCTGTGTTTTTAGGCAATGAAAAACTGCTACAATATCGTTAGAATAAGAAGGTAAATTTTGACAGTTTATTATTGATTACAAATAGCTTAATTGGTATATTGGGCGGTCACAAAATCGTAATTCCGTGGTTCGAGCCCAGACCGACCGACTGACTTTTTTAATTTTCTTTCAAGTTCCTTTCTTTTTTGAGAAAATCTATTTTTTAGTATTTTTTAAAATCACGAAAATTTAAATTGAACTAATTGCACTCATGATTTTTTATTCAAATAACCAGTTCAGTTTTTTCTATTATGTCGCTACGATCAAAAAATATTATTCGTATTTCATCAGTATGTAATTTGTATCTAAATATAATTTCCAAAACACACGAATTTAAAAAAACCGAGCGAAAAATACCGCGCAAAGCTCGGTCAACCGGGTACTGTTTTTTTATGTGTGTTACTTCAGAACTATTATTTAAAAGCTGATGTTTCTCGTTTGGTCCCATATAAATTTTATCAAGATCTGACCTGACTTTTTGAATTATCCTGACTTCGATAATTCAAATTTGATGGTGATGAAATGAGATTGATGATGTTCTAATTTTATTTATATTGAAGTCGGTTTTACAATTTTTTATTTTTCCACTTTTTATACATAATAAGGGTATCAAACGAGAACACAGTCCACTTGATGATAAGTGGTTGCTGTGGACCATAGGCATATACATTTATCTTCGATTAAAAATCAAAACGCAGATGCGTTTTCACCCCTGAGGACTAAGATGAAATGCCTCGTTTCTCGAAAAAAAAAAGGGTTCTTTACACTCACCATACGAAACATAGCAGCATTAAGCTATTATTGTACGCTGGTATTCTGTGAGAGGGTGGTCCTTCCCCGGTTGAGCCAACCCATTCGTGCTACAACCATAATATAGTTGCAGCGTGGCTCTACCACATATGAAAATACTTGTTATTTTTAGTCGTTATTAGGAAGTATATATATAAGAATCAGAGGATGGGCAGCAGGCCCATCCTCTGATTCCCTGATTAAGAATGGATGGTTAAGAAATAATTAAATTTATTATTCCTTATTAAAGAACCGTAGTCACTAAAAGATATATTGTAACTTTGAGAGGGCCTATGTTCAGCACTGGTCTTTTATAGGCTTTTACGAATAAATAAATTAATAAATTGTATATGATACAATTCATTTAATTTCGCCATAATCATTAAACAAATCTACCATAACTCTACTGACTGACTTCTCGGTAACCACCGTAGCTTTTTTGTTTTCTTTAACGCTTTACGTTCACAAGAACCGTCTTTCAGTGGCTAATGATTTAAGCAAAAAAAAAATGACGAAAGCGAAATCACATTACACGCGATTTCAAGCGCGGCTTAACGGTGTAAGCATGACCCACATGTGGCGGGCAACAAAACAGTTATGGCAAAAAAAGTACTAATTGGAAACGCATACGATCGAATTCCGTAGTCGTGCACTAGCATAATGCGTGAAGTAGATTGACTGTGCCAGAAGAAGCACGAGAGTAGAGTAAACACAGTAGAAATGCGGTCGTTAAGCTGTTGTTGCTGTTAGGGCTGAATCTGAGCGACAGGGTGATAAATTGTGTGATAAGAGAAGAATGTGGTTTGCAAGATGATGTTGTGGCCAGGATTAAGAAAGGAATGCTTCGGTGGTTTGGTCATGTAGGTAGAATGAATGAGGAAACAGTGACAAAGCAAAATTATGTTGCAGAAGTGAACGGCAGAGTCGGAAAGTGACCTAAGCGTATGTTTATCGACCAAATGGGCGATATATTGAAAATGGGCCAAATGAAGAGTACCCTTAACCGACGAGCATATATGCGTAAGTATATGGATGTGGAGAAGGCGAGAAAGGTATGTCAGGATCGTGCCAAATGAAAGTCAGTAGTCTCTGCCTACTCCTCTGGGTGATATGAGTGAGTGTTTATGTACTTATTATGTAAATTGACCATATAGTGGTGGTATAAGAATATCCACTACCTGATATCGTCCCAGGAGTGTCGTAAGAGGCGACAGAAGGTAATTACCCAGGAGATGGGCTACAGCCACTTCAAATAACAATTAAAAAATAAAAAACCTGCGGCTGCTACTCCGTCTGCCAGCGTGGTAACGTTTTGTATGTAAAAACGGGTTTATTTAATCAATACGTTTAGACGCATAACGGATATAGCACTTAGCGTGTTAGTAACCCAGTTATTTTACTGATTTAAAAATCAGTAACAATATATTAAATAGACAGTTACGGAGCCGTCATTGACTTTGACGCTGCTCTTTGTCACCGATCTTGATATTTACGTATGATGTAAACTGCATATATGCATATATCTGTCGCAGACTATGAAATCTTTATGGAGTAACTCATAGCAGTCTGTCCACTGCCTAATCTTGTCTCTTTCAAGGTATACCATATAGCTCTGATCTTTGTCTTTGCTCATCTGTTTTCTACCACCCTCGTTTAGCAGGTCAATACAAATTACGCCTACCCCTACCTAGTCTCTACCCTAATCTACTTTGTCATTTTGCCTTTGTATTGATTCCGCCTAAGGTGTTAACCAGGAATTCATCTCCTTTGTAAAAGACGAGTAACGCATTTGTAATTTTTCTGGTGTAGCAATTGTGCTTGGACGGCTGCAAGCTCGTTTGGCCCCTGTTCTGTAAAAAGAGGAATTCTCGACTCGAATTAACAAATTATCGATCGATGATCTTCACAAAACGGAGGTTATGCAATGTTATTAACCCAATTTTTTTATTACTTTGATGCCTGTATGCTTTGTAACTTTATAATCTAACCAAGTCTCTTATAAGTGTATTATTATTTAATGGAAAGAGAGAGAGAGCTACTATAAGCATTTCTTAAATTGACGTCGATTTTTATGAGTAAGGCCGTAATTGTTTTATTTGAGTTCACTGTATAATAAACACTCATTTTGAATTATAAAACGCGCACAGTTTGTTAAATCGATATAAGAATATTGATAAAAACTACGTTTACAGATTCTATCGCGTTTAAATTATTTGATTTTAATTCCCGACGTTTCAGGTGCTTTCCAGCACGCTTGCTTTTCAGCTAGTACACCCAGAAAAAGTAAATATACTCTACCTATTACTTTTATTGTAACAACAACAAATTACTCAGTAAGTCACGCGCTTTAAAAAGATTGAATATAAGGGTTTCCCCCAATGTCTTAAGAAATTTTAATAATTATTTTACTAAATTATAGTAAAATAGTTAATATTTATAAAATAATTAATCTGTCTTCAATTATAAAAAAAAT
The DNA here is from genome assembly GCA_907164705.1 of Parnassius apollo. Lineage (NCBI taxonomy): Eukaryota > Metazoa > Arthropoda > Insecta > Lepidoptera > Papilionidae > Parnassius > Parnassius apollo. The sequence goes on along the minus strand of CAJQZP010000644.1, from coordinate 2,356,468 downwards.
GTCGTGTAGTTACAAGTGGTAAAAATAAAAGTAACGTCAAAGATATGTCGGTCCGAGAATCATAAAAAGCAAGCACATCTTAATATTACGCGGCTCAACAACAAAGTCATATTAACAAACTTCTTTGTCTTCAGGCCATTAAAAAAATCAGTAAAGCACAAAGCTAAGACCAACACAATTCCCTTCGCAAAAGCGTCTTGAATTCAACATATTATACAAATAGCGGCAAGTTAATAGCAAGAATTAACAGTCGTGAGGGCATTCACTTCTATTGGGTCAATTGGATGATTGCCGGTTACGTTCGAAGGGACCCGCACCGCGACAAATTGACAGTTAACCCCTGACACTATTTTAATTGAAAGTTAATTTCGTTTCAACGGTACAAATAACTTCACATTATTAGATTTAACTGTACAAATAACTTCACATTATCAGATTAGAAAAAAAACTTTCCAAACTGCCTTTTGGAGTTCTATCTAACGTAACGTTCTATAAAACTATCTTAGGTTCATTTTATTTAAAAAAAAATATCAAACAATTTTTTATTTCTGTATTTAATTGTTGTTTGACTATTTTTTTTAAATATCTTTACTCGATTATTTACCGTATGCTCCATAATTTCTGTGCCTGTGTTCGGCTTTAAGGACCCTTCTTAATTAGTCACAAACTGTGAGCCATTCGTCGCTAATAAATCAAAAAGAGTATTAAAATATCTCGCACCTTTGACGCTTAACTCATTATTATTATTGCCTTTTGATTTAACGATGCTCTCCCTTGCCCATCTAGATATTTCTAATTTGGCTGATACTAAATCTTGTTACGAATTCTGTTATGACGTGGCTTAAATAGTTTAAGATTATTAGATTACTCTTTCGCTTTTCGCTTTGGAAATAATTTAAATCAAAAACATTTACTGTTTGTTGACTTGACCGCATGTGTTTTTTTCTATCATCATATTTTGATGTGTCATTGTCATCATCACAGCCCATCACTAATCCACTGCCGAACAAAGACCTCACCTTAGTTTACTAAAAAGTACTGTCCTAAGTCACCTGAGATTCATCTTGCCGAACACTATGGTTGCCAGTACAAGGCGAACCGTTCTTCCCCATCAGATGTCGATTCTTCGAGCCTAATTTATGGCAACCTCAAATATGCATATTTAAAAAAAAGAACATTTAATTTCACTCTGCAACTTCAACGACAAATAGAGTTTTGTAAACAAAATGCGTTTGTAGCTTATATAGTATTGAAAAGCTATAATAATGATAAAAATAAGTTTATTTCTCTATCAAACTTCAACTAGTAATTTTAAACATCCACCAGGATTTGATACATTTCTACTGATGACTCAACACCATTGTTATCACGAGCATATGTTCAATTGTAATAAGCGATTTAGAAATATTAAGTACTAATTAAGCACAAGGTCCAAGCAAGAGGTGTAATTTTGTTTATGGTAATTTACACTAGTTAATTACAGAAACTACATCATTTTTTAATTATCAATTTTTTCTTACTTTGCCATTTTAAGTTTAAGTCGTCTTTTTAAGGATAGTTTAAAGAAAGGAACGAAAGCTTTCTTACTAGCTAGACCACGTAAATTGTCAAACAAATCTAAAAATTGAAACAAAACGTATTTGGTCCATCGAACTATATTGCTAACGTACGTAACGTACTTACTCGTACTACTGTAATACCTCAATGAGTTGGTCCCAGTTTCTTTATACAACTTTTGTACCGACAAAAACTAAAAAAAATATTTAATTTTATTCATGAATCAAAATCAGATATAGTATTAAAAACATAAAATATTATAATCTTATTATAATCGGACGTTTAAAATTAGAACTAAGAATATTTTTAAGCATGATGTTTGACTATATAATCAAATTACTTAAAACTTGGGGAATTTTATTGCATTTAATATTAATTTCTTTTTAACTCCTGACCTTTCCTGTGCTTTGTACGACTCATGGTTACGGGGGCGGTTCCTCTCGTAGAATATTAATTACAAATGATGTTCTACAGATTTCTCATTCAACTATATTTTTTATTCTTTAACGTCACGCATACTGTATTGCATTTTGTCTGCAGCCCGCTGTTTCGTTCAGCCGCCATTTTTAACTTCCTTTGCCTCGTTTTGTTTTATTGCCACATGTGCGAGATTGGCATCTCTTGTTAACGATGTAACGGTTAGATGTGTTTGAGATGAATCTAGCAGAGCTACCCAATTATTAATTTTTATTTAACCAACAGTTTATTGACGATAAAATCTATAAAACAAAACTTAAAAATGTTTAAATTCACATAAAAGTTTTTGTAAAGACTAACAGGGACTTCTTTCGTCAAAAAGACTTCAACTTATTTTTAAAATCGAGTTTGGTTTTACCAACACCTCAGGAATACGTGAACTTCTAACCAGAGTACGGTAATAGTTTGAATAAAAATGGCTTTTGCAGATTTGCGTCTCTCACCTTCCACCATATAATAAAATTGTGTGGAGAAATCCGCCCCAGCTTCGCTCGGGTGATCTCTAGATGCCGACAACAGCGCCACCTACCATATCAAATTGTAAATCCAAACCATCCAGACTTACTTCAAAACAAAAAAAATCATAAGTATATCGGTCCAACCGTTCCTTAAGATGATCTTCCATAAATGCTGCAATTGATATTATTTATATAGATATGACTTATATAACTTATATTGTTAATAAAATTAGATTCTTGCTGTATTTTGTCAAAGTCATGGTACAGTTCTTCGGTTTGAATCTCAACTGGACCCAAATTTTGGCAATTGTCACGCTTAATCAAGATCATGATTACTTCTGATCCAGCTTCAGACATGGGTAAATTAGCACTTTTAAATTAGCACATTAAGTGTTTAATATTTTATTAAAAAGCTATAAAATTTCTATATTAAATAATCTTTATTACACTATAAACTTTATTTGAGCTTTCTCCGTATTTGGTTAATTCGTAACACACGCGCCTTTAAATGCAAATTATATTATTATTTTTTTTGATTACGCAATATTTACAGTGGTTGAAGAACACGAGAAAGAAACTAAGTTATATAGTATATAGTATTTGAAGATATTCCAAAAAAATATTCGATATTTTACCTTAAAATAATGAAATATGAGACGACCACACCAAATTATGGATAATATGAGATAGCAGAACAACTAGATACAACGTTGGCGTTATATTTTAAATAAAATTTGACGTAATAATATCCACAGGTTTATTCCTTTTGTCTTTATGAAGTTTAGTTTTTAAAATATTAACTTATCTTTACAAAGCACGTTCTTTATCCGTATCGGCATTTTTTGATCAATTGTTGTAGAAAATGCATCTGAGTTGATTACTATTGTAGGTATACGCTGTGTGCAATAATTGTAAAGTTGATACAGTCCGTCGGATTGGTAACTCTTGATAGTGCCGAGTGTCTTTCGATTTCAAGCACGTATAGACTATAGATGTCCGGTAATATAATTTAAATCTGACATGGAGCCCTGTGACAGTCGGTAAACAAAATGTAAAATGTATTTTAGCATTTTAAGATCAAAAAGATTCTATGCTATAGTTTTGAAACTACTGTGTAACTAGACTTAATAAATTGTAAGCTTGCAGTTTTCAGACAAGGATTGATTTGCTTTTGATATTTTGTTTACTCAATTATGTCGTAACGGTTATCTTTATACTATCGCACGAAAAAAATAATAGCACAAAAAAAAAGGATCCGAGACATTTAATTTTCAATTTGATCATTCAATTCACAGTTGATCCAAAAGAACGCGTTATAGGAAAAAAGTAACAATAAAAAAATAAGGCTGTGGTCCGACCCAGTCTTTAAACTTAGCGCAAACTGTAAGGCAACACTACAAAAACGCAACCATTCATAAAGGAGGAAACGAGACAGCTGGTTGGTTGGTTTTTGAGAAAATGCATGTGTGACTGAGAGAGTGAGGGCGACTGCATTCCAAGCAGAAGCACCAAATCCAACGTTCGGGTTCTCCTTAGTGTTGTAATACTATTATTTTTACCAAAATGCAAGGTTAAATGAAACTCCGAATTTGAATTATTTATAAAACATTTTCTTCCTTTCAGAGAGTTTAATAGAGGAGAAAACATGCACATTTCTTTTCGGGCTGTCTATAGTATTTTAAGTAAAAAATAAAATTACAGCCTTAATACGCCTTACTTATAGACGCAGGCCTTCTTTTATCTCTGAGAGGGTTAACATGCGAGAGTTCACCGCGTTATCCGATTTCACGTGTCTTCAAAAAAATTTCTTAATTTATCAGACATCCTGATTTTCTCACGATGCTTATTTGCCGACGAGCACGCGGTTAATCGGCTGGGGAATCAAATACGAATCGCCCGCATACTGTAAAATACAGCGCACAGCCCCTAAGCCACCACGGCTCTTCCGTGGCATTTAATGGCTATATACACATTATATATTTTATGTATTTGAGAGAAAACTTTTTTTATGGTTTTCATAATACGGCACAACAATATTTATTTCTCGGCAACACCGACTGACCGCACCGCGCGCGCCTCTCACTAGTGTACATGCGGTGCGTTGAGGCGGTCGCGCGCTACTCTTGCGCACTCGATTACAAAATATCTCGATTATCGCTTCACGTGATAATCGATAAAACCTAGAGAATTTTGAGATATTTGACTATAGGTAAATAAATATTTCGATTTTCTGTGCTACTAACGATTAACTTGCGCACAAATAAAGTGTTTTTTTTTGTGTTTCCTTTGTGAAGGTGTGTGGTGTTTTTGTGTTTTGTGTACGTAAATCCAAGAAGGAACGCCGAGGGTACTTTCACTGGGCTGAAAGTTTAACATAATCATTCGGATAACTTCTGCTTTAAAGGATCTAAAGGAACACTAATAATAAAAGGTAAAATTATAAATGAAGTTTATTTTATTAGCCGACTTCAAAAAAGGGGTAGGTTCTATATTAGTGGTGTGTGTCTTTTTATTTGTATTTAGCGATTTCTTGGAAGCAGCTGTACTGATTTAAATGATTGTTTTTCTTTTAAATAACCATAACTTCAATGGTATTTCCACTTAAAGTTAAAGAAATAACAAATAATGCCACCTTTAATGGTGGTATAGGAGATGAAGTTTTTAAATTTAACTGTTTAGATAACATTCCAGTTCGTACCTTAGACTTAAACTTTTCTGTCTTAGACTGTAGACTTAGACTTAGACTTTTGTATGTATATTCCGGCCTTTACAACCTATAAAAGTCCACTAATGTACATAGGCCTCCTTCACAGATTGCCTCACTGGGGGATTTTGCCATAGTTACCACAGTCGGCCAGTGGATTGGCAACCGCAGTTTCTTATTATTATTTTGAATTATAATTGGAAAGATGCTGCTGTCTATCTTCGATCTGTCTGATCTTTTGAGATATTCCTTAATTCACTCAAAAGGGTCAAAAATAATTTTACCAAAATTAATTAAATTATTTCTTCGATGGAATCGATGTAGAAACTATTTTCTTATTTTTAGTTTTTGTAATCGGTATCTACTTTTAATTAAAAAAAAATAGAATAAGGGTGACAAACGAGCACACAGTCCACCTGACGGTAAGTGGATGCTGTGGCCCATAGACATCTACATTTATCCTCGATTAAGAATCAAAACGCAGATGCGTTGTCACCCCTGAGGACTAAGATGAAATGTCTCGTTTCCAGTAAAAAAGGGTCTCCGGATCTCTACACTCACCATACGAAACACAGCAGTACCTATTGAGCTGCTATTTTATGCTGGTATTCTGTGAAAGCGTGGTGTAACAGCGTGGCTCTACCACGAATAAAACCTTAATTTTTGCTTCAATCAAATTTAATTTTTTTTTATATTATCCACAAGGAAAAACAAGCTTAATTTCGCAGGGAGATAAATATATTTAAAAAGATAATAATGCCTACTGCATTATTATCTTCATTAAGAAGTTTACTATTCTTTTAATATAGATATAGAATAGATCCCCCCTTTTTTTCAAGACTAAATGCCCCATATTACAGAGTTAAGAAAAGATTGATATTTAACAGTTAATAAAACTTAAAAAAAGTTTTTTACCAATATATAAATGGTTTAATCCGATATTTCATACATACATTAACTACTGCATATCAAAAGTTCACTACCACACATAGGCCTCCCCTATAAATTGCCTCATAGGGGGATATTTTCCAAAACTTGTCACGCGGATTGGCAATGCTTATTATAGTTTCCCAAACTGTATTCCACATATGTAGGTATATAATTTTTATATATTTGTCACACTAAATTTGACTTGGAGACAATGCCCTATGGCATTAAGTCCGCTATATGTACAACTTGAATGAGCCGTGGTAGCTCAGATGGTTAACGCTCGCTGTAAATATCAAAGAACGCGAGTTACCTGGGTTCGATATCCGCCGGCAGCAATGAAATTGTTAATTGCAATTTTAAGTGCTGATTTACCACGTGCTCGGCGGTAAAGGAAAACATCGTGAGGAAACCTGCATGTCTGAGGAATAAGAAAAAAAATTATTTCGAAGACATGTGAAGTTCGCCAACACGCATTGGGGCAGCGCGGCGGACACTTCCTTGTCCTAAAACCCTCTCAGAAATAAAGGGAGGCCTGTGCCTAGCAGTGGGACGTATATAGGCTGTAACTTTAACTTTATGTACAACTTGGTGCATGAAAGTTTAAATAAATAAATAAATAACGATTTCGATAACCCTTTAAAGTAGTAAATATAACTAAGTACTTTCACGCAATGTTATAAAAATAAAATTGCATTTCTCAGGAATGATTTTCTGTGTCAAAATTGTTACTTTTCGACAATAATCAGAATCTGCAGTGTTATCTCTTTGCGCGCGTTATATCTTTGATCTGTCTGTCCTCTCGCGCAGTATCAAAGATAAAACACGTTATGCGCTCAATACGTCAAAGAACTACGAGATATCATTGTAAGTAAAGACATAACAAGTGATTTTTTTTAAATTTGTATTAAAAAAAATTAATATTTGTATGATGTATGACCACAAACGAATGAGATCAATTGTTTTTAATAGTATAGGTAAGGGTGACTGACTGAAAACAGTTCACCTGATGGTAAGTAGATTTTGTGGTCAATTGACATCTGTATCTGAGGACTTAGACGGAATGCCACGTTGCCAGTAAAATGGATCTCTGGCTCTATACACTCACCATACGAAACACAGCAGTATTAAGCTGCTATTTTATGCTGGCATTCTAAGAGCGTAGCGTAGTACTACTCTCGGTCGAGCCGAACCATTTGTGCTACAACAAGAATATATGTGCAAACTCTACCACGTTTTAATGATCTTTTTAACATTTCCCACATTGTCCTCTTACTACCGCCCTGGTACCCTTTTACCGGACATTTCATCTTAGGTTTCAGGAACAGGCATAATAATCAAAGGTCTCAGGGAAGACATCGCATTTTGATTCTTAATCAATGGTAAATTTTTAATAATACCTGGTTTAAGAAAAACATTTTTATAGAACAACGATGATGACTCGATCTTGAAGTTGGACTGAATATAGCTCTTGGAAAATGTGATTCACAAATATTTTAGAAGAGATCACTTTAGAAAGTTTCAGTGCTAAATATTTGAAAATCCTTTGTAGCAATATTTGCCCAAATATGTGACTTTTATGGTAAAATTTTTAAAGAGCGCAACGCGAAAGTTTATTTACATCAGTGAATGTGAAATTCTTCATTAGCATAATTACTGTATTATTACGTAGAGAATTCATATTGTGTTTAATTTTCTAGATGAATCACCTCTAATTTAGAATGATTCAGTTGTATTTTTGCCTTATTGTTACTAATGTTTCCCTAACACAAAGTAATTTCTTACAAAAAGTTACATTTATTTTTTTATAAAAAGTAATAATTCGTAAATAGTCGTTCGGCGTCTATCATAATTTGTGGTCATTGTCATTATGAGAATTAGAAAATGATTAGTAGTTTTAAAAAATAAGTACATTGAATAAAACTATTATTTACGGATTTTATCGCGTTTAATTACTTTAATTTATTTTTATTATTATCCCGACGTTGCGGGTGCTTTACAGCGCCCATGGTCACGGGGGGGACTGAGATGTTTGACGTCCCAATGTCATAGTTAGTCCGGCTACCTTCAGTTTTTTAATATTAATTTTTGGTCCGATTTACGCAAAACGAGCTTATAGTATCATGAAGTCTTGCAGTGGTATGCTTGGGTTTGGGTTTAATTTTGTTGATTATAGGATCCCAAGCAGATGGTAGCACCCAACCATCTTCTCTATTGAAATTTGGATGTTTTTTAATTTCAATAGCCTCGCGTATCATCGGGAGAATTGTGGTTTGTCAAATCTAGTGGTGGGGACGATCTGATGTTCGCAGACTGCAGACTTCCCGAACTTCTGCGAACATGTTCAAGATCGTCCCCACATTAATGATTTGAAAACACAAATTCTCGCAAAAGAACACCGATTCCTACCAAGGATGATACGCGAGGCTATTGAAATTAAAAAACATCCAAATTTCAATAGAGAAGATGGTTGGGTGCTGCCACCTGCTTGGGATACTATAAGCTCGTTTTGCGTAAATCGGACCAAAAATTAATATTAAAAAACTGAAGGTAGCCGGACTAACTATGACATTGGGACGTCAAACATCTCAGTCCCCCCCGTGACCATGGGCGCTGTAAAGCACCCGAAACGTCGGGATAATAATAAAAATAAATTAAAGTAATTAAACGCGATAAAATCCGTAAATAATAGTTTTATTCAATGTGTAGTGTTCGCGTAAATTTAAGAAATCATTAAAATAATGTACATTTTTGTCTGCGAGACACAATTTAATTTTCGGATATATTTTGTATGAGACACTCATATCAAGTACTTTTTTTTACTTCATCTGAGATGAGACAAAAGTTTGAATCTTCTACAACCGAGTTGTTTCTAATCGCTTCGATTCACTGGCGCCGAAAATGATGTTGCATCCCTTAACGACTTATCATCATCATCATCGCACATCGCGACGAAACTCAAAATACCATCCACGTCAATTGGATGCGTGGCGGTCCACCACTGTGCGTTTTACTAGAAGTTTTCTTCCTCTAACTACGTCTTTGTGGACTCGTATGCCATTGGCAATTTTTCCGGTGTGATACGACTTAGGGACTTTCAAAAAAAGCTTACTCCTTTCTAAAAGGTCGGCAACGCACTTGTAGTTCCCCAGGTGTTGTAGTTGTTCATGGGCGACGGTAGTCACTTACCATCAGGTGAGCCGCTAAACAAGTAGATTATGCACGTGGTAGAGCCATGCTGCAGTTATATTAATAGTAAAGTTGTAGAACGAACGGGTCGGCTCGACCGGGGAAGGACCACGCTCTCACAGAATACCAGTGTCAACTGCTGTGTTTCGTATGGTGAGTGTGGAGAACCGGAGACCCTTTTTACTGGAAACGAGACATTCCATCTTAGTCCTCACGGGTGACAACGCATCTGCATTTTGATTTGTAATCGAGGATAGATGTAGATGTCTATGGGCCACAGCAACCACTTACCATCAAGTGGACTGTGTGCTCGTTTGTCACCCTATCCTATAAAAAACGTCTAATACTATCTTGCGTATGTTGGACACAAATCACCTCTCAAAGTCTCAAAGATTTGAAAAACAAGATAGCATTCGTCACGTTGCTCCTATGCGTGTGCGAATTTTACATGTCCTCGACAAATTAGGAACTAATCTTCTAAGACATGCAGTTTTCTTCGCAAATTTTAACATGATATATCTCCACTACCAAGGCACTTTTGCACAAATAACTTTAATAATATATTTTTATTATATTCTTCTTATAAAAATAACTTTGCTTTAAATAAAATCAATTGATGTCTTTACTTTTTACGTAAAAAAATAAATTTCAATAAACTCTTTTTTTATTTAAATATATTTTTTGGGTGAAGGAATACCATTTGAAAATACGACACATATTATGTACCACTGAGCTAAATTTTTATGTACTACTGAAACATCGATTACGTACAAATAACGACTATCGATTCATCTTTAAAGCCGAATAATTTCACGATGAGGTACCTACACAACCGACTGCCGAGTGTCGTAATAAGTAGTATTGTTACTCGTGAACTGAATCACATCTCCGTGGAATTCATTGGAATATAGACCTTGTTGTCGAGTATCGGATGCCAAAATTAATTGAAAGTAAGCAGTTCCGCGTGAAGCGGAACATTTGTATTAGAAATAATTTATAGGTTTTTTGAGAGCACGCTACACGTATACGAAAATTAAACATTTAAATAACGTTAACTTGGTAATAATAAGCTGGTGTAAATGAGGAAAACAATTCCATATCTAAAAATTTATAAATAAATATTGTTTTCTTCTATTTTATAAGCCATCAAAATTATACATCACTGATAAAGTTAGGTAAATAGTTCAAAGCCTATGAGGAAACTAGATAGCTAATTAAGATATGCTACATAATCATCAAACATCCTATCTGTAATCGGATAACACATACGGTTATCGAATAAAAACAAATATGCTTAGCATAATACCTAATTTGTGATTAGACAAATAACATAAAGATGTCTGCCAAAGATAATCAAAGGCCACATTTGTTTTTGCAAGAAAAACTTCAAGTTTTTCGGATAAAATATAGCCTAGACCCTCCTACTTGAACCTAGAACCATCCTGGCATTGCTCTGCATGAGTAACGATACCGTATTGTCCTTACTCTGTATATGCTCTCTTCTCTATCTATTCGTAAAGTTTTATCACAATCTATTAATCCATTTCGAAGATAAACTCTAACAGACCGACACAGACAGCCAGAAATATTTGTGCCATAATAACGTGCTAATAAGAAACAAGCGCCAAAAAAAGCCGCCATAGCTAAATAGATACCAGTTATTTAATTTTACAGACAAACACTTCATTTTTATTTATATGAATAGATTAAAATCCCGTACATTAATGCTCATTAACTGGGTGAAAGTGAGTTACTATATACAAGAAGATAACACAACATACGCCATACATTTGTCAACCATGACGGACGCCAAGCTACTCGAGATTATTTTGAGTATTTTTATCTCCCGGTCCATGGGAAACGGCGCATGTGGTGAGAAACGCAGCGTGAAAACGAACAAGTTCTATGGGCACGCAGTGACAGATGCTTCCTAACTACTATTTATGTTTTCGCAGACAAATGCCTAACTATATTCAAATTCTTCCTTTAAGTTTTATTTTTAGTACTTAACACTATTTTGTTTTGGTTCTAAGTTGAATATAAGTTAGTAGTAAGTTGAATATTATCGTTTTAAAAGTAAAGGTAGTTTTATATATCTTCGTTTAAGTTTTATTTTTAGTACTTAACACTATTTTGTTTTGGTACTGTTGAATATAAGTTAGTAGTAAGTTGAATTTAAAAATAAAGTGTAAAAATAAATGTAATAAAAACCATAAACTGGATTGGATGAATAGATGGATGGTTGGTAAATAATTAAGTTAACTATTCGTTAATTAAAAATACTATAGCCATTAAAAGATATAGTCTTCCCATCTTTTCCAAGTTTTACACTTAAAAACTAAGAATAATTTTAATCATTCATAAATTACAATGCTAAATTTTATATAAGAAATAAGTAGCTCCGAAACAACGTTCTCTTTTATTAGATATCAAAATAATGAAAATGTTCACTTATCATTTTATTATATTAAATTTAAAAATTATGTTGTACAACCAAAATAAATTTCTCAATTACTTACATTCATCCTTATCACGTACTTGCAGCTGAGTGTACAAACTATCGCAATCGTAAAAACAACTTCGTTAATTTGTTTACGTTATAATTGGTATTAGATAACAATAGTATACTACCGAGAAAACTATTAACATGTAACTTACACTTACTTAATTTACTTACATTTGTTTTTTTAATACTGACGGCTTGTTATTTGTCCGCGGCACTATAGGCCCGGGTTCGAATCCCGCACGGAGCAATTATTATTTGTATGACCTAAAAATAATTCTTGCGGCTCAGAGTGTTTGTCCACGTACTACTTGTCTTTGTAAAACCCCTTCACTTGAAGATGAAATAATAGTTTGACAAGACAAAGAGTCCTGCCATTCTAGTATTTCATCCTAACTAAGAGACCGTCTAGGTGGGCACCTACGCCCTTTTTATAGAACCATATGGTAACTGGATGCATTGACCTATAAAAACCTACATTTATCCTCGATTAAGAATCAAAATGCAGATAACGTATCTGCACCCCAGAGGACTAGGATAGAATGCCTCGTTTCCAGTAAAAAGGATCACCTGTTCTCTACACTCACCATACGAAATACATCAGCATTAAGCTGCTATTTTATGCTGGTATTCTGTAAGAGCGTAGTTCTTCCCCGGTCGAGCCGACCCATTCGCGCTACAACCATAATATAACTGCAAAATTCCGCGATCACGTATTAAACCTTATTCTCCACGTGTGTTTGAAAATTATATAGAGCCAATATGAATACAGGCTGAGAGAACATAGCACGTAACCACAGAGTAAATAATAGTACTACAGTCTACTCTAGTCAGACAGTCGGATTGAGAACTTCTTCTCTTTCTAGAAGTGGGCTTAAATTAAGTGAAGGCACATCTATAGGTTGACTAGTTGCATTTTATTAAAGTTAACATTGTAAAAGTGATTTAAATAAATGGCCAGATATTTCCACGTTCAATTGTACGAACGTTGCCGCATTTGGCAAACTGTACGTGCTCTTCTATGGCGGTACATTGTCTCAGACGTGCTCACGGACGGACGGTGATTTATTGTGCAGTTGGGTTATGTTAAAAATCACATGCGGAGAATTTGTTCGCGATCTGTAACGCGACGTCTGTTCAGATTAAATCTACAAAAAACATGCCACAGTTACAAAATAACAGTCCTTTGAAAATAATGACGATACAACGTGCAGCGGTAGGAGCGGTGATTTTAGCTAACTCTAAAAAAATTGGTCTTTTTTTGTATGTTACGTAATATCTTGGTTAATTTTAAGCCGAATTTTATAAAATAAGCTATGCTTCAGGGTCGGTCCCATGTGAATTTGAAATTTTCACCCCTAAGGGTGGGAAAATAGGGTATAAATTTTTAAATGTAATGATTTTGACAATATTTCAGTTGTTACCCTGAGCTTGTAACATTTCTTAGTCTACTCAAAAGTGTCAAACAAACATTTAATAAAATGTAAATACTGACTTCAACGAACAAAAAAGAATAACATAATTTACTTGTTAATTAATAATTGCTTCTGAAGTCGCACCTTTAATTTTTTTATATATACTATGTCATCTTGAGGAGGATGTTTGGCCCAGTTCGAAAGAAAGATGGCAGCTGGAGTCACAAAAACATTTGTCATCCTTATTATAATAATATACATAACTGAAACTTAAGTTATAGCTAAATATCTATCTTACGTGTCAGAGCTACGCTGCAGTTATGTTATGATTGTAGCGTAAATGCCTAGGCTCTAACTGGGTAGGACCACGCTCTTACAGAATATCAGCGTAAAATATCAACTTAACGCTGCTGTGTTTCGTATAGTGAGTGTTAAGAAGCGGGACTCTTTTGACTGGAAACGAGGCATTACACCTTACTCCAGAGTTAGTAACGCGTCTACATTTTGAATCTTAATTGAGGATAAATGTAGATGTCAATGTAGGGTTCCGTAGTCAACTAGGAACCCTTATAGTTTCGCCATGTCTGTCTGTCCGTCTGTCCGTCCTCGCTTAATCTCTGTGACCGTTAGCGCTAGAAAGCTGAAATTTGGTACCAATATGTTTCGGAAATAATCGCTCCAAAAATAAAAACAATGTGATCCCCCCCCTCTAACTTTTGAAACATAAGTTTAGAAAATATGAAAAAAATCTGAAAAGTAGAACTTTATAAGGACTTTCTAGGAAAATCATTTTGAACTTGGATGGAAACAACAGTACCCACTACCGGGAGCAGTTGCAGGAGCGCGGAGCGCTGCTGGAGCGCGAACATAATGGATACCCCCCACCTTTAAACTCATAAGTGGGAACACTTATTGTGACGGACGGGAAACTACGGAACGCTACACTGAGCGTGGCCCGACACGCTCTTGGCCGGTTTTTATTTATCCATACCTTTTTTTACCTTTGTAACTTTATATACATCAAAAAATCATTTTGATATTAGATTAGATATATATTACAAAGATATAAATGATATAAAATTTTATTGTTCCTAGTATTTATTTCAATTCTTCGAATGCTTAATGCTATATCCCAAATCTTACTGCATATCTAAAGATGATCATTAATATTTAATCTCTCACCATACCTCAGATATCGTAGGCAGACCTAATTTATAAGCATTAATTTTATCATTAAACAGACCAGTCCAAAGTATAAAACCACTATATTAAACCGGAAATAACTCCATTAGAACGGAAAGCGCTCGATAAATGCGCCATTAAAAGTTCATAGAGCGCGATAGGTGTAAAACAAAAGTTCAGTTAACTCAGTTAAAAATAGCTTATTGAGTTGTGGTTTAAAATACTACCTAGTTGTTCCGGCGGTTACTGAACACGTTAACTTGAAGTTAATTTCATTTATACTCTTTTCATAACAATATTATCCGTACTATTATTATATTACGGATCCGTACTATTATATATTTTTTACGTGGTAGAGCCATGCTGCAGTTATATTAGTAGTATAGTTGTAGCACGTATGGGTCGGCTCGACCGGGGAGGGACCACGCTCTCACAGAATACCAGCGTGAAATAGTAGCTTAATGCTGCTGTATTTCGTATGGTGAGTGTAGAGAACCGGAGACCCTTTTTACTGGAAACGAGGCATTCCATCTCAGTCCTCACGGGTGACAACGCATCTGCATTTTGATTTTTAATGGAGGATGGATGTAGATGTCTCTGGGCCGCAGCAACCACTTACCATCAGGTGGACTGCGTGCTCGTTTGTCACCCTATTCTATAAAAAAAAATATATATATATATATATATGTTAAAGTTTGTGTAGATGTTTTGTGACGTTTAGCAATCACGTATAAACTGAATTGGATAAAATAATTCTCGAAGATGATCAAGTCCTGTAATAAATGACAATAATTAACAGGAGATGGGCTGCACTGCAGTGTCACGGTAATATTATGCAATGTCGTTCTAATAACATCTACATACATAAACACTCACGTCTGTCACCCAGAGGGGGCAGAGTCACCAAAAATTAATATTCAAAAACTGAAGGTAGCCAGGCTAACTATCACATTGGGACGTCAAACTTCTCAGTCCCCCCCCCCCCGTGACCACCGAAACGTCGGGATAATAAAAAATAAAATAAAGTTGAATTAAACGCGATAAAATCCGTTAATATATTCAATGTGTAGTTTTCGCGTAAATTTAAAAAATCATTATAGTATTTTTTGAGTTATCTTTAATATTAACTTCGAATACATTAATGATGTTCTCATTTTAGTTATATTGAAGTCGGTTGTACAAAATGTTTAATTTTACCACATGTACAAACACAACGTTCAGCTTACCAAACAACAACACCAAAACAATGTTCAATTTTTTTTTTTTTTACTAAAGCCCATGTCACTGTTCACAGCATGACATACTGCCTGCCGGCCAGCCTCTTTATTAGAAAGTAATAAGGTAAAAATAAAAAAATACGTGTGGCACTCGGTGACTGCCGCGGTAAAGCTATTGCATAGCATTTTTTATCAACTTATGCAATTTAATTATTTATTTATTTTATTTATGCAGTTAAGTCTTTGATATTAAATGAAGTTACACTTTTTGAGCGTGGTGACCGATAAGAAAACAATTTTTTTTCTCTTATTGAATAAATGAGAAGTTAATATTGTTTAAAATATTTTTAATATCTTACAATACATGTAGGTTATTCAGGAATTTTTATCATTGAGTTAGCAGCTAGTGTACACGCATACGTCTAGTCGCACGCATACAAACACCGTGCCGAAGTCTGCCGAGTGCCGAAGTCTGCCGAGTGCCGAAGTCTGCCAAACTGAAACGACATTAGACGATGCACGGCTTTCAACGCCACACCTTCGTGCCCGTCAGTGTGGGGAGCGTGAGGTTTTTTTTCGTTACGGAATTTCTGGATTCGGTCCCCGCGCTCAAGGCCCGCGATAGAAGCTATGCAATAGCTTAAAAATAAAACTATAACTGTCTTTACTGAAAATTTTTTCGCCCTTGGAAAATATCCTGGTGGTGTGCTCTCATCTCATAGTCCTTTTTCTCATAGTCTCGATACTGTAAGATGGATCAAATGGATTCTTCCTAGTATCAAACAAGGCTATGTCCAACAGTGTGTGCTGGTCGTTGATGAGAGATCACAGTGAAATAAAAGCAACAGAATTATGTCTCGTATCTGTGAATAGTTTATCTTATCTTATACACCCTATTCAGCGAAAGAGGTTGAGGTCGATGGAGATTGTATTTTGCATATATTTACTTCGCAATTTTACAAGTATAAATTATCAACCGCAAACCTCACTTTATCTTAAGTTCTCCATCGGCAATATAAATATGCTAAACCTATATACTGTTATGTAATAATAAAATTTAGTGTTTGCGAAGAGATAATACTGCAAACTGTTTATTGACGCAAAAAATCATTCATTACCTGTGCAATTTCATTTTTATATATCATAATATTTTTGTGCATAATAAATAACAGTATAGGTAGGTACTTAGTTTTATACGTGGAAGAGCCACTTGCAGCTATATATGGTGGTAGCATAAATGGGTCTGCTCGACCGGGGTTGGACTGCTCTATCACAGAATACCAGCGTAGAATAGCAGTTTAATGTTGCTGTGTATTGTATGATGAGTGTAGAGAACCGGAGACCCTTTTTTCTGGAAACGAGGCATTCCATCTTAGTCCTCACGGGTGAAAACGCTGTCTTTGTATTTTGATTCTTAACCGAGGATAAATGAAAATGTCTATGGGCCACAGTATCCACATTGTGGTTGGGTGTCCTGCGGTTTTAGTGTGGGTCTCCTAGGGTTGTTTTTTTGGTGGCCTTTTTTTCCTTTTTGGTTTGTTTTAATTGTAACATCAGTAAAAAAGGTCTCCAGTTTTCTACACTTATTCTTACTACAACCAAAATATAGCTACAGCATGGATCACCACGTAAACGTTTATTTATTATATACTTCATTCTTATCCGATTTCCTGATTTTAACCGCACACTTCCATACAATAATTATCATCGATAATGTTATCTATACAATACATTTTCATGGAAAGCTTTCATTATCGCACGCACTGTCGCATCTGTAGTTACCAGTTCCAATCGCATATTCATACGAAGAACAGTTACCTTTTGTGAATCTTTGAGAATGGGTTTATCAGTGCCGTTTAAGTGGTTTTATTCAAAGGTAAGACTTTGGTCCAATGAAACTTTATTTCTCAAAAATACATTGTTCTCTCAATGAGAATTACATACATGGGTTACAATATCAGAGCACTACCTTGTAAGTTACAGCTTATATACGTCCCACAGCTGGGCACAGGTCTCCTGTCATTTCTGAGAGGGTTTTAGGACAAGGAAGTGTCCGCCGCGCTGACTCTTTCTCAGACATGCAGCTTTCCTCACGATGTTTTCCTTCATCGCGGATCACGTGGTAAATGTTTGATGCCGGCCGGGATTGAACCCGGGTTGCACGCGTACTGTGACATTTACAGCGAGCGCTAACCATCTGAGCTACCACGATTCACTACCTAGTAATTGATGGAAAATGGATGTAAAGGAGGCGAGAGAGTTATGTCAGGATCATGTCAAATGGAAGTCCGTAGTCTCTGCCTACCTTTCTGGCGACGGGCGTGAGTGTTTATGTTATGATTTTTTACCCATTGATTAATTTGATGACAAGGTTAGACATTACTTATTGTATTTAAATTATCAATATTTGTTCGTAATGATTTTCCTACATTGACTATAATTATTAAATTGAAGGTAGCCGTGGTTAATTTTGAAATTAAGTCTTTCCCTAACCGTCGGTGCTGCAAAGTACTCCAAAAGTCGGGGATATAAAAACCAAGATCGATCGCGACAAAATCCATAAATACTAGTTTCTTTAAACGAATAGTTGTTGATTATTGTAAAAGTACTTGCTCCTGTTGGGCCATTTTTAAATCCTCGGGTAAAAATTACTCTTAAGAAAAATACAACATAAAAATACGCTCGTATGAATAAAATAGTTTTTTTATTTTATATTTAGTTGGGTTGTAATTTTTTTTTGATGGATCATTTTTATCTGTAAAATGAAACATCAGAATTTTAGTAGTTTAATGTATAATTATTGCACTTCTTAATTTTTTTAATATTTTGAAGATTTTTCAAGTTCTTACCATAATTTATTCTAAATTATATTTTTAGCAGTTCCTGAAGCTATATTTAGACAATTTGTATAGGATATTCTTCACTTTTTTCGCGTTAGTTAGTTTTGAAAACTTATTCTCCAAAATAAAATAAAAATGCGTTTCTCCGGAACAAACAGACAGACAAAAATTTATAAATTGTGTTTTTGTTAAAAGTACCGTGTATAACATACTTTCATATGCATATGTAAAAACCTGTTATTTTGACATTAAAAACAGACACTTCAATTTTATTTATTTGTATAGATGAGGAATATGTGTCTATGTAAATGTGTGTACACTGGCATCAAGGCAGATAGAATAAAGTGGTCATACAAACATGATTTTTCCATACAAAACGCTCAAACCATTTAAATGAAAGCATTTTTATCTCGTTCATGGCTGTAAGATCCCTTTGCCGTTCCTGCACAGAAAATTAAAAAAAAGTTATGCAAACGAATACCAAGCGTCGTTTCCATACAAAGAGCAATTTCGACCACAGGCGATACTAAAATAACAATCCACTTTGTCGGCTACTAAATAGAATCTTGAAATTGCTCGCCATAAACATTTTCCAGGTCACAGTCGTTAATTCGTCCAATTATAATAGCATAGCCCCGGGTATAAACTAGTATTACACTAATTATCGAGCGTGCACCGTTCGCTATGTGAACCGAAATCTATAGGTCGACTTAAAGCTAACCAGTTTGCGAGGTATGCCGTTACGGGTTTCCTCTCTCACGATCGACGGAGCCAATGTGCCGGGGCTGTAGCCACCATTATTTTTTTAAATATAATCTGATTAAGGTTTTTGTACGCTTGGACCAACCGAAACGAATGTGGTTGAAATATTCGGATAGAAATTCAAGGTTAACATTTTTATTATACTAACTATTTTCTATGTTTTTCAAATGACACTATTTACAGAAAATAAATACTTAAATGACCAACCTTTAAAGTTATTTAAAAAAGCATTTAACACTTTTGTTAAAATGCTAAAATATTTACATTTCAGGTTACATAAGATTGATACATTGATACATGAAGACTAGAACGACAAGAGATTTATTAGTTTCTGAGAAAAAGTGTAAGCAATTGTCAAGGGAAAAAGGCGATTACAATTGGAATACTATATTCTAAATTACCAGCACCCTAAGTAATATCACGCTTTTGGAGATTTTCAGTTTGACATATATTTTGAGAAGATTCCTAGTTTTTGTTTTGTTTGATTGTTTATATTATTAAAATTAAATAATTTTCCAATTATTTAATGCACTTTTTACTTGTCAATAACAAACCAAAAAACAAACTGATGTTCCAAATATGCTACAGTTCCTTACAATTAATTACTATGTTTTGTAATACGTTAGTTGCGAGCGACCTGTCATCGCTGTTTTCTTTTTATGCAATGCGAATGCAACAGTGTACAACTAACTCATTAGTTGTTAGCGTCATAAGGCAAACTCTATATAATAGTAACTCATAAACAAAAGTAACACCTGATTTTCAGTACCTACATTCATCGCAAGTAAAACTTTATTATAATATAGCATTACGTATTATATTAGTACCTTGATTTACAGACAAATTTTGAAAGTGTTTCGACTTTGTCTTTGACATCAAGTAAGGATGACTAAAAAGTACACAGTCAGCATGATGGTAAGTCGATGATGCTTATATACTGTGCGTGTATACTCAATTAAAAATCAACATTCAGATACGGTAAGGGTAATCCTTAACGCCTATATAAAATACATACCTCGGTATCAGTAAAACAGTCTCCTGTTTTCATCACCATATAAAATACATCAATATCATAATGTTATTTCACGTTAGTATTCTGTGAAAGTGTTGTTCTTCCTCAGTTAAGTAATTTCGTGCTACAGCAATAATACAACGTGTCTCTATGGTGGTAGCTCTATCACACGGTAAGTGGCAGTAGTATAAATTTAGTCGCTATAGTCAGAATCTACTCGGATAACACAATTACATAAATTTTCTTAATACTGAGCATTAATAATTCGGAATAAGCTAACCGGATATTCCGAACCATTCAACACTACTCTTATTGAACCAAAACAGCGGAACCGTGTCATTCGGATGGTCACGCTCCAACGGTCAACATCAAAGAGCCGTATAATACTGTCAGAATTACTGATGGCCTTGTTTGCTTTAAAGTTTTTACTGAGATGATTATTGTGAATCACACCTTGATTAAAGTGATATTGAAACTGTAGAGGGGCGTTTTTTTATAGAACAAGGGTGACAAACAGACACATAGTCCACCTCACAGTAAGAGGATGCTGTGGCCCATAGACATCTGCATCTATTCTCAATTAAAAATCACAATGCAGATACATTGTTGCCCCTGAGGACTAAAATGGAATGATTAGTTTCCAGTGAAAAGTGTCTTCGATTCTCTACTCTCATAATGAATAACACAGCAGTATTAAACTAATCTTATGCTGGTATTCTGTGAGAGTGTGGTCCTTCCCCGGTTTTGAAGACCCTACAACCGTAATGTAGCTGTAGCATGGCTCTACCTGTAAGCTTAGATCTACTAAGTTATATGACCATTGTGAATTGCACCTCGACTATTGTGAAACGAAAATAGTGGAGAGGCGTATCTCTAATACATTTTCTTACAAAATATGTAACTAACAGCATAATGTGTTTAAGTGACGAGAACCGGCCTTCCGAACGAGGTAACGATCTAACGAACGGTGTTACTGGTAAATTTAACGATATTCAAGTAACGTCTCGTTCTTCATAACGATCCGTTTTAGTAAATCCGAAACGCCCTCAAGACGACTAAAAATTAAGCAAATCTTAGTCGTTCGTATGTTGTTAAATCAGTACTTTGTTTCCTAAGTTTATGTTTTTTATTTGTACACTGTCGGCATTGAAGGCTGGGTTATACTGTTTACTGACTATATTATGTATGGTGTCTATGAGCCGTAGTAGTACTATTATTTATTCTGTGCCATAAGGTGATATTTGTGCTTGTTCGTCACCCTTGCTTCTGTCAAATGAGCAACTCACTCCAAATAAACTAGATGATAGATGCTTTGTAAATCCTGAGTGCTTATATGGAATGCCTAACAGCCTATAATACTAACTCTCTTGGCAGCAGAAATATTAAGAGAGTATTACTAACACATAAAATGGAGATACGAATAGAAAATGCAAACGACATACATATTGTATTTTAAACAAATAAATAGTTACTGATGTTCCTAAAAGTTAAAAGTAAAGTAAAGTTACAGCCTATATACGTCCCACTGCTAGGCATAGGCCTCCCCTCATTTCTGAGAGGGTTTTAGGGCAAGGAAGTGTCCGCCGCGCTGCCCCAATGCGTGTTGGCGAACTTCACATGTCTTCGAAATATTTTTTTTCCTTATTCCTCAGACATGCAGGTTTCCTCACGATGTTTTCCTTCACCGCCAAACACGTGGTATATCAGCACTTAAAATTGCAATTAACAATTTCATTGGTGCCGGCGGGGATCGAACCCGGGTATCTCGCGTTCTGTTATATTTATAGCGAGCGCTAACCATCTGAGCTACCACGGCTCATATTCCTAAGCCGAAAGCCAATTGGTGCTAAGAGCTATGCTTCAATAATGCGGAATTATTAAAACTGACAGCTGTTTGCAAACCGCTTTGAGAAAGCGGGCACAACAAATTTAAAGCATATCTTAAAGTTATTCAAGAGTTACTTTGCATAAGGTTGAAATAAATCACTTTAAATTGTGACTGCGCATTAACGAAAGCTATTTTCTGATTTAGAATATTCATTATGGAAAGTAAGAGAACTGTAACATTAGATTAAGTTAGTTATGTTTCATGACCATGCACTTTATGGCTTGTTACGAAACAACTTCTTGTTTAAATTTGAAGTGATAAACGAACTTACAATCCAACTTTTTTTCACGCGTTAGAGCCACGCTGCAGCTATATCACAGCTGTAGCACGACTGGGTCAGCTGGACCGGGGCAGATCCACGCTTGCACTGAATACCAACGTAAAATAGCAGCGTAATGCTGCTGTGTTTCGTATGGTGAGGGTAGAGAACCGGAGATACTTTTTACTTGAATTGAGGCATTCCATCTTTGTCCTCAGGGGTGACAACGCATTTGCGTTTAGATTCTTAATTGAGGATAAATGTGAATGTCTATGGGTCACAACATACACTTACCATCGGGTGGACTGTATGTCACCCAATGCTATAAAAAAACCTGATAGCTACTGTATTCCATGGACACCTTCAGCAACTAACTTCATGCAAAGAAAGCTGCAGATGAGTTGCCCTGATCACTAAGATGAAATGCCTCACAAGCTGTAATTGTACTGGCTCTTGGTACGCTCCAAAAGGGAACACAGCAGTTCAAGCATTGCTATTTGACGGCAGGAAGAGCTAAGAGAGTAGAAGGTACCCCTGACGAAATCCTAGAAACAAAAGCAATCCTACTTCCTAGTAGGAACGGTGATTCTTTACGAAAGAGATCGATTTTTAAAGCGATTCGAGTCGAAATCTGATGAATCGCTTCACAAAAAAAATTGAGATCTAAGAGATCGATTTCTCAAAATTCGATCTTTTTACGATTTTCTATCAGAGTATGTATTTACAATATCAAAATATACAACAAAATACAGGTTACATAGTAACTTATTTTTTATTTCTTTAATCCATAAAGAAGAAACTGAGCACACAGCACAGCAGTTTTGCGAGTTTTTGAATAGAGAAACTGTCATTGTTTACGAGTTTGGGTACATTCAATTTTAGATCGCCATGCCTACCTCCTACAACAACTACATCTAGCGTTGGTCTGCAGACGTTCATGTAGGACTCAAAAGCATACATATTGTCACGCGTATATGCGATATGCGATATCAAAAAAAACCCTATTTCTATATTAGTATTTTCTTCCTGAAGAAGAGTGTGGTTTGCAAGATGATGCAGTGACCAGGATTAAGAAAGGAATGCTTCGGTGGTTTGGTCATGTAGAAAGAATGAATGCGGAAAGACTGACAAAGCAAATATATGTTGCGGAAGTGAATGGAAGAGTCGGAAAGGGACGTCCTAGGCGGAAGTTTGTCAACCAAATTGGCGATATACTAAATGGGCCAAATTAAGAGTACCCTTAACCGACGGGCATGTATGCGTAGGTATATGGATGTGGAAGAGGCGAGAGAGGATCATGCTATCAGGATCGTGCTAAATGGAAGTCAGTAGTCTCTGCCTACCCCTCAGGGTGACAGGCGTGAGTGTTTATGTTATGTATGTTATGTTCTTCTTAAGGAGTTGTGTAGAGGTAATGTTTATAAAAAAAATGTGGTGAGCCCTTAAGGAAAGAATTAATATGTTTTTGATAACCTAAGTCACTACGTTATAATCTTTAGCTAAATCACTTGCCATCACATGGGATATTTATCAATCACTAGATTATAATAATTAAAAATGATAAATAGGTACAGAGAGATGTTAAACTAAACACGATGCGGTATTCATTCCACAATTGGCTCAAAAACCATTGTGTCGAGTTTCCATTAAAGGAATACTATGGAACATTCCATTGATCGATTTCAATTGTCGCATATAAGGTTCAAAGATCACCGGTTCGCTATAGAAATGTGTTTTTGAAATGCATACCTCAATGGTATTAGTACTTGTTGAGGACGGTTTCTAAGTTTGGATTGCATTCATCCAATATTTAAGTACACGTGCCGTGGTAGCTTAGGGGCTAAGCGCTCACCATAAATTACACATTACAAGAGCAACCTGGGTTCGATGTTAATTTAAGGCGAGGTTAATGTTTAAGTTTTTTAAAAGTTATACCTTACGGCATACGACTTATACCGAAAGACTTTTTTTACCGTCTGGAAAAAAGTAGTGTGTAACATGTGAAAGGAGTAGAAAGCCTATGGCACTGATATTTTACAAAAAATAAAAGCAAAAATTTTGAATTAAGCGTTTGAAAAAAAATTTGTTTGAACAATTACTTTGCCTTTTGCCCTTGAACCTGTGACCCTGCAGTGACAAGGTACAAAGATACCTACTAAATTTATTGTTTTATTGCCGTTCGTAAAGATGGTTACGATATGATTTGAATTTCGATAGATTTTAATTAATTTATTTATTTAATTCAAAATTTTTCTCTTTATTTTTTGTAAAATATCCGTACCATAAGTTTTTTCTCCGTTCACATGTTACATACACCCTATTTTTTTTTCCAGACGGTAAAAAAGGTCATCCAATATATGTTTATACATCATCAAAAATGCGAGACATCTTGTCCTGCGATTGCTTAACCCCAATATCCCCATGCCAAACATGGCGATAACAGTAAATTATCCCTTCATTGAGAGAAACTAATGTTTACTTATGTTCATCGGGCTAGTAAAGAAGAAGGTTATGTACTACGAGTGTCGTAAGAAGTTGAGAAATAATAAGTGAGAATCGTTTGAATTGATTCTTTCATCATTTATTCATTCTTTCATCATTTATTCATTATTACTTTCTTCGATAAGCGAAACTTCGCTTATCTTTTAAAAACATGTGATTCATGTATTTCCGAGCAAATGTCATATATTTTTCATAAAAAAAGAACCTTAATAAAATAATGAATAGAGATTATAACAGTAGTATTTTCTGCCCGAAGCTCCACGCGAGCGGAAATTTTTAATTTCATTGAGGTAATTAATACAATTCCATGTGTTAATCTATTTGTGTATATGCATATATATATATATATATATATATATATATATATATATATATATATATATATATATTGGTGGAGCCACGTGTTTAAGGCTGCCGAAAATCTAGTTCCCCGGTCAAACCTCAAACCTATTACGCGAGATATTAACTAAAGTGGACTGTATATGCGATTGCTTCTACGCTTACGTAAAGCGACTACTATAGCATGCGGTACAATGCACTCGCTCTTCCCTAAACTAAACTATTACTTGTCGAATCGATGAAAGGAATCCTGCTTGACTAGGAAAAAAAACACAGATTGGAGCGGGTTAAACTATTAGCAAGCAGGTATAATTAAGGAATATTGACTCACCGGGGTTTCTTCTTCCTGTCGATCACTATAGCGGCGACTTCCGGAACCTCCTCTGGACAGACACTTCTGGGGCCCCAGTGGTGCGTCAGGAGAGAAGAGTTGGTTCAACGACGACTGCGGCGGGAGAAGAGACTCGCGCATCGGTCGCGCGTGTCTTATATATCCTCGGCTCGGGTGATTACGCGATGTTCTAGAATCGTCTTCTTTCCCCTCCCACCCCACCACCCCGATGTGTCGATAGGAGGGTACGAATGATATTGTTTGGAAAGGAATAATGATTCTACAAGTTCCTACCGTCAAATAAAAAACGCGAATGGTTTTCCGCGCAACCATCTCCCCCCGCCCTTGAAGGATTTCCTTCAAAAAAAAAATAACTAAACAACTAGAGCTAAGATCGACTAACAAATAACTAACTAACGCTAAGATTACCTAAATTAAACTACAATTTCAATCTAGAAAGCTAATTTAAATTATGGAAGAGGCAAGGGGCACAAACGGATAACAGGACGTAGGTAAGACCCAACCGTGGTCTTAACGCGAGCTATCCTAATTACTCCGTCGGAACCGGAAAAGACCTCCTCGACGATTCCTAACGGCCAGTGGAGAGGCGGCGTATTCTCCTTAGTGAGCACAACTACGGTTCCTACAGCTAAAGGCTCTGTCGCTGTGTTCCATTTTTGCCGAGACTGCAAGGTATGCAAGTATTCCATCCTCCATCGTTTCCAAAACGATTGCACTAACCGATCTAATAATTTGTGGCGTGTGGAAATGCTAAGTCTGTTCTCATCCATATCCGCGGCGGGCAGATACCTTAGAGGCGTTAAAGTCAAAAAAATGTGCTGGAGTTAGAGCCAGCGGTTCCGAGGGGTCACTAGATAACGTCCGACAAAGTGGGCGGCTATTCATTACGCATTCAATTTGAGCGAGCACAGTACTTAGCTCTTCGAAGGACAAAATTTGATCTCCTATTACTCGGTATAAGTGGCTCTTTAGACTTTTAATATTAGTCTCCCAATTGCCCCCAAAATGACTCGCGGCTGGGACGTTCAGAGACCACTCAATGCGGTTCTCGGCTAGAATGTGAGCGAACTCCGAATTATAATACTTGCTAGCTAAGAGCTCATGTAGTTCCGATAGAATACGTTTTGCACCGACGTAGTTCGTACCGTTATCCGAATATAATTTACTTACAGGGCCTCTGCGCGATAGAAATCTTTTAAATGCACCCATAAAGCCTGCTGTGCTTAGATCACCAACGAGTTCTATATGCACTGCTCGAGTAGTTAGACATACGAAAATGCAAACGTAAGCCTTTGTGGATCTTATACCACGCCCGCGAGTGAGCGTGACCTTAAACGGACCAGCAAAATCAGACCCGGTGTGCGTGAAGGGCTTTACCGATTGTATCACTCTACAAGATCTAAGTTCCGCCATTTCCGGAAATGACGGCTTGGGGCGTGCCCGAAAGCAAGCTATACATCTGTGCACCCGATTGCGTATTAAACTACGTGCAGAAAGAATCCAATAATTCTGACGCAAGATCGACATCAATAAATCGGGGCCAGCGTGCGAGTTCAATTTATGATGATAATCGACTAATAAGTTCATGATATGGTCTTTACGCGGTAAAACTATAGGGTGCCGTTGGTCGAAACTCAATTGCGAGTTGGACAAGCGTCCACCTACCCTTACAATCCCATCCTGTAAAAATGGCTTAAGGCGTTGAAAGGCGCGACTACAAGCTCTATTCGATTGTAATCTTGTAATTTCTTCAGAGAAGTGCGCACGTTGAAGTTCACGTAATACTAGCGACTCGGCATAGTTGTAATCGGATGCTAAGACATACGGACGTCGCGGTAAAAGCTTCGCGAATCGACAAACGTAAATTACGCTACGCAATAATTTCGACCAAGAGGACAAGCGGTTCGCCAGAGCAATGATTGGAGAAACCTCGCTCGAAACGTTCGCCACTAGAGCGTGCCTCTTCTCTTCCGGCGGTTGTGACACTGACGAAGGTTCGAAATCGGTTATTGGCCATTGTGAGGGATCCAAGTAAACCCAAGAAGGTCCATGGAACCAAAGCGGGTGGTCCATTATTTGCATCGGGGTGAGTCCCCGGGATAGACAATCGGCAGGGTTTTCCTTACCGGACACGTGATAAAAGTTCCGCGTTTCTAACTCGTCTTGGATCTTGGCCACTCGGTTCGCGACAAACGTATCCCAACGGTGGGGTGAAGAATGAACCCAACATAAGGCGACGGTGGAGTCGGAAAAGGCAAATATTCTTTCTATGTGAACTCTATCCCTACATGCGCCGATAACTGTGGTAATAAGCTTGGTGAGTACTAATATTGCGCAAAGCTCTAAGCGCGCCAGAGAGACAACCTTACGGGGGGAGACTCTCGACTTAGAACTAATGAGGCTAATCGAATTTCTACCATTATTCTGGACATGGAAATATACAACGCCCCCGTAAGCCTTCTCGCTGGCGTCTGCAAATCCAACAACCGTTATGCTGCTATTTCTATCGACATTTATATGACGCGGTATTTTAATTTCTCTTAGTAAAGGAAGTTCCTCTCTAAAGCGCTGCCACAATCGAACAATGCTGTCAGGCGGCGAGTCATCCCAATCGCATTCAAATAACCAAAGTTGTTTAATCAAAAGCTTAGCGTATAATACCACCGGAGCTACGAAACCCATGACGTCCCATAATCTAGCAACGCATGACAGTATTGTGCGCTTTGTGCATTTCTCTACGGGCGGATTTACCTTAAGGCTAAACACGTCGGACTCTGGTGACCAACACAGACCGAGCACCTTGTGTGTATCGGAATCGTCGAATTCCTTTATCGCCGAAAGACGGTGTGATAGTGGGATTGTATCTAAAACCGGACGCGAATTACTAGTCCACTTCACAAGATCGAATTGACCCGATTTCATGAGCCTTATAACCTCGGCGGTGGTTAGGGTGGCCTCCTCCCCGCTATCGACCGAATACACAAAATCATCCATATATAATCCGCTCTCAATTGCCCTCTTAGCTTTAGGATAAGAGGGACCTTCATCGTGAGCGAGCTGTCTCACCGTGCGTAACGCATGAAATGGGCTCGACTTTAAACCAAAACAAACGCGGTTAAATTCTAACACCATTAGAGGTTCCTTTGGGTGGAAACGATATAAAATGCGCTGGAATCTACGGTCGCATTCACGGACCCCTATGCAAAGAAACATTTGGCGAATATCGGCGGATAGTGCTATACTAAATAAACGAAAATTGACTATTATATCAAATAAACTGCCCTGTAAATTTTGCCCACTATAGAGGATATCGTTAAGCGACAGGTGAGTGCTAGTTTTAGCACTAGCGTCGAGCACTACACGTAATTTAGATGTAAGTTTGTCCTCTCTAATGACTCCGTGGTGTGGTATAAAATACGACGGTGTGTCTTCGTAGTTATCTAATTTCGAAGCCACAAGTGATATGTAACCTTCTCTTATATATTCGTTAATGACGCCGTCGTAAGCTTCCTTTAACTGGGGCGAAGCGAGCATCCTACGCTCCAAGCTGTAGAAACGTTTTTCCGCCATTTGACGCGAATCGCCGAGAGATAAAACATCTCCCTTAAAGGGTAGCGCTACACTATATCTACCGTCGCGATCACGAACGGTCGTGCGGACGTAAATTTCCTCGCATATCCTGTCATCTGAACTAGCTATGGGTGGGACGTTCACCTCCTCCATCTCCCAAAGAAAGATGCCCATTTTTCACCTCACGATGTATATAAATGAAATAAATCTTAAAATTCAGCTAATTGGATTGTAAATTAATTACGCTTATCAAAATTTTAAAAGAAACGCAGGAAAAAAATATTTTTTAATATTTCTTTAAGCTTATTCTACGTCAAGCGTAAACGTATTAGCTTATTTTGAACGCATCTCAACTACCCTTTTTTAGGACGTTCCATTTTACACATTGTTACTTTACTTTACTCAACTTTGTTTCTGAGTTTTATACATTATTTTAGTTTTCATTTAATTAGTAAGCATTTTTTATTAGTTTTTGTATAGTACAGATTATTTAAAAATAATAAAATAATTTCTTGAGTACCTATTTGGTAACGCCATACCTAACCTAAAAAAGTGACTTTAATATTTTTTGGGCTTCGTAGCGTTTAAATCGTAAAAATGACTATATGACATTATTTTCTAAACTTACATGTAGTTTTTCTACTATACCTTACAATTATACATAAACTTTCATTATCAGGTTTTTATATGTATGGAAAGTGGGCATGATTCTTTGCGGACTAACGACTCGAGCGGTTCGACAGCCATACCACAATAAGAGGCTGCCGAAATACTATCTAGGATGGGGGCGGAGCCAAGGATCACATAGCCCAATACGGTTTCCAGTGCGTAAGGCGCGGTATGCGAGGAGTTGCCCCTGACCTTATTGTTTAACAAAAGATGAGGGAAAAGCGATGCCCCAATGAGCATGTCTATGTTTCCAGGAACGGCGTAAGTGTCGTCTGCTAGAGTCAAATTTTTAAATTCAATCATTGCCGAGGTGTCAACCGAAACGGTTGGCAACCGTTCAGTGACCCTATCTACTACTAGTGCATTTATATCAAAGTTAACGTTACGATCTATCCGAGAATAAAATTTTAAATTTATATATCCCTGTGTCGCTTTACTAGTACCTCCGATGCCTTTAACTACAGGACATGAAAGTGACCTATTTATTACTAAGCCTAAGCGCTGACAACATTGTCGTGTTATAAAGCTATTTTGGGCTCCGCTGTCCAGCAGTGCACGGACGCTTTGTTTGTTTCCACGCGAATCCCTAACCAAAATACGCGCCGTACCCAGTAACACGGTTGAAGGAGGTTGTGCTCCCATATTTGCCAATGAGCACAGAGCGACATCACCAGGTCGACCGCTAGAATCGTTGACCTTAGTAGGGGTGAATTCCTTATTCGCCTTACTTGACGCCGCTATGTTGCTATTTTCAAAATGTAATAGCGTGTGATGTTTCCTGGCGCACTTGCTACATACGGAACTCGAATTGCATTTTGCAACTAAATGCTTATCGCTTAAGCAGTTCAAACATAGGTTGTTTGTTTTTACTAACTTATAACGTTCGCTTGGTGAATATTTACGAAAAGTCGCACAGTTATATAAATTACCGTGTTTATCTTTACATACTATACAAGTATGCTGGAGCGATGTCGGCGTAGCGGTTACGTAAGTTAACGACCCTGCTATTTTAGATGGTTGAGTCTGTCTACGGTCGACGCACCTTTTAATCTCCTGTTTAACGTTCGGTGAGCGCTGCATCACCTTTATTTGATCTCGCACGAACGATGCTAATGAATGAAAGGAAGGCATCTCCGAGCTACGATGTTCCATTTCAAACGCACGCACGGTGTCGGAGTCTAATTTCTTTAATGCTATATGGAGAAACACCACGTCCATGAGGTCATTAAACTTCAAATTCTTAAGTGCAGCCACCGATGCCACAAATTTATCGAGAAACTGCTCTAAGCCGTTGATGTTCGCGGATGATATAGGTTTAAGATCGAATATCTGGTTCAAATATTCGGAAGCTAACATTCTCCTATCTTCATATTTAGTTTTAAGCGTTTCAAATATTAATAAGTAATTGTTTGCTGTAGGTGTAAAACCCGAGCATATCGATTGTGCTCTGCCACTAAGTTTACTAATTAAGTAATATAATTTTTCAGCGTCCGATAACGATGGGTTGTTGTGTATATTGTTTTGAAAACTACTGAAGAAGAAGGGCCACGTCTTAATATCACCATTGAATACCGGAATATCTATTGGCGGTAACCTAATTGAGTCACGAGGGCGTACCTGCATTTCAGGCTTCGCTTCACCTTGAGATTGTAGCAATTTTGCGGTTCTCTTCACGCGACACAACATATCTTCGAATGCCAGCAGCGGTTGGTAGTTCACTATGTATTTCGGGTCGGTTTGTAGTTCCGAATGATTAATTTGATCTAATATTCTTTCGTAATCTGTCCGCAAATTATCTATCGTTTCGATTTCATTTAAAAAGGCCTCCCGTACTGCCTCTATATGAATGTTCTTTATATAATCACTTATATTCTGCACACGCGAAAAGAGTATGTCCCTCTTGGCATAAAGCGTTCTAATTTTGATTTCACTTCCACTAACTGCCATTTTAAATTATTATAATAAAGTTATATTAATCACAATTAATCTCACACGCATAAACGACGTAGGATGAATACTCGGCGTGCCGTATTACGTAATCAGATCGAGCGCCCGATGCAGTCAAGGCTACGCGTCGTTTGCTAAACCTAATAATTTTATAAAATTGTGGGGTAAGCGTATCAAACGGTTGCTATCACGCCGTTTCAATTATTTAATAAGCTTTAAATTTAACCAAATACGAGCGCTATTAAATGAATAATTCTGTTTGCGAGTAACAAATCAAAATTTTAATTTAAACGAACACTATTTAAGTCTATTCTATAAATTAGAGTGCGTTATCTAAACAATTAATTTAATAATTCGACCAGAAAATGGTTGGATAACCACTAAACACCAATCCAGATCCTGCCGAAGTGACCATAAAATGGTGGAGCCACGTGTTTAAGGCTGCCGAAAATCTAGTTCCCCGGTCAAACCTCAAACCTATTACGCGAGATATTAACTAAAGTGGACTGTATATGCGATTGCTTCTACGCTTACGTAAAGCGACTACTATAGCATGCGGTACAATGCACTCGCTCTTCCCTAAACTAAACTATTACTTGTCGAATCGATGAAAGGAATCCTGCTTGACTAGGAAAAAAAACACAGATTGGAGCGGGTTAAACTATTAGCAAGCAGGTATAATTAAGGAATATTGACTCACCGGGGTTTCTTCTTCCTGTCGATCACTATAGCGGCGACTTCCGGAACCTCCTCTGGACAGACACTTCTGGGGCCCCAGTGGTGCGTCAGGAGAGAAGAGTTGGTTCAACGACGACTGCGGCGGGAGAAGAGACTCGCGCATCGGTCGCGCGTGTCTTATATATCCTCGGCTCGGGTGATTACGCGATGTTCTAGAATCGTCTTCTTTCCCCTTCCACCCCACACACCCCGATGTGTCGATAGGAGGGTACGAATGATATTGTTTGGAAAGGAATAATGATTCTACAAGTTCCTACCGTCAAATAAAAAACGCGAATGGTTTTCCGCGCAACCATATATATATATATATATATATATATATATATATATATATATATATATATATATATATATATATATGTATATATATATATATATATATATATATATATATATACCCTTTCCCTATCCCATGAATCAAATATTTTTTTTATTGTGAACATTCCAATTAAGTATTGTGTCTGTTTCGCGGACAGGGAAACTGTTAATATTGTTTGAATATCTTTTCTGTACTTTCATCCATTTAAAATTGATTTAATTTAATTTTCAACTCAATTATATCATAAACAATCAATTATTAATACGCCTTTGTCAGGGTTTCAGGACGAACTAAGGATTCCGTGAGTGTAGAATATCTTAATAATCTGACGGTGTTGACACGGCTTCTTTGTTGTAAGGGAACCTAAAACTTTCATGTTCAATTGATTAATCCTTTTAGTATTGGAATACAACACTAATACTAAGCTTATAATTAACTACTATTCAGTTGTCTAGAGTAGATCACCTCTGTCGATGCCTAAGTGTCTTTTAAATTCTACGCATTTAAATTGCATAATTAAAAATAAATAAAAACATTTATTTTATCAAATCCAGAACCTACATAAATTTAGGCCATGTATATATTCAACCTTCATTAATGCAGACTGGCCGTATGTAGTCATTAGATTGTCTGATAAAATACGTCAGGTACTTATGTTGCGGTACAACGCCAAGTGACATCCAATTTACCGCTGAGTTTTTGCGCGGAATACTTTTTATCCGTTATCTTTATTTGTTACTACATATATCGCTTTTATTTTATAATTTGAGTATCCTGTAGAATTTTACTACACAAATACACAATACATGTATTGCAAAACGATGCGTGTATTAGGCAATGGGGCCCACGACTTTTTCTGCCACGTATGAGGTAAAATATTTGACAGATTTCATAGCGGGGAAGTCAGTTTGTTAGGAAAATGTTAAACTTTTTATAGGAGAGTGGGCAAACGAGCATGTGGCTCACCAGATGGTAATTACTACCGCCGCTCATGAACAACTGCAACACCAGGGGAATTGCAGGTGCGTTGCCGGCCTTTTAGAAAGGAGTTAGCACTTTTCTTGGAAGCCCCTAAGTTGTATCGATCCGGAAAAATCGCCGGCGATAAACTATTCCACAGAGTTCGTACGCGGAAGAAAACTCCTAGTGATATAGTCGTACAGTGGTGAACCGCCAAACATCCAGATGGTGTGGATGGTATCGGGAGTTTTGGTGGAGTTTTGATGGTACCGCGATGTGCGTTCATGAAATTTGGCGGGTGGGATTAATCCGAACAATTCCTCAATGCACAAAAAGAAAATGCAAAGGGTTGCAACATCTCTTTGCAGCGCCAGTGAATCGAGCCGATCGTAAAGCACTCGGTCGTCGACGATTCGAGCCGCTCTGCGCTGGATGCGGTCAAGTGGAAGGAGCTGGCACTGGGGAGCCCCAGCCCAGATGTGGGAACTGTATTCTATGCTTCTTTCTGTTCACTTAATATTACTTGCCGTAATATTAATTATATTTTATAGTAATAGGATTAGAAACGAATAAACCAATCAACAGAGATTCCGAAAAGTAGAAAAACGAAATAAAAGAGATAAAAATGTACAAAAAAATATTAAAATCAAACCATTGAGGCATTTTTGGTGTATTAATATAATACTCTAGAAACTGATGAACATTTATTTAAAACTAAGTACTCAATGTCTCAATTAAATTAGAATGCGTAACAGAAAACCTCACCTCAGTCCCAAATTCAGACATCTGGTGAACAGAAGATTGCGGACTTATTGCCAGGATATTCTCCATAAATCCGATAATACACGGTTCAATTTCAGTTCAATACTGCTTTCAATTTAATCGCTTCAATGTCATTAATACATCTAAATACATTGCGATTGCGCAATCTCATTGAAAGCTAAGATTGACCGAACCCTTTCAATGCAATTGTGGCAATATTGGTCATTATTCAATGCGGTTGAAACGTGTATACATGAAGATTGAACGGATGAATGGTGAATCATTCCGCGCGCCGTACGACAGCGAAGCGTACGCATGCGCACTTCGCTATATTTATTTCGAAAATGAGGTACTTGAGGCACAGAATAAATAATAGTACTACGTACAGAAGTTTCCCTCTTTTAATGTTGACTTCTTGCCGACGTTTAATAGCCTACATAATTATTATTAATTAGATAAATCGCGCTCGCAAGCTAAATAAAACTATATCGCTGCGCGAGAGTGTCCGTATTACTTTGCACATTTTCCTCTTCCTACGTTACGGTGGACTTTCCATTGTTATGGAGGGATGCCAATAAACAGTAACAAAATACATTGCGAAATATTAATTAGGTTATTTAGGTGAAATACATATTCTGACTATGATCGACAGACCATATTTTCGCACCTACGTGAGTTCTGCGATGCCTAACGCATGCAACTTGCAAGGCCATTCGTCGGGAATTGCGACACTTGACTCGAAAGGTAAAGGTAGATAGTGTAAACAACAAATAAACTTGAAATACGATTCCTAATAGAAATGTTATCGTATTCTATTTAGTTAAAAATTTTCTTAGTAAACAAAGTTTTGATTTCAGATTTTGTGTTATTTTAGCTTAAAATATTTTAAGCTAAAATAACAGCTTAAAATATTTTAATACAAAAGGCAAGTATATGTACGTAAGTAGATACTTGGATAGTGAAGTAAATTTCTACTGAATTTTGTAATAAAGTTCGTAGATATTGAATAAATTATTACTTAATTCTTTTTTGCTATACGTACCTATCTAACAATAAAAATTAAATAAATTCACGTTTCATAACTTCCTACTAAAATCCTTCGGTAATAAAGAATGATATACTTATCAGAAATATTTTGTTGGTCATTTAGGGTCTATCCACGCAATAATTATAGTAGGAACGACGTTTTGCGATATTAAAATTTATTAAATAGTGGGTAATATACATATAGTTCTTAAATTACATTAAAACTTTTGAACTACTTTATCCTATAATTAAATATACTAAACACTAAACAAAAACTATTTCAACAATATTTACAAAAAGTTATATACGTCAACAGCGTTAAAAAACTTTAACATTCAATCGCCTCCAACGTGCTAGCCCTGACCCCTGACTGCGTTATTTCGCCCGGGCGCTTCGCGATTTTAGGTAATTATTTCACGTAAGTAGCAAGAGTGATAGAGGCCTGCTTGAGGCTCCTTTAATTATCCTTCTCGAAATCCAGGGGCGCACCCACCAACGCCGAGATTTTCTTTTTTTTATTTAACTCATTTATTAAATAGTCGCAGATTAACGAAGTTCAAGACATCGCATTGCATTGTGAGCATTGAATGTCCCTTAAATGATATACGTGTATGGCAAAGTTTTCAATGCTTTTCAATGGAATTTTTTCAATTTGGTTGATCCGTGTAATATCACCTTTAATAACAAAAACACTGGCCGACATTTTTATAGTTACAACTTTGTCCAAGGTTAAAATAATGTATTTCTTTTTTTAAATAAAAATGCCACCGGGCCAGTATCATTCACATATTTTTAAATACAATAATTGCTTTATCCGGTAACAATTTTTTGCGTTTACGAACGACAAGTAGAATAATTTAAAAACCAATTAATGTTGAAGTCGACTCGCATTCCTCTTAAGCAGGTGACACACAGTGTGATCCGCATATTTGGATAGAAATGCTGATTTAATTTTAGTAATGCCGTGACTTCAACGCGTTTATCTAAATACTAATATTTTATGTCCGCTTACAGATACGTCTTGAGCGTATTTCAGATGATCCTTTTTATATTTATACGATATTAAGTCTTAACACTAACATAGTATGAATAATTTTAAAAATTTAAGAGTGAATTGGTAATCATTGCTTAGAATTGCCAATGCCTAATTCTCTCTGTTAATTTAATAATATAAATGATGATAATATATTTATAATATAGTTCACATACTCATATATTTATGAAGGTAGATTAGGTATGTACTATAGAACCGGCAGATATACCTACATTTTATTTATTTTTAAACTTAGTATAAAAAACTGCAGCATGCTATCTAGTTGACGTGATAAAAGTTGTAAACTATCGTATTTCTTAGGTATTAACGTCTCTTTTAGTTTGATTATAGTTTTAATGGTCGAATTTGTACCAGCTCAGTCCATCGGTTCTAGTAAAAAGGTAAAGGTCAACTGAGATTTGATACTCGTTCTAGCTCGAGTATGTGTTTGGCCTCGCCGCAGCCAATCCAAATGTTTGCATTTTGTAAAACAAATATGTACATTTAATTAAGCTTTATAATGATAATGAAATAAACATGTGTTAATCTTGTTGGTATGTTCTTGTATGTATTTTACGCCACATCTTCGTCAACTGTGAACCGATTTTGGTGGTTCTCTTTTTTGTAAAATAGATTAACCTTCAGGGTTGGTCCCATTTGAGATATAATACCTACCCTTAAGGATGGCAAAATGGAGTTTTTAATGAAACTATTCAAACGAATATGGAATATCACATTACTTAGTCCACTCAAAAGTCTAAAACAAAATGCAAAAGCTGACTTCATAAAACTAAAAAGGATGTATGTATATTATATCATATTTAGAGCAAATGTTACAAAAGTTGGAGACTGGAAAAATACAATTTCTGTCATTTTCGTTAACAAGTTCTTTCAAAAAAATCTGTGAAAAAAAGATTATATAACAACACCAATCACGATCACTTATTGACTGATGATACGGAGCGCTAACTGTGCAAGAAAAGATTTCACTTGTCTGATTATTTTATTTATCTTGAGAAACAAAACGTAAAATATTATCTTAAATAGGTACTCTTTAGTGTCCTTTTGAAAACGCGGTAGATTTACGCTTCAGATGTATTATGGTTACAGGACGTATGACGCGACTCGACTGGAGAAGGACCAGGCTCACATATAATATATGGCTAGCGAAGAGCACCAAGTCCCTTTTTTACTAGTAACGAGTTATTATTTCACAGTCGTAGGGGTTGACAACCCATCCATACTTACTTTAATCTTAAATCGAAGATAGATGTATATATCTTTGGACACAACATCCCTTTACCATCAGGTGGACTGTGTGCCCGTTGGTCACTCTTAAACTGTTAAAAAATTACTCATATAATCTGTGCAAATTAATTATT
Organism: Parnassius apollo; assembly: GCA_907164705.1. Classification (NCBI taxonomy): domain Eukaryota; kingdom Metazoa; phylum Arthropoda; class Insecta; order Lepidoptera; family Papilionidae; genus Parnassius; species Parnassius apollo. The sequence continues at coordinate 2,318,479 of CAJQZP010000644.1, read as the reverse complement.
TAAACATATACCTGTATTTATATTTTCTGTATCTGTATTACCTACCTGTTTCCGTATTTATATTTCTGAGAATAACAAAAATATCTAAGTAACTTAGGAGCCGGCCGGTTGCGATGATGTCACCAGCGTCATCTTGGCAAAGTTATCTGACTGGACTTACATAATAATGCCTTGTGCATTGACTTTTATTCAATCGAATACCTTCTAAATTGTTTTATTTTTTAAATATTTAGAATAAGTGTTGAAATCTTTTGTGCATAATATAATAATCGTCTAATATTGAACATTAATGTTTATTTGTTCGTATTTTATGCGCTGTAATACCGTTCATCGGATTGCGGTATAAGACTTTGTCAACATATAGGCATAGTTGAATTCGGTAGATGGCGCTGATACAGAATCCAGATATAACCGGTGCGAAGTCGGAACAAATCGTATTAATCGAAATTATGGATTATTTACGAGAATGTAAATAACTTTTCTGCCTTCTAGTAGGATCATTTTCTACCTGGTAGTCCGTCTATATAGGTTTTACCCTACACTTTTCCCGCCGTCAGGCAGAGCGCGTGCGCTGTGTCCCGATCTTAAGAATATAATTAAATTCTGTGTGGCTTTCCATCTAAGTCCTCAGAGGTGGCAACGAATCTGCAACCTTTTTTGTTTGAAGTTAACAGGTGTACAGTAGCATAATCTCTACAGTGGAAGATACTGATTTCTAGGTAGGGATTCTTAAAGGATGATGAAGACAAATGTAATTTAAATCCGAATATAGTACGTGAGGGTAATACGATCATCCCGTTAATATGGTCACTTTCTTATAACTCAAAACTTGTTTGCGTAGATGGCTCTACGATACGATAGTTCTTCGTTAGTCAATCAAATAATAAAGGGTCAAAAGGTCGCTGCGTTATCGACGCCATTTTGACAGTTGAAATTATAGTAAATATTTTAGTCGATTTTACTATTGTGTAGTGTACAGATTTTTTTAAGTTGTATTTGTGAAGTGTTACTAATTGTTGTCAAAGCTTGTTTGCTATTGTTTTCTTAATATATTAATTAAAGTACATGGCATTGCTTTTTTTAGTCTCTGTCCTCTTAGTTTTAGTTTTATAGGGCGGCAAAGCTTAAGGAGACCATATTACCCTCACGTACCTTATAAGTACACTATTCTTCTCCGATTTTGTGCTATATTACATTACATGTGCAGTAATGCACCGACACCTATCTTTCAGATGAGAGAATATTATGATGCAAGATTAGTGGCTTTAGTTAACGGGCTGCAAGTACCCCTGAGATATTTTAATTTTTTATTACCCAAGCATAGAATCTGCTCGGAGTTTCTCTGCGTGTTAAACTTAGAAATGAGGATATCCGCAGTAGAATCCAGAGTGACCTGAAGTGGCAATAGAACGGCCATATAGTTTGCATATAGTTCCCCCACTAGATGGAGTGATGAACTGGTAAGACATGCAGAAATTCGATAGATGCAGATGGCTCAAGATCGTGCTTTGTGGCATTCCTTGGGGGTGGTTTATGTTCAGCAGCGAATTTGTGAAGGGCTGTAATGATGATGATGAATCATAAAAGCGTCTTCATAATGTTTTGAGCCAAACTTTACCTTTTATATTAATTTTTTATAAAAGTAAGGGTGACATACGAGACGCGCATTCAACAAATGGACTGACGGAAGTGGATGTAGTAGCCCATAGATACCTACCTTGAGGAACAAAATACAGACGCGTTGTTACCGCTGAGACTTCAGAAGGAATGCTGCGTTACCAGTAAAAAGTGTCTATGATTCTCCTCACTCACCACTCACCATAACATAAATATCAGAATATCTATTTTACGCTGATGATCTGTAAAAACTCGGTCCTTCCCCTGTCGGGCGGTACCATTCGCTAGGCAATCCTTAGAAAATTTAATTCCTATAAAAAAGTTAAAAAAGTATGACTCTATCGCGTTTTAACTGTACATTCAGACATGAAGCTATATGTCTTGTTCAGCCATGTCCCAGTTTTCACGGCGATCAATTCAAGCGCTCAAATATATAATGTAAACATTAAACCCTTGGACGAATCAGGTTAGAATCTCTAAAGGTACGCGAGAAAGCTACCGTGACAAAATAACACGTCACATTAAGGCCGTTCTCGCTACCGGTTATAAGATACCATAGTTTTCCGAGAAGTTAGCCTACCGGTTATATTCTCTTAACCTTAATAGTGAAGTTTATCAAGTGATTTTTCATAAACAGACGAATCTTTTTGCATATGAAACATATGTTACAGACTTTTCAGTCGTGGTAGCTCGTGTGCTCGCAGTACACAGTACGCGAGCAACCCGGATTCGATCCTCTCCGGCAACAACGAAATTGTTAATTGCAATTTTAAATGATGGTTTACCACGTGCAACAAAGTGCATGAAAGTATCGTGAAATAAAAGTGCATCGTGGGGCAACCTGCGTGTTTCAATATTTCGAAGGAAGTCTGTCATACGCATTAGATCTCAATCCCACTGGAAACAAAATCCATAATAAGCAATACGGAATTATATTCTGTTTAAACTAGTTGAAACATAGTCCTTCGATAGCGCGCTTCCATATAGGTATGGTTTTTAACTATTAATAATAAATAAAAATTCTTTTAGAATCACCATCATCATCATTACAGCCCTTCACAAGTCCACTGCTGAACATAGGCCTCCCCCAAGTAATGCCACAAAGCACGGTCCTGAGCCACCTGCATCCATCGACTTCCTGCATGTCTTACCAGGTCGTTGTGGGGGTCGCTCTACACTACGCCTACCGGTACGAGGCTGCCACTCGAGAACCTTTCTTCCCCATCGGTTATCGGTTCTTCGAGCTATACGGCCGGCCCATTGCCATTTCAGCTTTCTAATCCGTTGGGCTATGTCGGTCACTCTGGTTTTACTGCGGATATCCTCATTTCTGAGTCTATCACGCAGAGAAACTCCGAGCATAGCCCTCTCCATAGCTCGCTGAGCGACCCTGAGCGTCCTCGTACGGCCAGCAGTGAAGGACCACATCTCTGACCCGTAAGTCATCACTGGCAACACGCACTGGTTGTACACTTTAGTTTTCAGAGATTGAGATATACCTGACGAGAAGATGTGTCGTAATTTCCCGAACGCTGCCCAGCCGAGTTGAATCCGTCGATTGACCTCTCGGTCGAAGTTGGACTTACCTAGTCGGACTATTTGTCCCAGCTAAACGTACTCGTCAACAACTTCGATCATAGTGCTCCCCACAACTACCGGCATAGGTGTAACATGGACATTGAACATGATCTTTGTTTTGTCTATGTTCATCTTAAGACCTATCCGTTGGGAGATACCATTGAGGTCATTGAGCATAGTGCTAAGGTCCTCCAGCGATTCTGCCATAAGGACTATATCGTCGGCAAATCGAAGGTGAGTGATGTACTCGCCATTGATGTTAATACCGTATCCTTTCCAGTCCAGTAGCTCGAAAACGTCTTCCAACGCAGCGGTGAAGAGTTTCGGGGATATAACGTCACCCTGTCTTACACCTCTCTGCAGTTGGATAGGTTTCGAACTCTGGTTCTGTACTCGGATAGCCATCGTAGCCCTACTGTACAAACACTTCAGCACTTCGATATACTGACAGTCCACTTGGCACCGCTGAAGGGACTGTAGCACCGCCCAAATATCGACGGAATCAAAGGCTTTCTTATAGTCCACATACGCCAGGCAAAGTGGCAGATTGTACTCTTCGGTCTTCTGTACAATCTGCCGCAGGGTATGTATGTGGTCTATGGTACTGAAGCCTTTTCGGAAACCGGCTTGTTCGGGAGGCTGGAAGTCGTCGAGTAATGACTCACGCGGCTCAGAAGGGAAATCGGTCTGTAGTTCTTCAAGAGAGCGTTGTCGCCTTTCTTAAAGAACAAGACCACCGCACTTCTGCTCCACGCCTCCGGAGTAGTGCCACCATGGAGGACGGAATTGAAGAGCTTCTGAAGGACTTCAAGTACCGGTGTTCCACCGCTCAGGAGCTTCGCTGTAATTCCATCCTCGCCTGGGGCCGGCCCTGCCGTTTTTAAGGTGCTGGAGAGCCATTCTAATCTCGCTCAGACTGACGTCCGGGATATCATCGGAATAGTGTCGGGTAAGACTTGCTCTTGTATCGTTACTCACACTTGCGTGTGGCTCCAACGATGATGTGTACAGCTGCCCATAGAACCTCTCAATCTCACTCAAAATCTAAGGTGTCCCGGAAACGATGCTGCCACACTCAGTCTTCAGCTTTGACAGTTGGCTCTTTCTGGCAGACAGATCTCTGGCAAAGACTTTGGAGCCCTGGTTCCGCTCGATCGCTTCTTTAATACGAGCAGTATTAAAGTTGCGTAAGTCTTGCCGCATGCATTTGGAGATCTGTCTGTTCAGTTGCCTGTATGCTGTCAAATCTGTTGACGATTGCAGCCTCATCTCCCGTCTAACAGCCATGAGATTAAGAGTGTCATCGGAGAGTTTTTGTGTTCTTCTGCGGCGGGTCTTGCAGAACTTAGCTCCGACCGCATGGACAGTTTCCACGAGCTTGTCATTCATATCGTCCACTGCATTGCAATCTTCTAGGCACTGAAAGCGGTTACGTAATTCGAGCTGAAAAGTCTCGGGATTCTGGATCAGAGCACGAGGGGGACGGAGCGTTGACTTCATTAGACGAGACCTCTCCAACTTAACGTTTGGGTTCAGTGTGCCTCTAACCATTCGGTTATCACTGCCGGTTTTCACCCTTGCGATCACTGAGACATCACTGAACAGTTGGCGTCCGGTCGTCATAATGAAGGCAATCTCATTTTTTGTCGAACCGTCGGGGCTCGACCAGGTCCACTTCCTGTGGGGCCGCTTCTGGAAGAAAGAGTTCATCATAAAGAGTCCCTCTTTCTCCATAAAGTCAGCCAACTGCTGGCCCCTACGGTTCCGTTGCCCTACTCCAAATTTCCCTAACTTCAGCTCACCGCCTTCTCTTGCGCCTAGTTTTGCGTTGAAGTCTCCCATCAACACCGTGTAGTGGGTTTTGGAGGAATGCATGGCTCTAGAAATATCCTCATACATTTCCTCCACCTCCTCATCGGGATGTGCCGAGGTTGGTGCGTAGACCTGTATGACCTTCAGCGAATACCGTTTGGTGATTCTGAGTATCAGGTACGCGACCCTCGTCGACACACTCCCAATCTTTACAACGTTGTTGACGAGAGACTTGTGGACGATAAATCCGACACCTTCTTGGGACAGATGGTCGCCCTCCCGGTGATAGAACAAGTTGCCGGACTCGAGGATTACCGTGTCCTCCCCCTCTCTTCGGACCTCAGATAATCCAATAATATGCCAGCGCAACTTGTCTACCTCTTCTTCCAGCTCCAGTATCTTCTCGTCAGTCCTCAGGGTGCGTGCGTTATACGTTGCCAGGTCGAGTCGTCGTAGGTGGCAACCGAACCTCCACCGGAGATTCTTAGCACCCCCTGCCCCGCCGTTACCATGGTCGCCACCGTAGCCAGGAATAGCGGGGCCGCCGGGGACTGGGGGCCGTTTATTTGTGTCGTTGCTCATGGGGGGATATTTGCCATAGTTGCCGCGCTTGGCGAGCGGGTTGGCAACCGCAGTTTTTTATTATATTACAGTTGTTATTAGGAAGATGCTGCTGCCCATCTCCTGCCTGTCTCCCTCTGTCGCCTCTTACGACACCCACGGGAAGATATGGGGTAGTGGATATTCTCAACCACCACTACACGGCTTCCTTTAGAATAAATCACATTAAACAATTAACAAAAACTAACCTCTCAATACAAGGTTGTATTGTTTTTAATCTAAGCAGGGAGGACAGGTGACTTGACATTTAAAGTTGGCTTACATAACATATTAGTCACAGCAACCTGATCTGACTCACAGATCTTTAACGCCGCTGTAAAGTGACGATTTGTGGGTTGGGCTATTAACTACCCACTCATGCTAGTTTACCTTAGAAGACAATAACTGCCTGATTATACTAATAACTGCTTTAATATAGTTTACACCGTTTGTTTATAATTAGACTCTTATAAATATTAATAAAAATTCAACAGGATGTGCGCGATGTGAGCCGTAGTAGACCAGCTAATTGCTTTTTTCACCTTTGACCTTCATCTGGCGCACGAAGGGCAACGATTAGTTCTACGATGGAGTTAGTTTGCCCAGGAGAAGCCTTTTAATACGCACCTTGAAGAGGTTCAGGTTATAAGCACTCGGAAAAACAGATGCCGGCAGGGGATTCCACTCCTTGGCTGTGCACAATATGAAAGGTGATTTACCACATGCTCGGCGGTGAAGGAAAACATCGTGAGGAAACCTGCATATCATAGAAATAAGAAAAAAAATATTTCTAAGACAATTCCTCGCCCTAAAACCCTCTCAGAAATGCCTGTGCCCAGCAGTGAAAGGCCTGTGTCCAGCAGTGGAACGTATATAGGCTGTAACTTTACTTTTATATAAAATAATAATGTCGTCCAGACTGTATTTCAACGAAAACCATCCATATGCGCAGGACAGAGTTATCGCCATACTCGGGGTTATCGAAGTCAGGCAGTATAATCCTGTCCTGCGCAGAGTATATGCACAGTTTTACGTGGTAGAGTTATGCTGCCTGCAGCTATATTACTGGTATGGTTGTAGCACGAATGAGTCAGCTCGACCGGGGAAGGATCACGCTCTCATAGAATGCCAGCGGAAAATAGCAGCTTAACGCTGCTGTGTTTCTTAAGGTGAGTATAGAGAACCGGAGACACTTTTTACTGGAAACGAGGCAATCCATCTTACTCCTCACGGGTGACAACGATCTGCATTTTGATTCGTAATTGAGGATAGATATAGATGTCTTTGGGTATGCCAGTAACCACTTACCATTAGGTGGACTGTGTGCTCGTTTGTCACCCTCATCCTATAAAAAAACAAGGACAGGTGCACTATTTATTCCCTCATTCTCATAGTCCGATAAGACGACGGATCCGATACGATTGTAGAGGGATCAGGCGCATGACCATCGGATTTATGTCAGACTTTTTTATGTTTAGGTGAGGCACCAATGTGAAATACCACCAATTTCTTGACTCCAGGTTGCTACCAAGAAATTCCTAAAAGGAAAACTCAATTACTTATTTTTAGCCCGACCCAGGATTCGAATTCGGAACTTCATACACAGCAGCCGCGTTTACGATCACTAGACCATCTAGGCAGTCAAATATATGTTTAAATAATACGTTAAAAATATTGAATTATTAGTTTTTCTTGTTTTCGTTATTGAAATTTTCCTTTGCCAATACTTTTCTTCTAACATGTGACAATCACAAAATGTCACAACACACAGCTTATGCTCATCCATTGCAAGCCTTATTTTTAGATAACTACATTTAAAAAAAAACATAAATAAATGTGTTGGAGTTTAAATGTACCGCTAGTGCAACGTTTCCTTATTTTTTATAGTCGCTCATTTTACAATTATCAACCACACCTATTCGTGATCGATATATCGAAAAGTTTTGATGCGTATTACATAAGAAAAATCTAGTAATAAAAATGTTTTATATTATATAATGTTAAAACTCGTTTGTTAAATAACTATAAACATATTTTACATTAATTACTATGAAAATAATGCGTGGAATCACATAATACTCGTATATTATTATTATCATCGATAATATTAAATAACTACAACTGGCATTTGCAAAACAAAAAAGAAAAATCACTACAAAACGCCATGTCTGCATGTTAAGAACTCCTCAAACTATTTATGTCTTAGAAAATATTACAAGGAAATTTCCAAACGGCCAACATGGCAACTCCGAGAAAAATAAACTGGTTAGAGTCTTAGTCTAGAATGTGCTGAGGTGTCTATTTTCACTTGCCGCTTTCACATGTGACTTTTTAAATTAACTTTTGAAATGGTTTTATGTGCGGCGTTACTAACAAAAATGCAAATAACCTCGAAAAATTTACTCGCACTATCAAATTTTCTATGCATACCTATTTGTAATTTGCTTAACTTAAAATATTCTTTCAACTGTACCTGTACTTCAAGAAAAGTGAAACCTGACTGATATTGCTGTCGCATTGAAGCATTTGAAGTATTAGAAAAGAATAGAATTGTTTATTTTCAATGTAGATTGGTTTGGAAAAAGCCTCTGTCTGTCCCGGGAACACTAGTAAGAAACCGAAGAATTTTTATTATTAATTTACAATGTACGATACTATAAAATATGAAAACATTTAAAGTATGATGGTAGTGATTACATCATTCCGATTTAGTTATTTTCATTCATGTATTTCCTAAATATTATTGATCCTTTTTAAATAGTTTACATTCAGTAAAAAATTTAAACTTATTACCTCTTATTAACTCGAACTTTTTTTTATAGAATGAGGGTGACAAACGAGCACACAGTCCACCTGATGGTAAGTGGTTGCTGTGACTGATAGACATCTACATTTATCCTCGTTTAAGAATCAAAACGCAGATGCGTTGTCACCCCTGAGGAATAAGATGGAATGCCTCGTTTTTAGTAAAAGGGATCTCCGGATCTCTACACTCACCATACAAAACACAGCAGTATTAAGCTGCTATTTTACACTGGTATTCTGTGAGAGCGTGGTCCTATCCCGGTCGAGCTGACCTATTCATACTACAACTATAATATAGCTGCAGCGTGTATCTACCACGTATAACATTACAGTCCACCTGATGGTATAAGTGGCCACTGCAGCCTGGTGGACACCTAGAACCACCTTTCAAACAAAGAAGGCTACAAGTATGCTATCACCTCTGGGGATTAAGATGGAATACCACACAGTCTGTAAATATACTGACTCTCTATACCTTTTAGACCGGAAAACACAGTAGTGCAAGCTAAGATAACTCCTATGCAGAAAAGGAAGCGCCTCTTAAGACACGCAAGAAAAAAAATAGGGTGATACGTTTACATGCGCCTCCATCACACGAGATAGTTATTCTGTCAATCACCGGAGGCCACAAGATCTTACGATCATTTTCCTAAGTCGTCTTTTAAAAACCCTCGGTATTAGATATGGAGACGGATTGTCTTATGTCTTCTACCAGACAGTTACTTTCCAACTTACAGTGGACCCCCGGTAATCCAACATACATTTTGCAGGGCAGAGTTGAACTATCGAATTTGTCGGATTATAGAGTACTGCCTAAGACCTAGACCCCTGTAGTCCGGAATTTTTTACAAAAATTTTTTACCTTGTAATCCGACTAATTACAGATCTAATGATAAGATTCTATATGTTATATATTTAATAAGTTTTGTTCAGCTGTGGACAATTACTTCCCGAGCTGTATTTACTTTGTAAATTGTATGCCTTATGCAAAACATTTTTCGTTAAAAGTAAAGAAGTTTCTCCGATTTCTACATCTACATGAAACATAAAAGGCAGTTTTAAACTTGAACCTCTACCAGTAAAAACATACGAGTACATCCTTAAAAGTCACGTTGTCTCGTCTCTCCATGTCAGACGTCAGATCTCACCACGCAAGTAATTAGAAAGTGAATTTAATTTAATTACAACGTTAACGTAACGAGAATTTGCGAGCGGACGGAAACCCGTATAAATCCGAAACAAAGTTCCCTTTCACAATTTCAGATTAGGTAAGCTTACGTATGGCTAATATGGGGACCGGTTCATTGCTGAAGTAGGAAGCAATCTTTGAACACGGTCGTTAATCGAAGAAATGCGGGTGGAAATCGCTTCGTCCCGAGTTCCTTTACTGTCATTTAAATTGCCAGTTAAGATGTTGATTCTATTACGAATAAGGGCCTTGTTAATATATACGCCGGCTCCATAGTGCAGTTGGCAATAATCACAAATATCTTATTTCCAATTTTGGGTCTGACATTACAGTCCATTCAAGGTGTACCACAAAATATTTCGAAGACATGTGAAGTTCGCACACACGCATTGGGGCAGCGCGGCGGACACTTCCTTGCCCTAAAACCCTCTCAGAAATGAGGGGAGGCCTGTGCCCAGCAGTGGGACGTTATATAGGCTGTAACTTTACTTTACTTTAAGGTGTACCACTGTATATGTGGTTCCGAAAGAATATCAGCGTTGCGTTAACTCTGTTACTGTAGTACTGTTATTATTATTTATTATTTAGTCGCCATTTTTAGTTTACTAACCAACCAACCAACTTAACTAATATTGCCTATCCTAGAAGCGGTTTATAACAGTATATTCAACTATAAGGTGACGAATAATTTATGCAATAATATCCCTGCAGTAATAATAGTTATAATGGTTCATCATTATTACAGCCTATGAAAAGGCCATTGCTGAAAATATGCCTCCCACATAGATTGCTTTATAGGGAAGATTTTACCATAGTCGCCATGCTGGGCAGGCGATTATGGTGTTTTATATTATTTTCGGTTGTTATCAGATGCAGCTGCCCATCTCATTTATTAGTTTCTCTCTATGGTCTCATATGACCCACATATGTACACTGTGTAATGGAACACAATTTAAGGGGAAATATAATCTCAAATGGCTTAGCAAGATCCTTCGTTATGCCGAAAATATTGCAGCATTAATTTTGAAATAAATATATGGTAAAGTTGAGGATTAATGTTAAGGATTATGTTAGACGAAAACACGATTTCGTAAAATTTTCTCGATAGAAAAAAAATCCTAAGTTACCTCCAAAATAAACAATAAACCGCTGTTATTCATAAAATACTTTAAATAAGATCATGAAACTTTGCATACTAATCCGGCCTCTTGAAGCGTTATTCCCGTACGGTCACTTCGCTTCGGCCTTTGAACGGGGAGGATTGTGGAGAGAATATACATTACGCAACAGGACGACGTAAAATTAAAATGGGAAATAACCGTAATAAAAATAAGAAGCGACTGGCTTGGCGTTAAGAAACAGCCATAAATATGATAAACCTAATGAAATAAGTGTATAACGACCTTTCTACTTGCAATATTAGTGATTACAAACATGTCGGTACATAGCATACGACGCGCGGGGAAGTGGGGACGAAATTAGAATTTGAGCTGACTTACTATATCCCCTTAAGGTTGTTCGCGTAAAACAGAAAAAAATATTCGGCACTTTTTATGACTTTTTTTTTAATTGTATTAGGGTGACAAACGATCGCACACTTCACCTGATGGTAAATGGATGCTGTGGCCCACAGACATCTACATTTAACCTCGATAAAGAATCAAAATGCAAATGCGTCGTCTTTTAGGACAGATGGATTGCCTCGATTCCAGTAAAAAGGGTCTCCGTTTCTCTACACTCGCCATACGAAATACAGCAGCATTAAGGGGAAATATAATGTCAAATGACTTAGCAAGATCCTTCGTTATGCCGAAAATATTGCAGCATTAATTCTGAAATAAATATATGGTAAAGTTGAGGATTAATGTTAATGATTATGTTAGACGAAAACACGATTTCGTAAAATTTTCTCGATAGAAAAAAAATCCAAAGTTACCTCCAAAATAAACAATAAACCGCTGTTATTCATAAAATACTTTAAATAAGATCATGAAACTTTGCATACTAACTGAACTAACTATAAAGCAGTGCTTATGTTATTTACTTTTTTTAAATACCATTATTTTCACTGTAAAAAGAAATTACCTAAACTATCGCGTCTTGAGCTTGATTCCTGTCGCACCGTTTGCTGCTGTTTTACGCTGTGGGAGCGTGGTCCTTCCCCAGTCGAGCCGACCCTTTTGTGCTACAACCATAATATAGTTGCAGCGTGGCTCTACCTCGTATAAAATTACTTGGGTCGCACTCATACTTCACTACGAGTCACTACGAGTATATGAGTGGACTTTCTGAACCTTGCTTAAAGTTCAATAATAAACCTGGTTTGAATAAATTTGCTCAGTTGGTAAAGTATGCAACAAATGCTCCTGCATATAAAATGTAATGCATCATGCATTACGTGCAATAATCGGTATTGAGTCATCAATCATTACACTACGTACTGTTACAGATAATTACACGTATACAGGTTTGATTTGAGACAAGTTTTGAAACGGTCATTAGGTATTTTGTAACATCATTAATAAATGAATACTTCTTATAATTCAAATTTGCTACCATTATAGGTAACTATATAATTGCAATTATACGATTATTATTACGTGGTAGAGCCATGCTGCAGTTATATTAGTAGTATAGTTGTAGCACGAATGGGTCGGCTCTACCGGGGAAAGACTACGCTCTCACGAAATACCAGCTTGAAATAGCAGTTCACTGTTGCTATGTTTCGTACGGTGAGTGTAGAGAACCGGATATCCTTATTACTAAAAACGAGGCATTCCATCTTAGTCCTCAGAAGTAACAACACATCTGCCTTTTACACCACACAAAGTAAAGTAAAGTAAAGTTACAGTGCCAGTGCCTATATACGTCCCACTGCTGGGCACAGGCCTCCCCTCATTTCTGAGAGGGTTTTAGGGCAAGGAAGTGTCCGCCACGCTGCCCCAATGCGTGTTGGCAAACTTCACATGTCTTCGAAATATTTTTTTTTATTATTCCTCAGACATGCAGGTTTCCTCACGATGTTTTCCTTCACAGCCGAGCACGTGGTAAATCAGCACTTAAAATTGCATTTAACAATTTCATTGGTGCCGGCGGGGATCGAACCCGGGTTACTCGCGTTCTGTTATATTTACAGCGAGCGTTAACCATCCGAGCTACCACGGCTCTCACACAAAGATATGGCTTAAAATATAATATACAAAAAAAAAGAACATACAGTCGAATTGAAGAAGAAGAAAGCCTTTTCTAAAAGTTGGCTAAAATTAAGCGGACGCTCATCTATAGGTTTACCCCAAAGCTTCTGAAATAGGGACTGTAACACTTCCTTACCATTGAGGTATTACTACTACGTATAGTAATATAGTTCGATGTTCCTTACAGTGTGTCTTAGCACCCACTACTGAAGATATAACGTGGAAATTGTTTTATTCTTTTTGGTTTTTGAAGTCGTCCCTACATTTCATTAAAACACAAATTTTACATTTAACTTTATTTATAAACATGGACGAATCTCTCCGAAAACATCCCATATTAACATACATCAACTTACGTAATAACATAATCGTACCCAACTAGAAGAATTCCATGGGTTGTTATAATGAAATGAACAAAAGGAATGTAACAATGAGTGCTTGATTTCATTGTCCATGAGAAAAAAACCGTAACTGGGAGAGATCTCGGCCCTTTCACACAAAAACTCTATTATACGTCTTAAAGTAATAGCAACAATATACATGAGCCAATGTTCGATGGTTAAAGTATTTTTTTAAAATATAGAACAATGGTGACAAACGAGCACACAGTCCACCTGATGGTAAGTGAACACTGTGGCCCATAGACATCTGCATTTATCCTCGATTAAGACTCAAAACGCAGATGCGTTGTCACTCCTGAGGACTAAGATGGAATGCCTCGTTTCCAGTAAAAAAAGAGTCTCCGGATCTCTACACTCATTATACGAAACATAGCACTATTAAGCTGTTATTTTACGCTGCTATTCTGTAGAGCGTGGTCCTTCCCCGGTCAAACCGCCCCATTCGTGCTAACACAATACTACTAATATAGCCGCAGCGTGGCTTTACTACATATAAAGTTACGTTGTAAAGCCATATTGCAGCTATATTACGGTTGCAGCTCAATCGGGTCGTCTCGACCAGGTTAGGACTACGTTCTCCCAGAATACCAGCGAAAAATAACAGCTTAAAGCTGTTTGTATTGTAAGTATAGAGAACCGGAGACCCTTTTTACTGGAAGCGAAGCATTCCATCTCAGACCTCGAGGGTGTCAAACAATCTGAATTTAGATTCTTATTTAAATATGAATGTAGATATCTATGGGCCACAGCATCCATTTACCATCAGGTGGAATGTGTGCTCGTTTAACACCCTTATTCTATATAAATTTTTTTTAATATTTGGAAAGACCTCTCTATCATATTAGAAAGTTTCATACGTCCGAACCAATTTCCGAAACACTATTTTCAGTCAGCCTCAGACACCTCTTTTATGGCCTGCTTCCTTCCGAAGATGAAGGTTGTATCTTTTGCAGCTAGTTATTATTTAAAGGAATAAAAATAATCGCATAGTGCAAAATCAGGGCTGTAAGGAGGGTGACCCAAAATCTAAACAGGTGTGTTGTCCAAGAACTCCCTCGTTTTGATTGTTGTGATAGTAAATCTACTGCATTGCCCGCGGAGTCCCGTGCTCTGTCGCTTGTTGTTCACGGCAGTGAACATTTTTAACAAACATTTGATAAAATATCATTAGGTATTTATGCTACCCTGTCAAATTGAAAAAACTAGCGATCAATATCTTCCCTATAGTTCTCGATCGCTTCACGTTATTGGTTGGTTCATTTAGAAACAGTCAAATGTCTGACGCCAGACACCATGTCAAAATGAAAAACTAGCGATCAAAATCATCAGCGACTTTATTAGTTGGTGTATTTTGTAATAGCCAATTCGTTGTCAGGTGCTTTAGTCTGGATCGTATTGATATAAGATTCATCACCTGTAATAGTGTCGTAAACATCTAGGATCTTAGCTTATTCACATTAACATCTTTAATATTATATATTTCCGTGAAGTAACGCATATAATTTAACATTCTTTAACAAGTAAACCTAGAGAGAGCCTTAAAGAAGACGTAAATACCATATTCACTGTTAGAAATACAGTAACACTACGTTTTCACTGTTAGAAACAGTAAATTACGACACCCATTTCAAGAACCAAGGCTATTGATAAATAAAAAAATATAACTGTATAAAAAATTCAGAAAAGAATTGCGCGTTTATTTTATTTATAACAAGCTAATTTCTTAAACATTTAAGCAGTGTCATTAATTTAAAGACGCGAGCTAATTAGATGCAGTGATTCGACCAGCAGCCACTCGTGACATAAGCGAGATGAGATCACACGACCGGAGACGACCGGTGATTGTTTCGAAAAGGTCTCGAAAAATCTTGCTTTTGGATATTTTTATTCAAAACGACCGCACGCGTTTTAAAGGTATTACGGGTTGAAACTTGTTTTTTTAAAATACATACGTTTATTAAATGGTAACGTTATGCCATTTTGTACCGTACCGTAAAACTGTAGAGAAACTACACTAAGATGATAACAAAATTTTGCGTAGTGTTACGTTGTGTACGCGAAATTTTGTTATCATCTTAGTTCGTTCGTATATTTTAAATTGTACCTACAGTTGAATAATATTACTTCAATAATTTAGGAAATCTCTTGCCCACGAGACCCTTTAAGATAGATATTTTTTTTACAAAAAAGGAGGCAAACGAACATCCGGCTTACCTGGTGATACGCGCCCACCGCTGCTCATTAACAAATGCAACACTATAGACATCTAAATATAAATGTAGATGCCCATAGACATCTACATATAAATGTAGATGCCCATTGTGCCAAGACATCTACATATAAATGTAGATGCCATAGACATCTACTTAGATGTCTATGGGCCACAGCAGCTGGGTGCTCGTTTGTCAACTTTAATCTACAAGAGTCGTTAAGCTTACTCTTCTCTTTACAAACAGATATTTTAGTCCTTAAATGGGAAGCATTCTTTCGAATCCGCATTCTATTCAAGTTGGCAGACACACAGAAAAACCTTGCATAAAAGTTGAAGATTATTCTAAAAAAAACTTAGTGTTTAGCATATAATAGCAGATTTCCATATATCGCGTTTAATATGGAGTCAACTACCTTTAGATATCACAACACACCAATCAAATGGCGTGTCTACAGACGTTTACCGTTACATTCCTCTATCGAAACCAGCTCGTGTCTATCTAACTCGCTTTGTCCAATACATACGAACTTTTATTATCCTATTGTAAACTTCGCAGATATTTTATAAACTTCTTATTCATATCATCTATCAGGTCGTGCAAATTTGACCAAATGTTTGTTTTTAAACCAAATATTTGGTCATTAAGAAAGGGCGTGGAAGCATAAACCCCTCACAGAAAACTTAGGTATAAAATCCCATATCGTCTAGCAGTGCTTTAACAAGGCGTATTATGTCCCTTGGAGTCACTTTCACTTCTTCCCTCGTCTCCGTCACGCTTAGCAGGCGATCTTAGATTGCCAGCATATTATAGACAATCGCAGTTATAGACGTCTTCCATGTTTGAACTGCTCTCTGACGCCGGGATATTTTCCGTCTGGAGTAATCAGGATAGTGAGTTCCCGAGGACGACTGAGTGGTGATGGAATCTTTTACGCCATCGTCGGCATAGCTTAAAATCAACCGCACGGTAGAGTATGTGCTTGTGCACACACCAAAAATAAATTCTACGATCATTTCGTAATTTGAACCGGCCTAAAAAATTATTGATATCTAACAGTGGTTTTGATTTAATAGTGTAATGAAAATTTTTATTTAGAATAAGGGTGACAGTGACAGTCTATCGGATGACAAGTGGATACTGTGGCCTATATAAACTTCTACATCTATCTTCAATAAAGTTTCAAAATGTCCATGTGTAGTTGTCACCCCTGAAGACTAAAATGGAATGCATCGATTCCAGTTAAAAATAGTTTTCGGTTCTCTCTCGAGGACTAAAATGGAATGCCTCGTTTTCAGTAAAAATAACGAATACTAAAACTTGACGCCATTCCTTTCCTCAGAACTATACATAGGTACTTGAACGAACGTAGGTACTATTTAATTGATGTCTCCAACAGCTAGCAGTCTTGAACGAATTAACCACTTCGTTCAAGCTAGCAGTATTTCATGATATAATATTATAATAACTATGTTTTAAGAAATATGTGAATTTAATTTGTGCCTTCTTTCGTGTTAGAGCAAAGCCACAAGTTGAGATACCACCACCAAATGAGCGATACCACTACAATACTGGGCGTTAGAGATGCAGTTTCAAAGCAACAATAGTTGTGATAGCAGATTGTACTTAATAGCCAGGCGCCAAAACGCGTTATATCTTAAACAGCTAAATCTCATTTGTCACTTGGGCTTGCATCACTATGCGATGCGATGCTCGACCATGCGCCTTGCTGTATGTCACGGATTTTTTAGGCGATGCGCCCAGCGATGCTACAAACAAATGGGTAACTGTACTCCGTGATTGCCACTCTATAATATGTGATTTTGCTTTAAGACCTAAATTTTAATGATTTCTTAAATTTACGCGAACACTACACAATTCGGATTTCGGATTTTATCGCGTTTATTTCACTACTTTTACTTATTTTTAATTCCCGACGTTTCGTTACGACATATAGCTGACGTGAAGCACCGACGCTCCGGGAAGTCTGCAGTCTGCGAACATGTTCAAGATCGTCCCCACCATTATATTCGTTTTGATAAACCACAAATTCTCGCAAAAGAACACCGATTCCTACCAATCATGGTCACGCGAGGCTATTGAAATTAAAAAACATCCAAATTTCAATAGAGAAGATGGATGGGTGCTGCCACCTGCTTGGGATCCTATAATTAACAAAATTAAACCCAAACCTAAGCATACCACTGCAAGACTTCATGATACTATAAGCTCGTTTTGCGTAAATCGGACCAAAAATTAATATTCAAAAACTGAAGGTAGCCGGACTAACTATGACATTGGGACGTCAAACATCTCAGTCCCCCCCCCCGTGACCATGGTTGCTGTAAAGCACCCGCAACGTCGGGAATTAAAAATAAGTAAAAGTAGTGAAATAAACGCGATAAAACCCGAAAATTTAGTTTTATTCAACCTAAATTTTATTTATTCCGAAATTTTCTCTGCCATGTGGCTTCGTAAAATAATCCACTAGCGTGGCAACATAGCAAATATTTCTTCTTTAAGTCAATCTATGGTGAAGGCCTATTGTTTAGCTGTGGACATTTTATTTTAGACTGTATTGTATAAATTAATTATTTATGTGGGTTAGTATCACCTTAATTATTACAGCCTCCAAGCAAAAGTACACCCACTGTTGTGATTTGTCTTGAAGGGTCAAAGAGCGAATATATTTACAGGCTGTGAGTCTTCAAGCATAACAGTGCAACTGAGACCTTTGTTTTAAGTTGTTTGCAAGTTTCCACTGGCAGTAGCTATTTGTCAACCTTGTCAAAAACCGTTCTTTGAATTTCAAAATTCGAACTCCTTAGAATCTCTTCGAATAATAAATAATAAGTAACGTGCTGAAATTTCGAATTGCGCTCTGAATGGGACACAAAAGAAAACAATAAACGTTGACAATGAAATCTAACAAGCGATAAGTGGATCAAGTGTGCACTAACATACATATTTGTCTTACCCACTGAATCATATACGACTTGCTCAATGCAATTGAACTGAAGACAATGCGTTATTTGAAAAGGTGGCGACGCTCGTGCCGCCTCAATTTCACCTCGGCACATTCCGATTCCCAGCTGGTAGTGTATCGACCCCAATTAGTCTTTAGTGATGTTCATTAATTTTCTATTGTGATGTTTACCTAGAGGTAACTATTACGTTATCAGCTTATCAGGTAACGATTGTAGTGATGAGCCAACTTATTATAGATCACGATTGTAGTGATGTGCCAACTTATTATAGATCACGATTGTAGTGATGTGTCAACTTATATGTAGATCACGATTGTAGTAATGTGGCAACTTCTTGTAGGATGTGAATTAATAATCACTAGGTGGCCAATACGTGTTGCGTCGACTATAATGTGGCAACTTATTATAGACCACGATTGTAGTGATGTGCCAATTTATTATAGATCACTATTGAAGTGATGTGCTAATTTATTATAAATCACGATTGTAGTAATGTAACAACTTATTAGTTATAATAGATCACGATTGTAGTGATGTGCCAACGTATTTATAGATCACGATTGTAGTGATGTGCCTATTTATTATAGATCACAATTGTAGTGATGTGCCAACTTATTTATAGATCACGATTGTAGTAATGTGGCAACTTATTATAGATCACGATTGTAGTGATTTGCCAATTTTTATAGTCCTCAATCAGTAATTATTTTCTATTAACTAAAGTGACAAATAAACTTACTTAGTCCACCTGATGGTAAGCAGTTATTGTGCCCCATGGAAACCTGCAGCCAACTTCAAAAAAGAAGGCTACAAATGCGTTACCAGCACTTAGGACAAAAGTGAGGCAGTCATTAGACTGCCTCACTTTTTTGTACGTGGAAGAGCCACGCTGCAGCTATATTATGGTTGTAGTACGAATGGGTCGCCTAGAACGGGGAATGAACGCGCTCTCACAAAATACCAGCGTAAAATAGCAACTTAATACTGTTGTGTTTCATATGGTGAGTATAGAGATCTGGAGACCCTTCTTTACTGGAAACGAGGCATCCCATCTTAGTCCTCAACGCATCTGCATTTTGATTCGTTATCGAGGATAGATGTAGATGTCTATGGGCCACAGCATCCACTTACCATCAGGTGGACTGTGTGCTCGTTTGTCACTCTTATTCTATAAAATAATTATCTCAGCCAATTTTTTCAATACTGATTCATTGTAACTGTTAATTGAAAAATATACCAATTATATTATAAATAGATAAGTACTTTTATTATTAGTATATAATGAATCAAGACCAGTCCGTTATGTCCTGTTGGCAGATATTACATGCGGAGATTACATTCCTCAAAATTTATTTCATTACTTCGACAATACTTAAGTCTCTTTAACATTAGCAAGTTTCAATGTAAAAATTACAAACAAAGGACGAAGCCATAGATTTTCACTTAATATAGAATTTAAGGTGAGAGCTTAGCAGTTAGCGCGTTGACTTTCACTCCTCAGTCTAATAACTGATAAATAAATCTATATAAATAGAAATATAAATTCACATACTTTTGTAAGACGTTTTTGAGCTTGAGTAACGTTTTACGACAGCTAGATATAATAATAACAAAACAAAAGCTTAATATATATTATACTTAACAACGCTTCTGCCGCTACTCTTTTCTGGGAAAGAACATGGACGAGTTAGTCCGCCGTGGCGCTCCATTGTTTTTGGACGAACATCATCACTAGTCCTCAAAATATTTAAAATAAAAAATCTAACGGCGTTATTAACCTCAAAATAACAATAAACTATTTAAAAACAATAAAATATTATGTTTATGGCAGCCGCACTACTGCGTCGTTTTAAACAAAGGCCCATGCATTCCGTTCTCTTCATTTCCGTGTACTGTGTCAGTTATAACGAGTTAACGAGAGTGACCTTCCCCTCCCTCTTGTTTCAATTTCATATTATATTAAACACTTGCAATGCAAACAGTTTGCTAATTGTTACGAATAAAGGACTTTTTATTTAACATTTCACCTAGTAATTTAACACAGAGTTCGCAATTTTGTATCGTAAGTGGGGATTCATTTAATTCTATATAGTTTTATACTTGGTGAGCCACGCTGCAACTATATTATTATAGTTGTAGCACGAATGGGTCGGCTCGACCGGAGAAGGACCACGCTCTCATAACGTGAAATGGCAGCTTAATGCTGTTGTGTTTCGTATGGTGAGCGTTTTTTTATAGGAGAACAAACAAGCACACAGTCCACCTGATAGTAAGTGGTTGCTGTGGCCCAACGACTACACAGCCCGAATAGACGTCTCATGCGAGGCAAACATTTTCTGTCAACACATTAGACAAATACGTCTTACATAAGAAAACGATCGCATGATCTACTTTAGTAGCGACCGCTTCCCTGACCCGTTAACATCTTGCATGTGACTCGCGAATTTTCGACAAAATAAAATACAACAAACGCGCAACATAGTTCCCTGTACAATAAAATAGTGCGGAAATAGTATCCAAATGTGTAATTTAAAAAAAGGCATCACTTTTCATAGATAAGTGAATTTTAACTTCCAAATTCATTAGTTAAAATTAAATCAGAGCTCATATTTGTCACAAGCAACTTGCGTCGATTTATTCGGACATCTTCGGATATTTTCGGACTATGCATCCCTTTCTTTTCAATGCAGTTTATTGTTGCTATACTTTTCTTTAATTACCGGCACGTGTAACTAGTGCTGTACCAGTTAAACTATAATATTGGTACAAGTAAATATTATGCATGTTATCGTGAATGTTTTACAGACTTATACTATAAGCGAAATAGTTGTAAGCTGATTTTTTTAGTGAATGTACGTTAATCCATATTTCAATTAATTGATTTAATAATTAAATCAAATTATTCAAAACTTCTTAAAAAAATCGTAATAAAATTGATATAATTTTTAATAGACTGTACTCCGCTCTCTTTACTGCTAGACGCCATGTCAAGATAAGTAGAAAACTGAAGTGAACTTGACAGTTTAAATAACTGCTGCTATTTTATTTTTAATAGTATTATATTAATATTTCAATATTGTAAAGAAAGCTTGTTTTAACAAAAAATATTCTTTAAAACCAAGAATTATAGGTATTTTACTAAATACGATACCTACTGAAATAAAACTTCTTTTGTTTTTTTTATGTTGTACTAATTTATAGTAGAATATAATTCTGGTACTGATTAAGTAGACTTGGTACCAAATTTATTAGTTAAAGTTCCCATCACTATTTGCTTATTAGCAAGTGTCGCAACCTTGATTTTAACCAATTAGCGTGCATTTCAAACCGCCTCACCCGTACCACTTACCTCAGACTTTTGACAGACAGGTTTGGATGCAGAAGTACATACGTTAGGCGTCTATTCGGGCTGTGTAGTCGTTGCTGTGGCCCATAGACATCTACATCTATCCGCAATTACGAATCGAAATGCAGATGCGTTGTCACCCGTGAGGACTAAGATGGAATGCCTCCTTTCCAGTAAAAAGGGTCTCCGGTTCTCTATAATCACCATACGAAACATAGCAGCGCTAAGCGTAGAGAATCTGAGTCGGTTTTTACTGGGAACGAGGCATTCCAACTCAGTGTCACCAACGGGTGACAACGCATTTATTCTTAATCTAGGACAGATGTAGATGTCTATAGGCCACAGCATCCACTAACCATCAGGTGGACTGTGTGCTCGTTTGCTACCCTTATTCTATGAGAAAAAGCTCCCTACAACAAAAGAGCCTCACGTCCAAATGCTGACTGTTGGTGATAGTTACAATCATGTTAACAGCCTATCCAATGTTAAATGATCACTGCGACCTATTGACACCTGCAGCCAACTACCAATAAAAATAAACTACCGACGTACTGTCAACATAGAGGACTAATATGGTAAGATCCATAGCCTGCAATTATCTCTATCCCTGACATCTGACTCTACCCTGAAACTGAACCGCAGCAATAGCTGCATTGCTACTTAAAAATAGATTATCATATCCAAAATATCCAAAATAATCGATTTTTCGATTAATCGATATCAAATGGACAGTGGCGGATTCACACATTTGCCCCCAGTAGGCTATTAAAATTATGCCGCCCTAGCGACTTCTACAATTCGACTATTTCTTGTGCAATCTTAAGAGGATAGAGTAAGTCAGCTCAAATTCTAATTTCGCTCCCACTTCCCCGCGCGTTGTATGCTATGTACCGATATGTTTGTAATCACTAATACTGTAAGTAGAAAGTCGTTAGACACTTATTTCATTAGGTTTATCATATTTATGCCTGTTTCTTAACGCCAAGCCAGCCGCTTCTTATTTTTATTACGGTTATTTCCCATTTTAATTTTACGTCGTACTGTTGCGTAATGTATATTCTGATCGTAAGCGACACAACTTCTCCCTTCAAAAGCCTAAGCGATACTAACGGGCGACAGGAATCAAGCTCAAGACGCCGATAGTTTAGGTAATTTCTTTTTACAGTGAAAATAATGGTATTTTAAAAAAAGTAAATAACATAAGCACTGCTTTATAGTTAGTTCAGTTAGTATGTAAAGTTTCATGATCTTATTTAAAGTATTTTATGAATAACAGCGGTTTATTGTTTATTTTGGAGGTAACTTTGGATTTTTTTTCTATCGAGAAAATTTTACGAAATCGTGTTTTCGTCTAACATAATCATTAACATTAATCCTCAACTTTACCATATATTTATTTCAAAATTAATGCTGCAATATTTTCGGCATAACGAAGGATCTTGCTAAGCCATTTGACATTATATTTCCCCTTAACTAAATCTTTGGGTAGTAATAATAATCTGGGATAATAATAATCTGGGAACAATGACATATTAATTACAATTTCTTTAGCGTGATGTACATATTAATTCCATATCAATAACTTTGGCATTGAAATTGTAAGTTTATGATTTGTGCACTATTGTCCAAATTACACCAACTTTTTGCCTTAGTTAGTATGATTGCGAGCGAGGGGATTAAGATAGCACAAAAATAGTTTCTGAGTATATTTCTGAACTGATAAAAGCTCAATCATGTATTACTAATAAGGCGGGGTAAGGTATGATTTAATACTACTTATCTACATTCGGTAAACGTAAGTAAATATTTTTTATTGCGTTTACAGTTTAAAAACAATATGTCTAATTATATGATAACAATACCGGCTGGTAATGATGATGAAATTCAATATTGCAAAAATTTCAAAACTTAATTTTTGCAATTCTATTTTGCACGATTTTTTATTCGCAAAATCATCAATTATATCGTCGTATAAAATCTTGTTCATTATCTGATTCTGCACAAAACGCACTAAGGCGTTTAGCATTTTTTGGGTTACGGTAGATCTTATAAAAATTTTCTCCCGTTTTAAGAAATAAAAGCATCTTTCACCTGAGCAATTTATCGGTGGTATCCATAAAGCCATGCGAACTGCTGTGTTAAAGTTTTGATAAATGTTTTGCAAATTCTGTTTTCGCAGAAACGAAGAAAGAGTTTTCAATTATTCAGAATCAGGTTTCACTAAAATTCTTTCCGAAGAAAGGTGGCATTGAAAATGTATGCATTCTTAACCATTTCACTGTCCCATGAGTCATATATGAACATTTCGATTGTTTAACTATTGTGTCTATTTCGCGGACAGGGAAGTTGCTAAACTAAATCAGTCTCTAAATCATAAAAATACGGTTCCAAGAAAAAGGCTTTTCCGTAAGAGTTGATGTTAACAATTCACTCATTTAGCTCAAAAACGAAAACTTTTCATTGAATCTGTAGACCTCCTGCCGTTTTTCTAATTCGGATACTAGTTTATCAATGAGAAAGAGAAATATAATACCTAACCCTGAAAATATCACTCGTAGTTATTCTATTTTGTTTATCGGGTGTTTGAATTTATTTTCTCTTTTCGGTTGTCTTTTTCTCCGTGTCTTTTGTATACTGATTCAACACGCTTAATTCCATTACCATTTCTTCGAAATACTTAAAATTTTCTCGTTCAGCTACGAGAAACTTGCAAATAGATTCGTAAAGATTGAATTTACGGTAAAAACCTAAATTTGAACATTCACTTTAACATCCCACACAACAACCATTGCCGCCATTTTTAGGTTTTCTAAATTCAAAAGTATTCCTGTGGCTTCGTTTCGCGTTACAAGCTTTTCGGTATTATTATATCATTCTTAATTGATTCCAAAGTTTTTCCGTTGATTGATCTGATTCCGTTGATCTTGATTTAAATCATTATTTTTTGTGAGCGTTGTGTTGAACTTATAAAAAAATGTAGATTTCTTGCAGCAACATGAAGAAGTGACAAGCTTCTGTGCAACATTCTGTAGCCGCCGTTGTCATTAAATATAAAGAGTGGGCAGAGAAAGCAAGGAACGTAAAAGTGTTTTGAGTTAAGAGATAGCGGAAGAAAATATTTCTTTAGCGTTCCTTTTAACATTTAAATATCTTTAATTTGTGTAAGACATAAAAAAAATTGTCTTAAATTTGCCGTCCCAAAATTATGCCGTCCTAGGCTCCAGCCTACTAAGCTTGCTGGTAATCCACCACTGCAAATGCACATGCCTATTTACCTACAATCTTACACGGAGAGTTGTGTGGCTTGATTCCAAAAAAAAATAACGATTTTTTCCATTAATCGATCTCTAATCGACATACCTATTTACCATCTTACACGGGAGTGTTGTGTGGTTTAATAAAAAAAAAACGATTTTCCAATTATTCGAACTCTAATCGACTTGTCTACCATCTTATACAGAAGTATCGTGTGGATTGATTCTAAAAAAATGATTTTTGATTAACCGATCTCAATTCGACTCCATATTACACGGGAGTGTTGTATGGCTTGATTCTAAACGATTGTTGTCAATATATTAGCTTTAGTTTATATTTTAAGTTTATTGTGCGTGGTTCGCCAGGCAGTAACGAGCCATTGCAAAGAGTATAGTAATATATACGGAAAAGCCATTGTGTTAACACCTGCTGGCCGATAAGCGCTACTGGCCTGCCGTCGGCCATTTTAGAGCGATTTTGTTTGTCGTAAAAAAGTAAAAAGAAATTAAAAACCTTTATCATCCCATAGGTAAGCATACAGTATATAGTAAGCATACAAAACTCAATTACAACTATGTCTATTTACAACTATCGAGGTATGTAATTAACAGTTGTTTAATTGTGTTCCTATCGATACAAGAGACTCGCGGCGCGGCGTTACCCAACACCATTGTTATTATAACGTAAAGTCGTTAAATACAGATATACGCGTGAGTCGTACACAAAGTCGTAAAATAAGACAGGCCGATATGTACAGTCACAATAAAAAGTGGAACACAAAGTTATCGTTTGATGACTTACCTTACCATCGTGATCAGTCTTACAAAAAGTCGTCAATAATGGCTGATGCGTACACAAGAAGTGTGATGCTTACTTTACGTTACCATACACAGTTCTAGATAGACGCGACCATGAAATATCTATTGCTGAGAGTGCAATGATGAAGCATTTTATATCGTACAGTGAAATGAACCTTAACATTTACATGATAAAATCTATGATCAATTGTTATGGATTTAATTGATAACATATGGTGGTTATTGGACGATCAATCGATCAATTGGTCGCGTGGAAACTTATTGAGTTTGACATAGACATAGCGATCTAAATAAATAGTCAATTAATGAAATAGACAAGTTCTTTATTGAAACGAAGTCCAAACTCTGCAGTCTGTGAACACGTACAGGATCGCCCCCGTCACTACATCAGATTTGATAGACCGCAGATCCTCGCTAAAGAACACCGATTCCTTCCAAGGATGATTCGCGAGGCTATTGAAATCAAAAAACATCCTAATTTCAATAGAGAAGATGGCTGGGTGCTACCATCTGCTTGGGATCCTATAATAAATAAAATTAAATCCCAACCCAAGCATACAACTGCAAGACTTCAAGATACCATAAGTTCATACTGCATAGATCGGAACAAAAGTTAAATTTTAATCTATGGTAACCGCGGTTAACTATGACATATGGACGTTGAACATCTCAGTCCTGCCCGTGACCATGAGTGCTGTAAAGCGTTCGAAACGTCGGGTAATTAAAAAGTTAAATATACGCGACAAATTCCGTAATGAAACTAGTATTATTCCAAGCTTGGTTATAAACTTGATGACGATAATTTGGTGTCGATGGTCAGTCCGTCAGTACGGTATCTGCACAGGACATCTTATAACACCAAAAGATTTCACAACCCCCCCCCCCCGAAAACACTCCCTAAAGTATCCGATGTAATGACAAAAACTGTTGTAATCTCGAACGCAATAGACTTTGATAATAACAACACGCCTAGATTCAAATTCTCTGTAAAAGCCTGAAGTTAGAAAGTTTGCGATGTTTCGAGTGCGTGTTTCGGAACTCTGTTTCTGAACTCTCTCTGGTCGTGTCGGTTAACCGGCCCATCGGATTATGAGAGTGAAAGATAGAGAGTGTACCTGTGCTTGCGCATACACTTGGGCACTATAATCCTGTCCTGCGCCGATGGCTAGTCTCCGTTGAGGCAGGCCGCCGTGACCGAAATGCGGTCCGGAGGACATTATAATCGGTTCTTATTCTTTAGTCTTTTTACTCAAGTCTGCAAATTTTCAGATAATTCAGACGTTCGGATCTGTGTGAGTACAGTTACAAAATACAGTACAGTTATAAAATTCCATTACATTCATACATGCATAGTACATTCATATAGCTCAAGTTGTTAAACTATGTTAAAAAGAATAAAAAAACACAAGCTTCCATTCCATACGACATTCAAAAATAAAATATAAAGTAAACTACGTTTTCATACACATTAAGGATATTAAACAAGCACAAGAGAACGCTGTGGCCATCAACTCCGATGTAAAAGGTCATCGACTCCTTTCAGAGATGTATTTTTATTTAACGATTTTTATTATGTTAATTTACAAGATTGTAGGACTCTCTTATTTCTGTCGCCAAGTAGTTTAGAAGGGTATGACAGCCTGTCGTCTTCAAGGATGACAACGTACCTGAAGTACTCTGAGATTATCCACGGATGCCTAGTATGGACTGTAATAACAACAGTTCCAAGCTACTATCAAGTGCGCCGGTATCTCCTTTGTTTTCTTCTTCTTCATCATCAACCCTAAAAGCTCACTGCGGGACGTGGGTTTCTCCTGTTGCAGACAGTTAGGGGACGGTAGTCGTCACTTCAACGCCGCTGGTCGTAGCTGGTTTAGGTATTATACGTCTGGCGGAAACAATTTGATTATACTGCCATCTATCGGCAGCTTTATGGTAGTTTTTTGATATTTCCCAAGTCACCTCTTACGATACGTAGGAGAAGTAATAAGGTTAAAGCTCTTTTGTTGTCCTTACATATTATAGTATTTGGTAGAGCCATGCTGTAGTTTATTACGGTATATACGGTATATATTACAGTTATAGCACTAATGTGAAGGATCACGCTCTCACGAAATATCAGCGTAAATCAACTGCTTAAAGCTGCCGTATTCCGGATGAATAGTGTAGAGAACTGGAAACCCTTTCAACTAGAAACGAGGCATTCCATCTTAGTACTCAGGGATGACAACGCAAATGCATTTTGATTCTTAATCAAGAATATCTATGGGCCACATTGTCCCCTTACCATCAGGTGGACAGTGTGCACTTTTGTCATCCTTACTCTTTATTGTAAGAAGTTTAGTTGCTGTCGTAAATATAGTATTTTAACCAAGTTGCAACCTTATCTAGATCGATATAAGTTGCTAGACCATGTTTATTCTTATATCAAGGCACTTGATACTCATCCTCTGAGAAAAGAAAGAACCGGTGGTCTTGAGCATTTTGTAAGAATATTACATCTACCTACGTCGGTATTTGTTTGTACTCGTAAGTATACCGTTTGGCGGCATTAGGAAATATGTACACTATTCAGTAATCATACCGTAGGTGTCAAATATACGACGGACGGAAATGAAACAGGAGATGTGAAGCAGCATCTCCCATATAACACCTCATTAAAAAAAAACTGCAGTTGCCAACTCGCGTGCCGAGCGTTGCAACGTTTTTTTATAATATTAAAGTGATAAACGAAGTTATGGTCTCCACTCACCCGATGGTAACTTCTGAGGACTAAGATGGAATGCCTGTACAACCAGAACACAGCAGTGCAAGCACAGCTGTTTAGCTCCAGAAATAAAACTGTGACAAATCCTATGAGACAAGGTTTGGGGTAGGCCAATGTTCAGCAGTTGAATTTTGACGGGCTGTAACGTAAATTAATTATCTATGCAATTATTGATCATATAATATGTTATTTTTAATCAGCATAATTTTTATAACCAGCCAATAACATTCCTATAAGTTCTGTCTTCTATCTGTAATCAACACGCAAACATAGAATTTCACACTGCATGATCGTTTCAAATGTAATGTGCCAAGTGACATCTCCGACAATGTTTGTGGAGAAAGCCCCCAGCTGACTCGCATACTAACGGTATCGTGCCGCAAGTCACTAGTGGTAGCGTAGAAATTGATATTAAAAAAATAAAAAATTTCAAGTACATATATTATTCTGTTACCAAAATACTATAAGTAGCAAATTTAAAAAAGAAAAGTATTAAAAATTATAGATAAAACGACTGCATGTGAATTTAATTATAGTTATCTGTCTTGTTATTTATATAGCACCACTGTTGCCCTTAATAAAGAGAACAGCGAAATAAAATAACTAACGTCGAAAATATTGTTGTACATAATTCAAAACAAGAAATTAAAATCGAGAGCCACCTCTTATTACGTCGGTAAAGCATTAATAAAACTTAAATTAGGTACAAAATTAGCGTAGCCTCCCGTGCAATGAATACTGCTTAATTTACTTAAGGAACCATTAACGCACCTACACACGCCATCTTGCAGTTAAACGTGCCACGCGATTATGTTATACAACAACATGCAATTATAGTCATTATAATAGATTTACCTGATTTATTACTCGTTGCCATATATTTAAGGTCACAGCTTACCTTGCAAAAATGCTAGCGCGACTTAGAAATATTTGTTTCCACAGTTTTAAGACCTTATGGCGGCTGTACACGCTCGTCTCATCACGTGCCTCTCGTCGTGTATAGGTTCGACGAGAGCACACTATGTACATACTCGTTGTATCGCTTAAACTCTGGATAATCGCTGCGATGGACCCAGAAAAAACTGTTGCTGTGTTTTGTTATTAGTTATTATAATTTATTAAACATTAACTAAAAAAGAAAATTATAAGCCATAACGAGGAAGAAGATGGTGGATGGTGATGGTTTGTTAGAGGTGACGAAGGAGTGTGTACAAACCGCATGTGTTGTCTATCAGACTCAGTAAAGTACGATAGCACAAGGTCGGCCCCTGCTTCGCAGTACTCCCACCGTTACTCTGCACAAATACATTCGTTTCCCAAGTGTAAGGTCTTTAAACTGTGGCGCTTCCACAGTTCAATTAGTACGGTCTGTTTAGATTATAAACGTAACAGTACCTAATTATTAAATAATTGAGTTAAACTAAGGATTATGCTATGACTCGTTGTATTTTTAATTGAAATAATTAGATACATATTTTCTAAGATTTCATCAAGAAATAAAAGTTAAAAGTTAGAAGTTACATCTTAAATACGTCCCACTGCTGGGCACAGTCCTCTCATTCTATAACAAGGGTTTAGGGCAAATAAATGTCCACCGCTCTGCCCCCTCCCATGATGTTTTCATTCACGCCAAGCACGTGGTAAATCAGCACTTAAAATTGCAATCAGCAATTTTATTAGTGCCGGCGGGGATCGAACCCGGGTTGCGCGCGTGCTGTGAAATTTATAGCGAACACTTAGCCCCTGAGCTAGAAACAAATTATAATTTGAATAAGAATAATATTTTCTAACAAATATTTTTTTTTCTTTTCAGAATGCCGGTTATGTAATCAACAAACGTTATACGAAGAGCAAAATGTCACCAGTATGTCACAGTTTTGTGCAGAATGCGTGGAAGAAAGATTTTTGCTCAAACTGTTTCAAATCACGCGAAGAACACGTTAAACAGGATAAGACGACTGAAGGCGGCAAATATTTGGCTACTCCATTACAAAACAGAATTGGATTCTTTAAGAAAACTCCACCGAGTATTTTAAAGAATCAAACGAAGAAAATTAATAAACGGAACGTTCGGTTTCCGGAGGAAGTAAGCAGTGTTATTGGCTATGGAGGAGATGATTGGTCCGACGGAGAGGAATTTGAAGTTTCAGAAGACAATGAGGATGAAGACATATTTCCAGATACGGAAGAAGAGAGAGAACTCTATAAAATAACAAAATCTAATACAGATTTTAATACAGTAAAAGCTAATTTATTAGGAGATTCAGTTGCAAAGTCATATACTTCATTAATGTTAGGAAAAGTGCAAACAGATTCCGACGGCAAGAAAAAAACATTAATGGTTTCAGTAACTCCTTTTGGTCAAGAAAATAAAAACTCCAATGTAAAGACTCATACTCGCAAACCGGCCGTTATACATATAAATGAAGCACAGGCTGAAGAAGCAGCTAGTAATTTTAAAACAAACATCATCCTGACATCATACATAAAGGAATCAGAGACTATAGTTACTTCGGAAAGCGTTAGATCAACAGAAGGTATTTGTACCGAGAAATCTTTATTAGAAGAAATATCAGAAACGTTACAACAAAACAGGATGAATAACGGTAATAATATTAATCTATCGCATAACAACAACAATAAACCTACAGTTATCGAAGAAAAGAGAAAAGAAAGCATGCAAGATGAAGTGGAGAAGAAAGAAATGACTGAAACACGTAAAAATGGCATCGTTAGAAAATCTCCATTAATTAAAACCCAAGAGAGGCCAAAAGTTAATCTCAATAGATCAGAATTTAAGTTTTGTAAAATCAATATAGAAAACAATAGCGTGGATTCTGCAGTAGGCACTTTGAATTCGACAGCTAATAACTCACTGACGTCAGACGATGAGAGTTTTAGCGCTAAAACAGATTCAGATAATGACGATAGTGGACATTTCTCTGAAACAAATAAATGCGAGGAAACTGTAAAGATAAAGGTATTTAATGAAAGTGAGAAAAGCAACAAAATATCTCCGATCAGACGGCTGAGACAAGCAGACGGAAAAGCGGGTAGTGGTTACAGCACCTTCCAAAGTCCAATAATTGATATGCCACCAATTATACCCAAACAATCCGATTCTGTCTTCTCTGCTGAAGCTAGTCGAGAATTAGCGGGCGAACCTGACGGAAGAGCTGATCCTGACGAGTCTAGCGAAGCACCAGCATTACCCAATAGTCCTGTACCTACTATGGACCCACGACCATCTTTCTTACACGGCATTATAACTGATATTATGCCTTCTAAGCCCGCTGTACCAGAAAAACCAAAACTCCCTACTAAACCAGTTATTAAACAAACAACTAAGAAGAGTATGACTACTTCTAATCAAATCATACATACGCATGGTACAAAGCAAATTGAAGAAGAGAAGTCACGATATTCAAGCGAAGAAAAGAATAATCAGATAAAAGAAGTACATCAAGTAAAAACAGAAACAATTTATTACGCTAAGCCAGTGCTTACTAAGCAAGATAGCGACACGTCACTCAATAGTCTTTGCAAGCGCAAAGCACCAACCCCACCGATTTCGCCTACGGAGGAATACCCTAACAATCTATACCAAAGAAATCAAAGTGGATTCATGAAATCAGATTCACCAGTCGTCAGAGAATTGGAGAAGAGGGAAAGAGCCGTAATTTCGTCATCTCCGAAAACGAGAACACTTGAAGATATAGACAAAAAGGATTCTCAGCCCGAACCGGCGCCTAGAAGAAGTATTTCCTTGTCCCATGACAATTTACTTCTAGATGATAAACGAAAAGGCAAACTAAAGTTTTCTATAAAGAAACTCTTACGTATCGGTTCTTCAAAAGACCTGGATAAAAAGGAGTTGAGTGTAGCCACAGTTACGAAAGTTTCACATAAAACAGAAGAAATTTACGATCTGACACCGAAGCCGAAACCGCGACTTGTCATCATCCATCCTTTAGACATTAACGGATCGAGTGTCGAAGTGGTGAAATCAAATTGCGAAATTTCGGAAAGTTTGCGTCGCATGAGTCATGACGACGTTTCAATTTACAGCGGATGTAGCTCCGTGGCCGATGTCGAAACGGCTAAAATCTTAAGTAAACCGCCACCGCCTCCGAGGACATCCAGTGACGATGCAAATTCCTCGACCATTCCAAAACCAGCACGTCCTCCGCCACCTAAATCAGCCGCTCTACAAAAAAAGCAAAAACAACAGACTTGGTCGCCAACGCTGAGCAAAACCGATAACATTTATGCCAATTTAGGTAAGTAAGCAATATTTGCACGCACAAAAATAGATATTTGCGGTTTAATAGAATAAAAATTTATTAAAACATCAGCCCATCAGTCTTTGCCAAAACAAACCGGAATTATAAGTAGCCTATAGTGTAAATTTATATAAGGAATATTCATAAAAATTCAATTTTATTTAGCTTGTGGATATGATAGTAATAGATGTGCCATGTAAAGATGACGTAAGAGTATTTCATTCCGTGGGCGTCGTAAGAGGCGATAAAGGGAAATAAGGTGGGTAATAAAACTCCGTGGTAACAAAAAATAACGGGGAATGCGGCATAGTTGAGAGTAGAGTTTGACTCCAAACAAGTATTCGTAGGTAGTTTTTAGTAGTTCCGGGTCTGGATGTTTTTGCATGTGCACATTGTTTGTAAAAAGACCTCCACAATACAGAATAAACTCCTAGTGTGATCGTAACGTTTTTTTAAATATTCGAATCAGAAATAAATGAACATGCTACATAAAGTTATTTCCCTATTCCAGGCGAGATAAGGTCAGCGCTGGCGCCAAGAAAACCTGAGCGCACGGCAAGTATGCGCGAAAGGGAATCACATTTAGAACTCCTAAAACGCAGAGCCCCTCTCGATGACGATAAAGACGAATTGGATGGACAACAAGAGCTTGTGCAGGCCACAAACGATACAGTCATCCACAGCTACGACGACGTGTACAATTCAGGGAAATACGACGAGGAAGCTTGCGATTCAGCGAAGAACAGCGATAGTGATTACGAATATGTTCACCACGCTCGTTCAAGTTCACCGGAATGCGACGCCGCTATAAAGCCCAGTAAAGTCAATATGGAGATCAGACCAGACACAAAAATCGAAGAAACTAACGTTGAATTCCCCAAATATAACAACAGCTTCAACAGGTCGTCCCTCCCTTACTGCGGTAGTGAAACCGAATCGGAAATATATTCGCCATATAGCTTTTATAATTCAAACGACAATATGGACGGCTCCACCAACGACGACTATCAAAATGAAATGACACCAAAAACCACAACTAATAAGTTAAGGGTGAGGAAAGGGAGAAGTGTCGTTCACAAGAATCTTGAGGATAATTATGGAGCTGTTGTTATTGCTAATCATGAAGCGTTAGCGCAAGTTTTAGAACAGGTAATTCATTTAAATAATCCTAATTTTAATTATCTTTATTCATTTGTTTACTATTTATTGCTGGGCGGACTTGTTTAGCAGCTCTATCAGTCAAACATAGGTGAATTGAAAGTTATAGTAGATGCTATATTAACAAGCGATTAAAAAAATTAAACATTTTTTTATACACCACGTTTTTATTTCGTATTTTTACATTGTCATCCAATATTAGTCACTAACTAGTCGGTTTAAATTCTACATTTGATTTGACCCAAACTGACATACACGAGTCTTAATAAAAACGTTGTAAAAAAAGATAGAAAGATAATAAATTAATAATTAAGATATAATGCAAATATTGTTTTATATTTTTATTATTTTTTATCAATCAAAAAGTAAAAAGAGTGAAGCACCTACCTATACTAAATGCATTAAAAGTTAACTGCATAGGATGACCCCGATTAAATATTGAGATAAACAATTAGTTGTAGTGTTCTAATACTAATTAGCAAGCAATTAAATTTATTTTATAGAAGAAAAAAATACTATTCACGAAGACTAACTTGTTTGTAATTTATAAGACTCCTTTGTATTTCAAACACTTATTCATCGATTCTAAAGTATATCTATTATGGAAAAAACCTGCTGTGAGTATAGCTTTTTGAACGTGTTACCTGTTATAGCTATTATATGGCTGCAGCACAAATGGGTGGGCTCGTTCGGAGTAGGACAACACTCGATACCAGCGTCAAATAGCAGTTTAATGCTGCTGTGTTTCGTATAGGGAGTGTAGAAAACCCAAAATCCTTTTGGCCTTCTATCCTAGTTCTCAAGGGCTACAGCGCATCTACATTTTTGGTTCTTTTAATTGAGGATATTTTTAGTGATCTTTGGGCCAAAGCATCTTCTTAACATCAGGTGAACTGTTTGCACGCTTGTCAGCTTTTTTCTATAAAGAAGCTCAATAAATACCAGTGTATTAAACGACAGATTATGTCATATAAAATTTCGATTTTTTTTTCAAAAATAAATTACGTCACATCACAGAAATCTAAATAATAAGGTACGTTTTATAGTTAGAGACCAGGGGATATAATAAAACGTTAAGGATAATTATCCACAAGTCTCTCGTCAACAACGTTGTAAAGATTGGGAGTGTGTCGACGAGGGTCGCGTACCTGATACTCAGAATCACCAAACGGTATTCGCTGAAGGTCATACAGGTTTACGCACCAACCTCGGCACATCTCAATGAGGAGGTGGAGGAAATGTATGAGGATATTTCCAGAGCCATGCATTCCTCCAAAACTCACTACACGGTGTTGATTTGAGACTTCAACGCAAAACTGGGCACAAGAGAAAGCGGTGAGCTGAAGGTGGGGAAATTTGGAGTAGGGCAACGGAACCTTTCTCCAGATGAACTCTTTCTTCCAGAAGCGGCCCCACAGGAAGTGGACCTGGTCGAGCCCCGACGGTTCGACAAAAAATGAGATTGACTTCATTATGACGACCAGACGCCAACTGTTCAGTGATGTCTCAGTGATCGCAAGGGTGAAAAATGGCAGCGATCACCGAATGGTTAGAGGCACACTGAACCTAAACGTTAAGTTGGAGAGGTCTCGTCTAATGAAGTCAACGCTCCGTCCCCCCTCGTGCTCTAATCCAGAATCCCGAAACCTTTCAGCTCGAGTTACAAAACCGCTTTCAGTGCCTAGAGGATTGCAATGCAGTGGACGATATGAATGACAAGCTCGTGGAAACTGTCCATGCGGTCGGAGCTAAGTTCTGCAAGACCCGCCGCAGAAGAACACAAAAACTCTCTGATCACACTCTTAATCTCATGGCTGTTAGACGGGAGATGAGGCTGCAATCGTCAACAGATTTGAGAGCATACAGGCAGCTGAACAGACAGATCTCCAAATGCATGCGGCGAGACTTACGCAACTTTAATACTGCTCGTATTAAAGAAGCGATCGAGCGGAACCAGGGCTCCAAAGTCTTTGCCAGAGATCTGTCTGCCAGAAGGAGCCAACTGTCAAGGCTGAAGACTGAGTGTGGTAACATCGTTTCCGGGACACCTGAGATTCAGAGTGAGATTGAGAGGTTCTATGGGCAGCTGCACACATCATCGTTGGAGCCACACGCAAGTGTGAGTAACGATCCAAGAGCAAGTCTTATCCGACACTATTCCGATGATATCCCGGACGTCAGTCTGAGCGAGATTAGAATGGCTCTCCACCACCTTAAAAACGGCAAGGCCCCGGGCGAGGATGGAATTACAGCGGAGCTTCTGAAAGCGGGTGGAACACCGGTACTTGAAGTCCTTCAGAAGCTCTTCAATTCCGTCCTCCATGTTGGCATTACTCCGGAGGCGTGGAGCAGAAGCGCGGTGGTCTTGTTCTTTAAGAAAGGCGACAACGCTCTCTTGAAGAACTACAGACCGATTTCCCTTCTGAGCCGCGTCTACGTGCTGTTTTCGAGAGTCATTACGAATCGTCTCACACGCAGACTCGACGACTTCCAGCCTCCCGAACAAGCCGGTTTTCGAAAAGGCTTCAGTACCATAGACCACATACATACCCTTCGGCAAATTGTACAGAAGTCCAAAGAGTACAATCTGCCACTTTGCCTGGCGTATGTGGACTATGAGAAAGCCTTTGATTCCGTCGAAATTTGGGCGGTGCTACAGTCTCTTCAGCGGTGCCTAGTTGACTGTCGATATATTGAAGTGCTGAAGTGTTTACAGTTTACAGTAGGGCTACGATGGCTATCCGAGTACAGAACCAGAGTACGAAACCTATCCAACTGCAGAGAGGTGTAAGACAGGGTGATGTTATATCCCCGAAACTCTTCACCGCTGCGTTGGAAGACGTTTTAAAGCTACTGGACTGGAAAAGATACGGTATTAACATCAATGGCGAGTACATCACTCACCTTCGATTTGCCGACGATATAGTCCTTATGGCAGAATCGCTGGAGGACCTTAGCACTATGCTCAATGACCTCAATGGTGTCTCCCAACGGATAGGTCTTAAGATGAACATGGACAAAACAAAGATCATGTTTAATGTCCATGTCACACCTATGCCGGTAATTGTTGGGAGCACTATGCTCGAAGTTGTTGACGAGTACGTTTACCTGGGACAAATAGTCCGACTAGGTAAGTCCAACTTCGACCGAGAGGTCAATCGACGGATTCAACTCGGCTGCGCAGCGTTCGGGAAATTACGACACATCTTCTCATTAGGTATACCTCAATCTCTGAAAACTAAAGTGAACAACCAGTGCGTGTTGCCAGTGATGACTTACGGATCTGAGACGTGGTCCTTCACCGCTGGACGTATGAGGACGCTCAAGGTCGCTCTTCGAGCTATGGAGAGGGCTATGCTCGGAGTTTCACTGCGTGATAGACTCAGAAATGGGGATATCCGCAGTGAAACCAGAGTGACCGACATAGCCCAACGGATTAGTAAGCTGAAGTGGCAATGGGCCGGCCATATAGCTCGAAGAACCGATAACCGATGGGGAAGAAAAGTTCTCGAGTGGCAGCCTCGTACCGGTAGGCCAAAGACTATATAACCACTTGACTGCGCATACAGTGCCCCGACGCTCGAAAACTATTAGTATTTTGTCGCCTATGCATCGGCTATGGTAGTATTAACCATTTTAGTATTGTCCAAGTGTTAGACCTGTGTGCACGCTAAATTAATGCAAATTTTTATAATTTTTATGCAATTATAATGCATCAAAATGCCTTCATGCGCAGTGAAGTGGTGTGGGAAACATTCCAGGACAGATGTCCAAAAATAATGGAGTAACTTTTCATTGCTAAGTACAGTACAAAATATGAAAATTATTGTTGATTAATTCAGATTATGAGCCACCGCAGGGGTCTATCTAAAACGGTGGCCGGGTAAATAACGACATGGTTGAGTCGCGCGTTGATGTCTTTTGGAAAAGTCTCGTTCTATTATTAGACAATTCTTATGCTTCTATCCCTTTCTTTCCCTTTGTATGTTTATCGTAAACATTAGTACTTACTGTTACCTTTAATAGCTGAAAGTCGATATCGAAAATAACAAAATTATTAAGATTATTCAATTCACACACTGTGAAAAAATACTTATCTACTTTTAACCGTCTTCAGAAAAAAGAGGAGGTTCTCAGTTTGTCGGTATTTTTTCTTAGTTAAAGTTTATAGTTAACTAGTTAAATTAGTTAGATTGGTGTACCAAATCAGAACGGCTTACAATTTTAAAAAGACACTAAAGACAAGTCATTGTACGGATCCACTACAGTAATAGATATTTGTCGTCGTTGTAAAATTTTTAATAATAGGGCGATCAATGAGAGTGGTTCAAAAGTACTGTCTTCGAAATATAATACCAATTATTTTATGAGAACGGTTTTAAAATCTCTGATTAGGTATTATTGATTCCTGGATATTTCATCAATATGTAATAGAATCAACAAATCATTTAATTGAATTAGCAAGATGCATAATTTACAAATTTAACGCTTGTTTATATTTTTTTTACAAAGAACAATCAGGACCCCTAAACTTTAATTCGAAATAAATATAAAAAATTATTCATTTTAAAAATCAATAATAATATAATAAATACATGTTTTCGTTTAACTGATTGATTTTGATTAAATATTATTTATATGATTTTAATTGAGTATTTTTCATAATGATAAAATCCATTTTATCGATAACGAATATTTTCCTTTATTAAGAAGAGCAACCCTAAAGATAGCCATAACAACGCAACTTGACCATTTGCAGCCACGCGTTCCTCCTCGTCCCCCGGCCCGCAGTAGTGAGTCGTACGCTTAGAAGAAATCTGCCTATACGCTCTCTAGTGGTTATATTCTCTATGCGGTAGGCGTAGTGTAGAGCGACCCCCCACTAGATTTAGTGACGACCTGGTAAGACATGCAGGAAGTCGATGGATGCAGCTGGCTCAGGACCGTGCTTTGTGGCATTACTTGGGGGAGGCCTATGTTCAGCAGTGGACTTGTGAAGGACTGTAATGATGATGATGATGAAGGATAATTATATCCATTTACCTTTAAACTAAAAATAGCATTGTATAAAATAAACAATGTATAGATAAAATGTATAGATAAGACGAATACAGCGTTATACAAACAGCAAACAAATAAATATATGTATGGGTGACATATTTATCATTTTTATTAGTTTTAAAGATCTGTAACTGACTTTCTGTTGTTTGTTATTTTTCAGTTACCCGGCTTCTTAAAGATCAAATTTAGTCTACTATCCTTACAATGTAATTACTTATCCTTACATTATATTAAAACTGCATAAAAATTTACCAAGTGCAAACAATTTAAAAGTACAAACAAACAGATAATCGCTGATAAACGGTTAACGGTATAAAATATTTAGAAAAAAAATAGAGGTGTAAATAAATATTTAACGAAAAATCACATTTCATTCCCATTTCGGTAAAACTAGGTAAGCCAAACATAATAAATTATCGATACAAAATAGAAGTGTCACGTCACTGACTCGCGCTCGACTCCTGCGGCCATAGCGTAGACAGAGAAACCTATAGACAAATTTACGCCTTCTTTCGCATTCGCACACGAAAAAGATAGATTTATGCATATTCCCGTCTTGCATAGAAATGAGATAGAGCGGTGTGATTGTTTATCCCTTTCTCCGTGCCGGTTTTTTTTTAACAACTTTAACAGCGTAGCGATTTAAGGAGTTTAGAAGTTGGTTTAAGTGAGAAAAAAGTGTTTTGTGACCTTAAGATTGGTGAATCTTGTTCAGTTCAATTCTTTGAACAATTAAAATTTTTATCTAAATGTGTTTAAAAGTCGTAAAGATTATTGTATAACCTAAAAATTCGTTATCGTCCTTTCTCATTTGAGGCCACGCCGATCATTAGTCTATAGGTTTCTCTGTCTACGGGCCATAGGTATTCTTGGAAATTTACGTAGGCGAAAATATTGTTTATTGCCTATACTATAAATCCATCGCTGCTTTTAGCTGTCGTATAAATGAACGTAGACATGAACTAGCTTAAGAATCAATGGATATCGAAATGTGAAAACAATTACATTTTCAGAGATAATCGTAGTACTGGAGGTGAATAATTTTATTTAAGTATATTTAATTAAAAAATACAGTATTTAAAACATTAAGTACTTACTTATGAAATGTTATCCCTTTATTTGAAAATTTAAAAGTTGCGGAAGAATTTCCGCAGTTGGATATGCTGCAAAACACCATTTTTACGTCTCTGCGTCCGAAACGACACTGGTGACCGAACAAAACAAACGCTCCTCGCGCACTTGTGGCCTACGAGTCACATGTGCGGCGACAAGGTCACACGCTTTTACGACTTCTATTGCCTTATTATTTCGATTTCTATGCATCACATCGACAGCCTCTTTAAGAACACAGCTGAACAAATAATATACTTGCATCAAAGGAAAGATTTACTAATACTCACCACGTTAAAAATTCACTATAAACAGGCCGTTTAACGTGGTGCTTTGAGCAAATAGAACCTGGTGAGCACAAAGCATCAGCTCTCAACCAGACTGTTATCACCCTCGCAATGGTGGGTCCAAACCACCATCTTTTGTGAAAAATGGGTGATGCATTAGGGTCTGCAGTTTTACATTTTTTTTCTTCGATCACACCAACGTTTACACCGCAACCTATGTTTGTGAAAAAAATTACATTATTACTATTTTGCGCCCCAAAAAAACAAATACTGGCAACAATACCTACTACTAAAAAAAATACTTTTAAACTTGTCTTCACATAATTTTAAAACTATAAAAACCTTAAAAATCTCATCTCCGTCTTCATCATAACGGAATTGATATTATACCAATTAAAAACTTGTTTATTAAATACAAATTTGTATTTTATTTATGTCTCAGTAAATTTTTTTCCTTAAATATATGGCAGTTAGTCTGTTAAGTTATGGACCAACTATTAAATTGAATCTTGTGTTTTCCACATACGAAATTAATATTCTAAAATCAAAACCAAAATAATAATTCAAAAACGTGTTCACCGTTACTGAACTTCTGCACTTCTTTGATAAATTATTATTGCCAGTACCATTGTGAATAATATAAAGCGCGTAATATTAACACATCGACATGCGGGTGTAGTGGTCGTAAGCGCGACTGCTGTGATGAGGTCCGATGTGAGGGGGTTTGATTTCATGGTCGGATGAAAATCAGTTGTTGGTTATTTCTTTATTTTATGGAATAAAGGTGGGTAAGTGCACCTGATGGTATGTAGATGCTGGGGCCCGTGAACATCTACATCTATCCTCGATTAAGAATTAAAATGTAAATGCGTTGCCACCCCTGAGGACTAAGATGAAATGCCTCATTTCTAGTAAAAATGGTATTCTGTGAGAGTGTGGTCCTTACCCGGTCGAGCCGACCCATTCGTGCTGAAACCGTAATTTAGCTGCAACGTGGCT
Organism: Parnassius apollo; assembly: GCA_907164705.1. Classification (NCBI taxonomy): domain Eukaryota; kingdom Metazoa; phylum Arthropoda; class Insecta; order Lepidoptera; family Papilionidae; genus Parnassius; species Parnassius apollo. The sequence continues at coordinate 2,277,002 of CAJQZP010000644.1, read as the reverse complement.
CCACCACATACGTTTCTGTCAAGAAATTCTTAATGGTAGCCTAGAGTCAGGATGCTTGCGGTGTTTCACCCGCGTGCCTCCGAAATCACGTTAAGCATTATATTCGACTAATCGTTCATACATACATTTCTGCCTATAATGCGTCGTAAAGGATATAAGGCTATATACACAATGACAACAGCAATATGCATTTACAATAGACATGTATCCTATTTGTGTCACTACCTGTGTTCATTCATTCCTGTGTTCGTTCATGTTCATCGTATGATGAAATGATCAGATGAACCCCGACTTAATCAGGGACTGTAAAAGATCGAATATGATAATCCAGTAAAATCTGTCCCTGATGTTGTTTGTCTTGTTATGGTATTAACAGAACTATCGAATTTGGTCCGCTCCGAACCACGAATTTGGTAATTCCGTAGAAAATATATTCGTGAAGAAATTAGTCTGTCGACAAAAATTATGATTGTTTTGTGTCTTTGTTCTAATGGTTTACTCGCAAAACTTGGTCCCGTCAGTACCAAGTCCGCTCGTGTGTACCGTCGGACTACACAAACCGCCAAATTTTACCCACCTACCTACTTTTAATATTACAGTTGGACGATTCGATCTTCAAATTATATAAGCTCTATTAATTTCAGGTCCAGCAAAGCGCCACCATGCAACCGTCGTTACGGGGACTCAAAGCCTGCACGAACTTAAGGTGGAGCGACTTTAACGTTCAACCGCTAAATAAAGGATTTACAAAGGCAGGCAAACGCGTGTTCTACTCAGCGATATGGAACTCCAACCAGGGACCAGTTAACGTCACTCTGATGCTGTACAAGGATCAAATGGCGTCTCAGATCGTTTGCCAACAGTCTATACAACCACAGACGCTCAGTTTGAACGCCATCACGGAGTTCTGCGATTTAGTGCCACTTCAGCAGTTCGGAGAGGAAGGCGAGGATTTAGTACAAGGTGAATGTTTTTTAATATTTTTTTTCGGGCGTCGGAAGCGGTAACTGTACGAAATGTCAGAAAAGCCATATATGTATGTCTTCTATAAAATTTTGATATAACCATCTCTTTTACTCTGGTATAAAGTACCAAGACCGGAGTCGGGCAGCAGCACCAAAGGTGCTCACGTCTGATACTGCGCTCGTCAATCCTTTTGCTAAGTGTGACGATTAAGGTAAATCCTATACGACGAGACAGGCGCACTTTCAGCAGTGGACATTTACAGGTCGATAAATAAAGAAGATAGATGTTTTCCAGAGAAGTAATCCGTTTTTGACGATCTCGTGACCTAGTAATAGGCTACTACGCCACGGGTTCAAATACCAGTTGAATTTAAACCCGTTTTCATGTCTGATTGTCTTCTATTTGATCGCTCATCTCTATAACAATATGTTAGTTATTCAACCTTATCGCTAAAGCGTTGCTTCGGACACGGATAGGTTGGAACGACTTACTGACTCTAAGTTTACGTGTACGTATGTAGTATAATTTATCCTCTGCAAAGTTTGCACGTAATTTAGTCAGTGGATATTGGATCTCTACTGTCAGAAGCAAGGACTTAATCATAGCACTTCCTGAAGTTTTCAATCTCGACAATCTACTCGGAATTGTGAGTCAAAGTCACTAGTCATTTATTTCATTTAGCAATATTACATTGTATTGGAAATTTATTACACGAAATAAAATTAAACCGTTGCATTCAATTAACATAAATAAAAGTACCTGGATGACCGAGCCTTGCTCGGTATTTTTTCTAATCGTGTGTTTTGGAAATTATATTTAGATACAAAGTACATACTGATAAAATATGAATAATATTTTAATCTTACCGACATAATAGAAAAAACTGAACTGTTTATTTGAATAAAAAATCATAAGTGCAATTAGTTTAATTTAAATTTTCGTGTTTTTAACAAATACTTAAAAAAGTCTCGAAATAATAGATTTTATCAAAAAAAAGCAACTTGAAATAAAAAGGAAAATAAATCGGGCCAAAGACGGGACTCGAACCAGGATACTACGATTTCGGAACCGCTCGATATCCCGTTTGAGCTATTATAACCATTAACACGCTGTCAAAATTTTTATTTACTTTTTTTTATTAATTACCTTCTTATTCTAACGATATTGTAGCAATTTTTCATTGCCTGAAAACACGGATAAAACATCATTTTCTAAAAATGAATCCTAGCTAGATCGATTTATTGCCCCCGAAACCCCCTGAACACAAAATTTTATGAAAATCGGAGCCGTTTCCGAGATTCCGATTATATATGTATATACAAGAATTGCTCGTTTAAAGGTATACATTTCAGACAGACATTTCCTCCCGACGCTAATACGCCACTTTGGTAAATATCCCCCCTATGAGGTAATCTATGGGGGAGGCCTATGTTAAGTAGTGGACTTTAATAGGCTGTAACGGTAACGGTGACGGTCCCAATTACGCGACATCTGGTGGACGTGATTTAAGCCTTCATTGACGTTGAGTGAGTGAAGTTGTGTATAAACCACATTCTATTTTTATATGCTGTTACCATTACCCCACCAATCGATCGATTTTGTCGATCGATGTCATTGATCGACATCGATTGGTGTGGTAGCTTTAGCTAATCGCCGGATACTGGTCGATAAAACGTTGTGCAATCATCGATCGACAATTAATGGATGTGGTTGTGGCAGTAGTGTAGCGTGCCTTAGACGGGCCTTTTATCAAAATTTAATGGGGGGGGCCCAAATAAAGGGTAAAGATTTTTCACAAGTGGAAAAAAATCGCATTGAATTAAAATAAAATAAAATATAAATTGATTATAAGTTTTTACTTACAATTAATACTCCTAGGAACTGGTTTGTCATTGTCATTTACTTAAACGGGGGAATCCCGCAATAACTGATCTGTGCTGACAGACACGCGCTGCGGATTTAGTAATCTTAATTTTGACTTTCATAATTTTAGAAGTGAAAACTTCTTTAGGCTCGTTGAGCACTTTTTATAATAGGTATGACTTTTTCTCGGGAAGTACGGCCTAAGAGTTTAAGTGTGATTGTGGATAGAATTTTACGAATTTTTGCTTACATAGATTCGGGGCCCCTGTAAACCTCATATCATTGATACGGCTGTTACGGCGATAGCTACGCCCCTGGGTTGTGGGCACATCATCAGTATCTTTGAAAATGTATTCAGAAGTTGACGGGTTATTGTTACCCAGTACGCTCTTGTCATAACAATACGTTATTAAGGAGACACATACGCAAAAGACTTTGGGTGCGACCGTTTTTAAGGCCAGAAATAGCTTAACTTTATCTAGACATTTTAAATAGCGATCGGTGGAGCGGGGCGGGTTCTCGAATATTCAAGCAACTCGATTGACGTCGACTAATCCATTCTATCATTGATCTATCGGTGTGGTGAAAACTATCGATGAACGTTGAATAATCTATTCAAACTTCTATTGGTGTAGTAACACCCTTACCCTGCGCGCATAGTATTTTTACTTCGTCATTAGAAATACCTAATGAATAAATTTATTTCCAGCAACAATTGTGGTACTTGGGCAGGCCCAGGTGGACACGATCCAGTCATATGGGGAATACCTCCACTCGACCGAGGGTCTAAGCAGCAAGGAGAACCAACTAGTGCAGACTGAGCAGATGCACGAGGCAATCTTCATGTTGCTGCAACTTATCAACGGACTCAAGTTACTCCAGGCCCGGGGGGGTCGAGGAGATTTCGGACTCCCTCACCTCCTTTATATCCTTGAAGGAGCAGCAGCCGATGGTGTCCCATGGAAGCACCCTCAACCTACCATCACCTGACGACAGACTAAGCTCGCTCTGGGCACCCAAGACCAACTCCTACGGGCGACTATGCATTCTACAGGGGTTAGTAACGACTTATATTAATTTCAAGATTTTAACCGACTTCAAAAGAAGGAGGTTTTCAAAGTTTTAATAAGTGGTAGGACAGTGCTTACACTGCTAAATTTCTGTTGGAAAAGTATATATTGCCGATATGAATACAGGCCATGTGACATCCTATCTCAGTCCTCAAAGATAACAACTCATCTGGAGCTTCCTTTGTTTAAAGTTTGGTTTAAAGATCTTTATTTACTCATTAAGAATAATGTCACTCACATGAGTACATTCATACAATTTAAAATAAGTCACACAGAACAAAATAATGAAATAGTAACCATAAATTAGGGTATAGATCAAAATTAAATAGAAGTTACAATTTAGCTGCGTAAGAGCAATGTTTCAAGTATCGATAATATAAGACGGTGGTCCAAGTTATAAAATTGCTTGTTTTTTAATGTGGTCTAATAATTTTTTCTTGAAAATATTGAGCGAACTTGCATCTTTTATAGTTTAACGGAGTTTATTATACGGCTGTGCACCCGCAAATATTATAGTTATTTGCAGGTGTCCATGGGCTGGTCTAGTCACTCGCCAAGAGATGGACTGTAAGTTCTTCAGTCAATTCGTTTTGTATTAAAAAATGTAAAATAGTTAAACTGACGTCGAATATGTTTTTTTTTCATCATTTAAACAGCCAATCGAAGGCCGCTGCTAAACTAACCTCTCCATAGATTGCCTAATAATAAAAAAAGCAAATATCCCCCACATTTGCTATAGTTGGCACGCTTGGCAGGTGAGATTAGGGTTGCCAACTTTTTTTGACAAAAAAAACGTATAAAGTGGTTTGGATATGAAAAATATAAAGTATTAGGAAAAAAAAGTATTTTTCAAATTTTATGTTTTTACTGCTTTAAACACGTATTTTTGTGTGCTTTTAGCACACGCTAATAATTTTTTGTTGTCTTTAAATGTTACAAAGCTTGTTTGACAATCAACGTTTAAATTTAAATAAATAATTTTTTTAGTTATTTTAGCTTTTTTAGGAGTCACTGGTGTGTCGCTATCAGAATTACTCGTCATTTTCAGCATTAATATTTACTTTAAAATGCATTCTTCACTTATAAACAAAACTAACGGACCAGTTTTGTACAATTTCGTCGATAGTGAGAGACATCTGTGACAAACGTCACAACTGACATCTGACATCTAATAGGCCTTTCCAATTCACGCCAACAGTTCCGTTCCGAATCAACCGTAAGCGTGCTGATGACAACGCTAACGCTACCCATGGTCGCGAGCGTAATCACTGTTGGCGCTGTTGGCGTGAATCGGAAAGATAGGTAACATTTCGTTCAACAATTATAAGTCGTTAAGTACCCATGATGAGTATGTTTTACGCATCACAATAAAGGTTAAAAATAAAGTATTTTTGCATACTTTATTTGTATGTAAAAGTATAAAGTATAATTACCAAAAATAAAGTAGGATACGTTATTATAAAGTATGGTTGGCAAGACTAGGTGAGATCTCAACCACATTTTTTACTATCTAGTTCTTATTAAAAAAAGTGGACATATAACCAAGTTAAATAAAGAATAATATTAAAAAAAACGAGTTGCATTTTCAATAGTGGAGTTACATTCTAAACCAAACGATATTATGCAATAAGATCAGCAGTGCGATTGTGTTACACCACTAGGCATCCTGGTTGGCTGCGTTTTGAGTTTTGACGCTTGGCGTTTGGTTTTGTTGTATTGTGTAAATGTATCACTAAGCGATCGTTGTAGTTGTCGCACAGAAATAAACAAGAACATTTTAAATAGTTAAAAAAAAGTTGTAAAGTTACAGCCTGTATACGTTCCACTGCTGGGCACAGACCTCCTCTCACTTCTGAGAGGGTTTTAGGGCGAGTTCTTCACATGTCTTCGAAGGTTACCTCACGCTGTTATCCTTCTCCGCCGAGCACGTGGTAAATCAGCACTTAAAATTGCAATTAAGAATATCATTGGTGTCGGCGGGAATCGAACTCAGGTAGCTTGCGTACTGTGAAATTTACAACTAGCACTTAGCCTACACACAAAAAATAGTTAAAAATATATAAAAATTAAAGAATACTGCTTTGAGAAATATTTGTATCGAAAAACTTCTATACGTCGTAGAGCCACGCTGCAGCTATTATGGTTGTAGCATGAACGGGTCAGCTCGACCGGGGTAGGACCACGCTCTCACAGAATACCAGAGTAAAATAGCGGCTTAATGCTGCTGTATTTCGTATCACCATATGTGACTGTAGAGAACCGGAGACCCGTTATACTGGAATTGAGGCATTCGATCTTAGTCCTCAAGCGTGACATACCATCAGCATTTTGATTCTTAATTGAGGTTAAATGTAGATGTCTATGGGCCACAGCATCCACTTACCATCAGGTGGACTGTGTGCTCAATTGTTACCCTTATCCTATAAAAAATATTGCATCTTTTTAATGATGATACCGCTGTGTAACCCCACCTGCGTAACAAATAAGTTCACCTTAATACCCAACGACGAATAAAATCACTCACCATATGTCGCTACATCTAGTGAGTGATTATTTGTCCTTATTAAATGGTAATGAGAGGAAGCCTGTGCCCGGCAGTGAGGCGGTTACCAAATTACCACCCTCTGCTAACGGCTATAAGACCTTAAATTTAGAAGACTTACAACATTCACCGGACGAGATAACATGATAGAATCTAATGATTTCTTATATTTACGCGAACACTACACATTGAAATAATACTAGTTTTTACGGAATTTATCGCGTTTATTTAACTTTTTAAATGCCCGTCATTTCGAGCGCTTTACAGCACCGCCGGGGGTTAGGTTTTTTTTTAGAATCTGTTGCGACATCACTACACTGTGATATCGGCAAATGTTTATACATTTCTATAAAATATATTTTATTGCACTTACACTTACTTATTTAACTTTACAATGTTCCTTATTACAGATTGAGTGACGAAGTCAACTGCAGCAAATCAACTGACGAGGAGCAACACAGCTCCCTATGTAAATGTGCGATCAAAGCCGTCGAAATTCTCTTACCGGGGGAGAAACTAACCCCTCTCCTCAAGGAAGTGTTACAAGAAGAAAGGGCCATATCCTTGAACCAGGCGAAATCCGTCCTGGAGTTCATGCTATGGGGGCCGCTTGACGTTGTCCAAGGCGTTCCCGTTGAAGAAAGAGAACTGTCTCTGCAAAGATGGCTGGATCTGGAGAGGGCGACGGTTTTGCATGGCTTAGTAAGGACAAGGGTACAGTTAAATGTGTTCGAGCAGCTGCATTTGATGTTCTTAGTGCGATCGACGGCAAAAACTATGTGCGATGCCTCAGTTTTGTTGGAGAAGGCGAACGTATACTGATTTGTACATTTATCTAAGCTTCAAGATGGATGCTTTATTAAATTGTTTTAATTTCTCTTATATTAGAAAAGAAATGTGTTTTTTGATTTTTCGAATCCGATTCGGATTTATTAAATAATCGATTTACATTTGGCATAGTTTTGAATTTATTGTATTAAAATGTCTTATTTTATGTTGAAGTAAAAAAACCTATCGTTATCAACTTTGGTCTTTCGAGCCGGCATTGCATTATTCAAACGCCATACATGTTCTTGTTTTTTTATATTATAGCAATATACAAAGTGTAGATAGTCACGCACAAATATATATTATGCATCCATCTATAGTTATTATACAATTAGTGTTAAGGCACCTGTAAGAATTATTGTGTTAAAAATATTAGTTTTTGTTCCAAAAATACAACTCGACGGATTTTTCATGATGAATTGTCTAAATGCAACCGAGAACTTAATTATAGTAGTATTATAGATATACATATATACGAATGGCAAGCAAACAATATAGAAATACGCAGTATACGTGTTATGTCAGTATTACCGTTGCTCAAGTATGTTTGGAACAAAACCTGAGACACTTCAGTGCCAACATTTAAGAACTGAAACTATATACTCATTGAATGTAGTGATCCGGTGCCTTATTATCATGTATTATATATAAGCTTATTGTAAATTAGAAAGTGTAATTTATTTTATGTCTATAAATATTTAGTAGTGTTCGATTAAACACTAAGTGCAAAAATATGTTTAATCTCTGTATTAGTTTTTAAGAGATCATCGAATATAAATATAAAAGTTTCTATGAAAAATGTTTGGTTTTATTTATTCAAAACAATCTGATCTACTTGATGCATGTTAAAGTGTAGTCCCAGAAAGATAGTGAAAGTAAATATTGCTATAATGAAAACGTGTCGTTAACTTCTCTAGTTACGTTTCACATAACAATGGACTTGTTAACATTCTGTTGGATTCTGCTACAATAGGTTTGCTTTGTAAACATTCTATCTTTCATCATCATCATCATCAGCTTGCGGCAGTCCACTGCTGGACATAGGCCTCTCCCAAGGCATTTAGCCCGATCTTCGGCTACACGAATCCAGTTTCTATCGACCACCTTGCGCAGATCGTGGCTCCATCTGGTCGGGGGATATCTATCTTTACATTCATTTATTTATTACAAGCCTATCAAAAGTCCATCGCTAAACATATGTCTGACCTATGGCTGTGTTCCGAAATGATCCCAGTATACTGGCGAATGCGAATGACGTCATTAATTGAGCCATATTGTAGTGGCGTGCCGCCGCCGTATTGTGTCGGATATCCCGCCGTATTAAAACAATTTTTAATTATGTGTACGCTGAATGAAGCATGCCAGAGTTTGTGTATTGATTCAAATACAAAATATTACAGAATTAATGATTTCTTAAATTTACGCGAACACTACACATTGAATAAAACTATTATTTACGGATTTTATCGCGTTTAATTACTTTAATTTATTTTTATTATTATCCCGAAGTTTCGGGTGCTTTACAGCACCCATGGTCACTCACGAAAAATTAAATCTCGACGTGACTTCGCTAATACCATCCTGTACCAAACCACCGAGGTTGTATGGGTTGCCGAAGATACACAAACCAAACGCTCCACTACGTCCTATAGTGAGTCAGATCGATTCACCAACTTATAAGCTGGCACAACACTTGGCAAAAATACTGGCACCACTGAGAGGACATACCAGAGCACACACAAAGGATTCATACCATTTTGTTAGTGAGATAAAAGACCTACATCTCGCTGACAATGAAACTATGGTCAGTTTTGATGTTCAGTCACTATTCACATGCCTACCTATTGAAGACTGCATCTCAATTGTAACTAGGAAGCTAGAAGATAACAACATGCCTGCTGAATATGCAGTATTACTTAAACATTGCCTCACATCTGGCTATCTATTGTGGAAGGAAGAGTTCTACAAGCAAGTAGACGGTGTGGCGATGGGCTTACCTGTATCTCCCATAGTCGCCGACATATTCATGGAAGACTTCGAGGAGAAAGCCCTTCTTACTGCTCCTGTAAATCCAAGATTCTACAAGCGGTACGTAGACGACACTTTCACAATTTTACCATCTGACAAAGTAACTGCATTTTTAAACCACCATAACTCTATAAACTCTAAAATACAATTCACAATTGAGTTAGAGGCAAATAATTCTTTAGCTTTCCTAGATGTTTTAGTCATTCGAAATCCTGATAACACTATTGGTCACACTGTGTATAGAAAAAAGACCCCTACCAACCGATATTTAAATGGTGAATCTCACCATCATCCTTCACAGTTAGCTACCGTGGGTAAATCTTTGTTTCAGAGAGCACGAGGGATCTGTGAAAGAAAACATCTGGCCGCCGAACTTCAGCATGTCAAGCAAGTGTTGCAAGACAACAAGCTTCGGATCCCGCGCCTACGTCACAGTGACCGAGTGAAGCCGGCCACAGTCGAGCGTGTGCCTGCTGTACTACCATATGTCAGAGGAGTCACAGACAAGGTTGGCTACATCTTGAAGCGAGCTTCCAAGATTTTTCCGGTAATATCCCTCTACAAGATGCAGGAGTGTACAAGTTAGATTGTGAATGTGGTCTCTCTTACATAGATCAAACAAAAAGATCCATAAAAACCCGCGTGAAAGAACATATAGCTGACGTGAAGCACCGACGCTCCGGGAAGTCTGCAGTCTGTGAACATGTTCAGGATCGTCCCCACCATTACATCAGATTTGATAAACCACAAGTCCTCGCAAAAGAACACCGATTCCTACCAAGGATGATACGTGAGGCTATTGAAATTAAAAAACATCCTAATTTCAATAGAGAAGATGGTTGGGTGCTGCCATCTGCTTGGGATCCTATAATTAACAAAATTAAACCCAAACCCAAGCATACCACTGCAAGACTTCAAGATACACTAAGTTCGTTTTGCGTAAATCGGACCAAAAATTAATATTCAAAAACTGAAGATAGCCGGGCTAACAATGACATTGGGACGTCTAACATCTCAGTCCCCCCCGTGACCATGGGTGCTGTAAAGCACCCGAAACGTCGGGATAATAATAAAAATAAATTAAAGTAATTAAACGCGATAAAATCCGTAAATAATAGTTTTATTCAATGTGTAGTGTTCGCGTAAATTTAAGAAATCATTATGTGAACCAGTACGGACTGGTAATAGCAAATAAAATTCGCCGATTAGAAGATCTTAAAACCAAGCGCGCAAGATATATAACATCTTTAAATTTCTTGAAGAGATGCAGAGACCATAATCTCATTCCTACGTGTGTCAAAATATCAACAAAAAAGGACATTCGAGGAAGCGCTAAGATCCTAAATCAGGCAAGTAAAAAGTTGTTACGAACGGTGATTCAGCAGAAACGGTTCGATTTACATTTCATAAACAACACCATAGACAATTTGTCCAGTGAACTAAAGACAGTTTTAACGACATTTGATTTTAATAATTGCATCGAAACTTTAAACAAACGAGAAACATCAAAATACAATGAATGCAAAAATAAACAAATGAAAATACCAAAAATTAACGATAAATCAACAAATGTAGAACGAAACAGTTGACGTAAACAACAAACAACGCACGGTTATAATTGTAAAACATACACTGGACGAACCGACAATAAGGTGTTAGCGAAAGGAAGAACTTCGCATTAACACCGCGAAAAATCCCGTACGAAGAAATTATCTGCAGTGTTGAGGATTGTCTGTTTAAGAATAATATCGGTAAGGAAGATTTGGAGGCTATACGTCAAGATATTTCGTCCTTGTTACTTCGTAGTACAGTGCCGAAACCAAACCTTCCTAAAGACGAATTTACAGCGTTGATTAACTTACGGAACAGACCAGAGTTAACGATTCTCCGCGCGGATAAAGGAAACGCTACGGTAATAATGGACACGTCAGAGTATAGTTTTAAAATACTACAGCTTTTATCGGATGAAAGTACATATAAAAAGGTCAAAACAGACCCCACAACTAACACGCTTAAAGCAACTAGCGATTTAATAAAGAAATACTCCGAAAAATTAAATCTCGACGTGACTTCGCTAATACCATCCTGTACCAAACCACCGAGGTTGTATGGGTTGCCGAAGATACACAAACCAAACGCTCCACTACGTCCTATAGTGAGCCAGATCGATTCACCAACTTATAAGCTGGCACAACACTTGGCAAAAATACTGGCACCACTGAGAGGACATACCAGAGCACACACAAAGGATTCATACCATTTTGTTAGTGAGATAAAAGACCTACATCTCGCTGACAATGAAACTATGGTCAGTTTTGATGTTCAGTCACTATTCACATGCCTACCTATTGAAGACTGCATCTCAATTGTAACTAGGAAGCTAGAAGATAACAACATGCCTGCTGAATATGCAGTATTACTTAAACATTGCCTCACATCTGGCTATCTATTGTGGAAGGAAGAGTTCTACAAGCAAGTAGACGGTGTGGCGATGGGCTCACCTGTATCTCCCATAGTCGCCGACATATTCATGGAAGACTTCGAGGAGAAAAGCCCTTCTTACTGCTCCTGTAAATCCAAGATTCTACAAGCGGTACGTAGACGACACTTTCACAATTTTACCATCTGACAAAGTAACTGCATTTTTAGACCACCTTAACTCTATAAACTCTAAAATACAATTCACAATGGAGTTAGAGGCAAATAATTCTTTAGCTTTCCTAGATGTTTTAGTCATTCGAAATCCTGATAACACTATTGGTCACACTGTGTATAGAAAAAAGACCCATACCAACCGATATTTAAATGGTGAATCTCACCATCATCCTTCACAGTTAGCTACCGTGGGTAAATCTTTGTTTCAGAGAGCACGAGGGATCTGTGACAGAAAACATCTGGCCGCCGAACTTCAGCATGTCAAGCAAGTGTTGCAAGACAAAAAGCTTCTGATACCGCGCCTACGTCACAGTGACCGAGTGAAGCCGGCCACAGTCGAGCGTGTGCCTGCTGTACTACCATATGTCAGAGGAGTCACAGACAAGGTTGGCTACATCTTGAAGCGAGCTTCCATTAAAACATACTACAAGCCGCCGAAGAAGATTAGTCAATTTTTACCATCCGTCAAGTGTAATATCCCTCTACAAGATGCAGGAGTGTACAAGTTAGTAGTATTGTGAATGTGGTCTCTCTTACATAGGTCAAACAAAAAGATCCATAAAAACCCGCGTGAAAGAACATATAGCTGACGTGAAGCACCGACGCTCCGGGAAGTCTGCAGTCTGTGAACATGTTCAGGATCGTCCCCACCATTACATCAGATTTGATAAACCACAAGTCCTCGCAAAAGAACACCGATTCCTACCAAGGATGATACGGGAGGCTATTGAAATTAAAAAAACATCCTAATTTCAATAGAGAAGATGGTTGGGTGCTGCCATCTGCTTGGGATCCTATAATTAACAAAATTAAACCCAAACCCAAGCATACCACTGCAAGACTTCAAGATACTGTAAGTTCGTTTTGCGTAAATCGGACCAAAAATTAATATTCAAAAACTGAAGGTAGCCGGGCTAACAATGACATTGGGACGTCAAACATCTCATTCCCCCCCTGACCATGGGTGCTGTAAAGCACCCGAAACGTGGGGATAATAATAAAAATAGATTAAAGTAATTAAACGCGATAAAATCCGTAAATAATAGTTTTATTCAATTATAGAATTATCTGGTATCTCCATTCTTCACAAATTAATTGAAACAGGATGTAATAACTTTTGGAGCAAAAAATGACATAAAATTATCGCTAACACTTTTCCAATATGGCGCAAATGTATGATGTCATATACTGGCCAATGTTTTGAAACGAATCACCAGTATAGCGTCGATTTATAACGTCTTTTGAATTGGCCAGTATACTGGGTTCTATTTCGGAACACACCCTATAAGATTACCTTACAGTAGCCTTAAAACTGCGGTTGCCAACCCGCTCGCCAAGCGTGGCAACTGTGGCAAATACCCCCCAATGAATAAATACACAAACAGACGGCCCCCAGTCGACCTGGCAACATATAACGCACGCACCCTGAGGACTGACGAGAAGATACTGGAGCTGGAATAAGAGGTAGACAAGTTGCGCTGGCATATTATTGGATTATCCGAGGTCCGAAGAGAGGGGGAGGACACGGCAATCCTCGAGTCCGGCAACTTGTTCTATCACCGGGAGGGCGACCATCTGTCCCAAGGAGATGTCGGATTTATCGTCCACAAATCTCTCGTCAACAACGTTGTAAAGATTGGGAGTGTGTCGACGAGGGTCGCGTACCTGATACTCAGAATCACCAAACGGTATTCGCTGAAGGTCATTCAGGTTTACGCACCAACCTCGGCACATCCCGATGAGGAGGTGGAGGAAATGTATGAGGATATTTCCAGAGCCATACATTCCTCCAAAACCTACTACACGGTGTTGATGGGAGACTTCAACGCAAAACTGGGCACAAGAGAAAGCGGTGAGCTGAAGGTAGGGAAATTTGGAGTAGGGCAACGGAACCGAAGGGGCCAGCAGCTGGCCGACTTTATGGAGAAAGAGGGACTCTTTATGATGAACTCTTTCTTCCAGAAGCGGCCCCACAGGAAGTGGACCTGGTCGAGCCCCGACGGTTCGACAAAAAATGAGATTGACTTCATTATGACGACCAGACGCCAACTGTTCAGTGATGTCTCAGTGATCGCAAGGGTGAAAACTGGCAGCGATCACCGAATGGTTAGAGGCACACTGAACCTAAACGTTAAGTTGGAGAGGTCTCGTCTAATGAAGTCAACGCTCCGTCCCCCTCGTGCTCTAATCCAGAATCCCGAAACCTTTCAGCTCGAGTTACGTAACCGCTTCCAGTGCCTAGAAGATTGCAATGCAGTGGACGATATGAACGACAAGCTCGTGGAAACTGTCCATGCGGTCGGAGCTAAGTTCTGCAAGACCCGCCGCAGAAGAACACAAAAACTCTCCGATCACACTCTTAATCTCATGGCTGTTAGACGGGAGATGAGGCTGCAATCGTCAACAGATTTGACAGCATACAGGCAACTGAACAGACAGATCTCCAAATGCATACGGCGAGACTTACGCAACTTTAATACTTCTCGTATTAAAGAAGCGATCGAGCGCAACCAGGGCTCCAAAGTCTTTGCCAGAGATCTGTCTGCCAGAAAGAGCCAACTGTCAAGGCTGAAGACTGAGTGTGGCAACATCGTTTCCGGGACACCTGAGATTTTGAGTGAGATTGAGAGGTTCTATGGGCAGCTGTACACATCATCGTTGGAGCCACACGCAAGTGTGAGTAACGATCCAAGAGCAAGTCTTATCCGACACTATTCCGATGATATCCCGGACGTCAGTCTAAGCGAGATTAGAATGGCTCTCCAGCACCTTAAAAACGGCAGGGCCCCAGGCGAGGATGGAATTACAGCGGAGCTTCTGAAAGCGGGTGGAACACCGGTACTTGAAGTCCTTCAGAAGCTCTTCAATTCCGTCCACCATGGTGGCACTACTCCAGAGGCGTGGAGCAGAAGTGCGGTGGTCTTGTTCTTTAAGAAAGGCGACAACGCTCTCTTAAAGAACTACAGACCGATTTCCCTTCTGAGCCGCGTCTACGTGCTGTTTTCGAGAGTCATTACGAATCGTCTCGCACGCAGACTTGACGACTTCCAGCCTCCCGAACAAGCCGGTTTCCGAAAAGGCTTCAGTACCATAGACCACATACATACCCTGCGGCAGATTGTACAGAAGACTGAAGAGTACAATCTGCCACTTTGCCTGGCGTATGTGGACTATGAGAAAGCCTTTGATTCCGTCGAAATTTGGGCGGTGCTACAGTCCCTTCAGCGGTGCCAAGTTGACTGTCGGTATATCGAAGTGCTGAAGTGTTTGTACAGTAGGGCTACGATGGCTATCCGAGTACAGAACCAGAGCTCGAAACCTATCCAACTGCAGAGAGGTGTAAGACAGGGTGACGTTATATCCCCGAAACTCTTCACCGCTGCATTGGAAGACGTTTTCAAGCTACTGGACTGGAAAGGATACGGTATTGACATCAATGGCGAGTACATCACTCACCTTCGATTTGCCGACGATATAGTCATTATGGCAGAATCGCTGGAGGACTTAAGCATTATGCTCAATGACCTCAATAGTGCCTCCCAACGGATAGGTCTTAAGATGAACATGGACAAAACAAAGATCATGTTTAATGTCCATGTCACACCTATGCCGGTAGTTGTTGGGAGCACTATGCTCGAAGTTGTTGACGAGTACGTTTACCTGGGACAAATAGTCCGACTAGGTAAGTCCAACTTCGACCGAGAGGTCAATCGACGGATTCAACTCGGCTGGGCAGCGTTCGGGAAATTACGACATATCTTTTCGTCAGGTATACCTCAATCTCTAAAAACTAGATTGTACAACCAGTGCGTGTTGCCAGTGATGACTTACGGATCTGAGACGTGGTCCTTCACTGCTGGCCGTATGAGGACGCTTAAGGTCGCTCAGCGAGCTATGGAGAGGGCTATGCTTGGAGTTTCTCTGCGTGATAGACTCAGAAATGAGGATATCCGCAGTAAAACCAGAGTGATCGACATAGCCCAACGGATTAGTAAGCTGAAGTGGCAATGGGCCGGCCATATAGCTCGAAGAACCGATAACCGATGGGGAAGAAAGGTTCTCGAGTGGCAGCCTCGTACCGGTAGGCGTAGTGTAGGGCGACCCCCCACTAGATGGAGTGACGACCTGGTAAGACATGCAGGAAGTCGATGGATGCAGGTGGCTCAGGACCGTGCTTTGTGGCATTACTTGGGGGAGGCCTATGTTCAGCAGTGGACTTGTGAAGGGCTGTAATGATGATGATGATGATGACAGTAGCCACGCTTAGCAGGCTACCGTTGATTTTTGTTATTTTGAGTGTTATCGAGAAGATAATATTTATTTACTATTAAATACTGTTTCTTTTCATTTTATCACGTCTTACGGACACCCACGGGATGCTATTGGGAAGTGGATTCTTTTACATTTCCACTACACCAATTCAATTCCATCTACATAACCAGTTTATCTTTTCAATTTTAAGTAAGCAGAACACGTTTTAATAGTAGTACTTCACAATGGTACTTCTAGCTTATATCACAAACCAAAGGTGTGCGTAAAAATATATAGATTATTATCAAAATATTTCTTTTCAAGCATACATACGCCTTAAAAGTTAGTTCGGGCTAAAATAACATGTCTTTGTAATAAATATATTTATGAGATAAATAAAAGATATTTTACTTCAAAACAAGTTTATTGTCTCCACAATATGTAATTAATTACATATTGATATTTCAACAAACTATACTTAACTTACGAACAAAACAATGGCAATATGAGTCATATAGGATCAAAGGTGGCAATCTGTAATTTTTGTCACTTTTCATTTTTTAATCGGGCAACATGCAGAACTGAAAACCCTTCAGAATATTTAGACATCTTCGGCTCAAATATGGCTATATTCGTTGCAAATTCAGTGACAAATCTGTCTTTGGCTTCAAAGACGGCATTTATCACCTAACGAGAAACAAAAACGGTATTCTGTGCACTTGACCAATCACAGGCATGCATTTGGACGCTTTACAAGATGGCGATTAACTCGTATTAATAGCAATATTGACGTAAATGTTTTGTGCATTATTCGAGTTTTAGCTTGCAAAGTTAAGTTATCCCTTAATCAAATACTGGGAAATAATAACCCACTTGTTCCGTTCAAACATAATCCGATTTATTTTATCATTCGTAACACCAAGCAATGTCAACCATAGACAAATACAACCATGGTAGTTTTTCTCAGATCATAAATTTCTATAAATCTATAAGTGTCATCTTACGTCAATGTCAAAGTCAGCAGTGGTGTTTTTTATGAAATATTCCGGTGTAATTCAAAGTTGAGGTGAAAATTTAGTGAAAAAAATCTGGTAAGTGCATAGATGCAATACCATTGTGTACTAGACTTATTTTCTCACCGTTGTAATTGAAAAGGGCCCTGATAAACGTAACAATTCTTGGAAATTTCGTGTCTCAAAAAAGTGGGAAATTATTTCCCAATGTTTGTTCCTGCAGTAAAAAAGAATATGGAAACTAGTTACTGCCCGCGCCTTTGCCCGTGTGAAAGCCGTTTACAGTTATAATTTGATTTGTCCACAGAAACTACTTGATTTTTGACGTGATTATGTAACAAAAGTAAACTATCGCATTTACTATAATTCTAGGACAAACCATCGGACAAAATTTGTTAATTTTTGTTGTATCTTATTTCCTTCAACTTTTTAATACTTATTTACAGAAATGGATAAGAAAAAAGAAAACTACTGACAGAGAAAAGTCTAAGCGTAATAGTTGAGAACATGAGTGACTTATCTGATTTATCCGACTTCGATTCTGAGGACGATCCTTGTTATGAGAATAGCATCCATTCTCCCTCTTCGAGCATCTTAAATCAACCAGATGATTGCCTAATATAACATCGTCTTGAACAAATTTTTGGCCTCGAAGATAATTTAGATGAGCATACTGTATAAGTGGAGCCAATGCATGCAGCACATACAAATTTATTGTCAGTTTTAGATGACCAACCTACAACGGCGACAAAAAACATAGTCAGCAATGCTAATTCAATAATTTCTCTTTCTGAGCAAGATACTTCTAATAATCCACTTCAAGTTCAAGAACTATACACTCAGGAACCAGATAGTAGATATTCCGTAGAACAGACAATAGATATTCCAGAAACAATTTCTTCTAACGATCCAGCTCCTGAGCAAGCAGTGAGCATTCAAAGATCAGATAACATTTTTTTGGAAGATATTGATATAAACGACATATTAGAAAATGACCAGCAAGAGCCTCAACTTCACAGTGTTCGGGACCGTTCCCAACCAAGAGATTGGAAGATAAAAGACAACCCATGATGTCCCAATTTTTGAAAAGCGTTTTAAGCCCAAGGCGAATGCCTCACACAAAACACAACTTGCTGTTTTTGAAAGATTTTTTCCTGATAAATTCTAATTATAACGGAACAAACCAACAGATATGCGTGTCAAAAAAATTGTACTAATTGGAAACCAGTCACAGAACAAGATATCAGAGCATATCTAGGAATTTTGATCATGATGGGTTTAAATCCTTTGCCTGACTTAGAGTTATATTGGTCTTCAGATCCTTTTTATTATAACAAAGAAATTGCGGGTGTTTTTCCAATAGTCAGATTTAGAAAAAAAAATACTGAAAATTTGCACTGTAACGATAATGAAACAGAACCACTAAGAGGCTCCACAGACTACGACAAATTATACAAAGTAAGGCCACTTATTACAGAACTGAATAAGGTATATCAGAGTGAAGCATGTAATTCAGCTATACAATCAATCGACGAATGCATGGTAAAATTTAAAGGAAGAAGCTCTTTCCGACAATACATGCCCAAGAAACCCATAAAAAGGGGCTTCAAAATTTGGGCTAGATGTGACGCAAAAACAGGGTTCTTGTATCAATTTGAAATTTACACAGGTAAAGGCGACAGTACTGAAAACGAGGGACTGGGCTACAATGTCGTAATGAGACTCTGTAACAATGTGCCGTCAAATACGTTGGTTGCTTTTGATAATTTTTTTACGGGTTGCAATCTAATGGAAGACCTTTTTGTGTGAGAAGCAACAAAAAAGATCTTCCCGATGTTCTAAAAAATAAAAAGCAACCAAAAGCAATGAAATTAGCAAAACATGAATTTGTAAGTGTTACAGCAGAGCCAATAACTGCCATTAAGTGGATGGATACTAAAGAAGTAACAGTGCTTTCAACGGCACATCAACCGCGGGACGTAATGATGGTCAAAAGGACCCAAAAAGATGGCTCGAGAAAAGAAGTTCTTTGTCCAAAGGCTATTGCGTCATATACCCTTACCTTAGCATGGGCGGGGTAGATTTATTTGATCACTTTAGATCGTCATATCGAAAATCCCGTAAATATTGGATGCGACTTCTCTTCTTCATATTCGACGCTTCAATTATAAATGCCTATATAAGTTAAAACGACTCGCATGTTGCAACAAATACACAGTCACCAAGATTTCAAGTTGCGTTTGGCGCGTGCATTAATAGACAATTATACCACAAGAAAGGGACACGCACAGCAAGGCATACAGTTTAAAAATAAAAAGGTGGTGTCTTTGGAGTTCCAGAAGAATATTAACGTAGTAATTGCCAGAAGAAATTAGTACGTACAAAAGATGCAAATTTTGTAGTCTTAAAAAGAAAGAGCAAAGAACTAAAATACAATGTACCACTTGCAAAGTATCTCTGTGTGCTAAGACGTGCTTCAAAAATTATGATATTGCCGTTCCAGATCAAGAATCAAACTCCAATAACTAAACTGAACTAAATTTATTACTTTAATGTAAGATTAAAAAGTGAGATTTTTTATACTAAAACATTACATTGTATGAGAGTGAGATTTTTGATATTAAAACATTGTGCTTGTCTTTATTTTTTATTTTATTTATTATTGTTTTTAAAATTTGTTATGGAATTTAGGCATTTTATAGATAGTGGGAATAATAATAATAATATATAATAATTATGCAGTTTATTATTTAATCTGGGTGTAATGTAACTAGCTAGTTAAAAATGTATATATATATATATATATATATATATATATATATATATATATAAAATACATAAATAAGATATATAAAAATATGTATACCGTATAGAATAATGGGAAATAATTTCCCACTTGACGATATTGTGCTATGCGGTGACGAACAAAGGGAAATTATTTCCCACCGCCTAAACCCCACTTCCCCCCACTTTTCAAAAATTTTGACAACATATTTGAAATCTACGGACTACAGTTACCCTAGTTTTCCATTTGATTAAGGGTTATTTCACTGCGCTTTTAATAATGAAAACGGCAGAAACACCCCGAAAATTGGAAACGAAACGTTGCAAAGAAGAACAAGTAAAGTAAACTGTAGGGTTGAAACAACTCGACAACTATATTTTTTATACAATTTTTTTAATACTACTCTTGCGTGGACTGATGGCATGCCACGACGATGATTGACAAATACATATATTTTAATCCGTTAATTATTTTATCAATATTTATTTAACATTTATTTTTATTTATATAATATTATAAATATTTATATAGTATTATAAATATTTATATAATTTTATAAATATTTATTTAATATTATCAATATTTATTTGATATTATCAATATTTATTAAACAATTTAGTTAATTAATGGAAGTTGAGTTAGCTGGTGATTTATAATACTACTACTAATACAGAGTAAGTTACCACTAACAATAGGTAAAGAGTATGTTCTTTTTTCCTAAGGTACGCATCTAAATCACTTCAGAGTCGAGTTTGTGACCATGATTCAAAAGCATTTCAGTGCTCAAAATTGGCGATGCCTGATTTGTTATTACTACACAAAAAGTTTTATACCAACAAAACAAAAAAAGATCAGGATGCACTGTTGTTGAATTACTGTTCCATCAAGCCTGTTCAACAAAGAAAAAACACAAAATCGATGAAGCAGACTACTATCAAATATGCGGTATATGTCAAAAAACAGAAAGTGCCTATTTTTCAAAAGTTTTTTCTTGAATATTTTTGGTATAACAAAGCATAGAATATCTTACGTTATGAAAAGATTTTACTACACAGGTGATATTTTTGAAAATCGCGGGGGGGGGGGTCGGAAACGAGTCAAATTTTCCGAACAGAAACAGTCCATTCATCGGTTTATTGAAGGCCTCAAATGCATGTAATGCACACATTACTGTCGCAAAGGGAAGTATGCTGAGAGAAAATATTTACCTGCTGAATTAAATATAAAAAACTGTACGACATGTACAAATCATAGGAACTAGCAAGTCCCAAAGTAAAGCACTCTTACTTCAGACACATTTTCAACAACAATTGTAACATCATCGGCTTCGGTTCACCGAGGACCGATGTTTGTTCAAAATGTCTAGAACTGGTGGAAAAAATAAAGAGTTCTACTGATCCCTAAGAAAAGGATTTGTGGTCTATCAAATCTGATGTAATGGTTGGGGCCATCTAGGATATGTTCATAAACTGCAGACTTCCCGGAACGTTGATGCTTCACATTTTCCCGCGTAAAAGAACATATAGCTGATGAGATTTTACCACAAATTGACTAAAAGTCAGATTGCCACCTTTGATCCTATATGACTCATATATAAACCAGCAAACAATAATACATACCAAAATAAAACTCATTAAAAAAAGGTAGAGCGTTATCGGAAAAAAGACTAGAATTACAGATTAGAAAATACTTCTGTGCTGTTTTCGTTTGAATCGTCATTGACTATGGATATATGAACAGCGCCCCTGGCGGACGCAAACGGAACTATGTATACAAAGTAAGTCGATGGCTTTGCGAATTACATACGACAGAAAATTCATGCTCGGAGAACAAGTGTTATAATAATAAGTAATAACAGTGCAATTACATAAGTAGGTATAGCACAATATGTTTAGAATTTAAAAGTAATATTTATTTTAAAATACAATGATAGTTAGATCTTATATGTTAATCGCTTTTAAGAACTTACATTCTACTCTATGAGAATATACTGATTTCAAAACAAAACTGGTCAAATTCGAAGTAAATACAATTTATAAATTTAAAAACACTTTAAATCGTTATTTTATTTTTGATATTACCGAATGTTTTCTTTTTCGGAATAAAAAGTTATGAAACAAGATAATGCCAAAATAAAACTGTTTACATACCTTAACAGAAACACTATTTTTTTAACAAATTTCATTTTAAAAAAAAACCTAAATTGATGAACTGTTCTATATAATCAGATAAGTTAAAAAATTTCATTTTCGAGTGGTAGTAGGTAGTGTAATGTTTTATGAAACTACATTTACATATAAAAGGCACAATATAATATATTACTATAAACTCAGACTCGTTCATGCTTCGATCCGAGGTAAAGTCAACAGTAAATATAATACGTGTAATAAGAAAATATCAAACGTGTTAAGATGTAGTTTATACGTAATAATACTTTATGAAAAGAAGCGTGGTTTGTGGAATGTACATGCAGGATATATTTAAACACGTTAAATATAAAAATATGAAGTCTATGAAAAATTAAATACGAACAAAAATATCCTATACATGTACCAAATATATCTTTATTAATACATACGCCTTATATAAAAGTGTGTGAAATAGTAATTGAAAACAATAAAGCTTTTTAATTCCTAATTATATTTGCATCATTTGCTGTATGTTGTACTTCTATGGGCAGTGTAATACTTATTAAGTATATGAAAAAACTACAAAGAAAAATATTTTTTCATACGCAAATTTTATTTTAACTTAACAAAAAGACAACAATAGACACGAATAAAGCATACCACCAGGTCATTTTATATATATCATTTTTCAACTAAATATGTCATAATTTATCTGAAAAAGTTTTTTTTGTATCTTAAGCAACTTAGCTCAAGCAGTTTAGCTCAAAACATATTTCACATGAATTCATAGATTATTTAAAAAAAAATAACTGTCCTTCAATTCCATTAAAAGTATTTTAACCGCATACTTTATTTTAATTAATGATATTAAAAATAAGCATGATTCATTTATTTTATATTTTTTGTAAAAGATTTTTTTAATTTTTCTTCAATAGAAATATTTGCAGATTATAAAATAATACTCCATATCTTTGGACTTAACCAAATAATACTATAAAAATACAAAAATACTAAAAATAGGCAAAAAAGCGAAATAAAAATATGAAGCACAATTAAAGCACAAAAAGTGAACCATCATCGAATTATAAATATAAATAAAGCAATTTAATATTAACCATATAACTATCATGATTAGTAGTTATCTAGTATTACTTAACAAATAAATAACAACTACTTACCCATCTCCACTCTACTCAATTCTATATCTAATTTGATTCTACTTATTCTATACAAATTCATTTACTTAACATATGGAAATATACACTCTGTATAGGTATTGAACATTTTCATCAAATATTGTCTGCTTTATTACTGTTCCTCTCAACATAGTATATCTTCTCTACATTGTATAAAACAAAGTCGCTGCCCGCCGTCTGTGCGCTTAGATCTTTTAAACTACGCAACGGATTTTGATGCTGTTTTCATCTATAGACAGAATGATTCAAGAGGAAAGTTTATATGTATAATGCAATATACAATATGTAACGTAATTAACACACACCCTCAGACACCCCAATTGGTATATTATGTTATAATCATAATATATACACTGAATTTTTAGTTAAACATTTTTATGCAGTAATTATTTATCAAATTAGTTATACTAATTCCGGAAGAATGTTGTGATCGCAGTACAAATCCACGAACGCAAAGACTTTAACGTGCTTGAAATAAAGTTCATTTTTCTTTATTTTTATTGAATGACAAAATTAGTAATAATACAAATAAAACTGCACTCTTAAAAGTTTTATTGCCTTAAGTTACGGTCCATTTCAGTTTGTTTTGACTGTACAGATTTAGTGTGACTGTAATTTACGTAGTTTTAATTATTTTTGGGATGAAAAATTACCTATATTAAAAATGATAGGAATCGATTCAGTAAACGATTCTGAACAAACTACTTTATCAAAGTGCGTTAATTATGTTACGTGTTGTATATAGACTATAAAAATCAATTGCTTCTCTCGCTAAAACTCAAAAACGGCTCGAACTATTTTGATGGATTTCTGGTGTGCATTTTAATGGGTCCCTGGATGGTTTAGATGCACTATTGGACCCGGTAGGTGGCGCTGTTTTCGAGATCTAGAAATCACTCGTGCGAAGATGGGGCGGATCTCTAGTTTTAAATAAACTGTGAAGTTTCGAACGCATCGCATGTTTTTACTAATACTTCCAACGAAAATTAAAAATAATTAAATTGTTTACATAATAATCTAGATAAGAAAGCCATGGTAACTCATGGGGTAAACAGTCGCCTCAAATGCGTGCAAACCAAGTTCCCCAGCACCCATGAAATTGTTACTAGTAATTTTGTAAAATCTTTTCAGCAATGAGAGAAGATCTTTGAACAGAATTTACATTAAGTACACGCAATGCAAATATAATGCAGGTTTTAACTTTTATTTAAGTGAAACTGGTGTGTTAAAGATAAATAAATCGGAATTTAAGCGACAGCATGACGCCACATTATGTGCTGAAGCTGAGTGATTTTAAGTTATCATTGTACTAAATTCATCATTACCTAGTCTACTAAAAATTTTCTTTACTATAGTCAACCAAATCTAAGAAATACATTTTGACAGCTGTCAGACTTATTGCACCAAGCATGCAAACCAAAAAATGGGAACCTAGAATGTTCGATTCTTAAAAAAAATCGATATCGATTATTTGAGTTGGTAATCATTTACACTTTGGTTTGAATAATACCAGAATAAATTAAAAACGGATAATTTAAAACACAAGATTTATCAATTTCTTCGTATTAATTTGTTGTTACTGCTTAATTCTAGGCTATCAAATTTGATTGAAACTAGATTAAAAATAAATTTATTCAATCACTTTCAGTACAACTAGTAGAGCTATCGTTGTTTAGATTAATTACTATTTGAATTTCAATAATGTAGTCAAAATTAATGTCTCTTTCAAAGTCATCCATAATCAATATTTTTGTTTTTTCTACCACTTTTGCCCAATCATCCTTTGTGACATGCGCACATGCTTCAACGAATATAAAAGAAAAAGTTCAAAAAGTTAAAGTCGAGTTACAAAATAAGAAGACAATCATAAAATCACCAAATTACGCTCCCGAAATGACGGGAGATTGAAATTACGTTGTGGTTTTTTCAGCGCGCTCTTGTATAGTTTTTTTGCCTATACAAATTTACGTTGACAAAGTAAAAAAAATAAACTTGTTTTATTGAATAAAACTATGATTTACGGATATTATGGCGTTTAATTCAACTTTAATTTATTTTTATTATCCCGACGTTTCGGGTGCTTTACAGCACCCGTGGTCACGGGGGGGGGGGAGGGTACTGAGATGTTTGACGTCCCAATGTCATAGTTAGTCCGGCTACCTTCAGTTTTTGAATATTAATTTTTGGTCCGATTTACGCAATATGAGCTTATAGTATCATGAAGTCTTGCAGTGG
This sequence comes from Parnassius apollo, assembly GCA_907164705.1. NCBI lineage: Eukaryota > Metazoa > Arthropoda > Insecta > Lepidoptera > Papilionidae > Parnassius > Parnassius apollo. The sequence continues at coordinate 2,251,441 of CAJQZP010000644.1, read as the reverse complement.
TATGCTTGGGTTTGGGTTTAATTTTGTAAATTGTAGGATCCCAAGCAGCTGGCAGCACCCATCCATCTTCTCTATTGAAATTTGGATGTTTTTTAATTTCAATATCCTCGCGTATCATCCTTGGTAGGAATCGGTGTTCTTTTGCGAGGATTTGTGGTTTATCAAATCTAATATAATGGTGGGGACGATCTTGAACATGTTCACAGACTTCCCGGAGCGTCGGTGCTTCACGTCAGCTATATGTTCCTTCACGCGGGTTTTAATAGATCTTTTTGTTTGACCTATATAAGAGAGACCACATTCACAATCTAGCTTGTACACACCTGCATCTTGTAGAGGGATATTGCATTTGAAACGTCGGGATAATAAAAATAAATTAAAGTTGAATTAAACGCGATAAAATCCGTAAATAATAGTTTTATTCAATGTGTAGTGTTCGCGTAAATTTAAGAAATCATTAAACTTGTTTTATTCATGATTTATGTACATAATTTAGGAATTTTAAAAATAAAAATTTCATTACACAAATAATACATTAAAAAAATTAATGATTCAATTATTTGAACATTTTTGTCGATTATTCGCATAACAACAAATTTTAATCATCCAAACACTACGGTAATGTACATAGTGACATATCATTGAAACGACGTCAAGTAAAAAAAAAAGTTGATACTGGTTATTTTTTTAATATTTTGCTTTGTTTGAAAATTTCGAATTTAAATTAGTGATAAAAACTATACACATTGTAATATGAAATATAGATAACTTCATAATTCTTCGGATTTACGTAAAAGGTTAATTTAAATCGTGTGAGTATGTTTGTGTAAAGTTTGATTAATGTGAAACGTCAAAAGGTATTTCTTAGATTTTGTTGAATAAAGTTATTTTTAAAAGTTAAAATTTGATATATTTTACTATTGTTTATTGTGTTTGTAATAATTTAAGATTCCACACATACACGTTATACAAAACGAACACTGTTCGCACAACTACTAAATATTTCGAGATATTTACTTAAGTACTACCTACCTTAACTTAAACCCGTAATCAAACCAACAAAAAATATAGAAAGCTGTCAAGTACTTATCTTTAATGAGTTAACTAAATGTTGCAATTATTTTAAAACTTCCTTAAAATTTGGGTGATTTATTTTTCATTCTAAAACAAACGTTACCTTAACAACGGAAATTTCTCCAATATCATAGACGTGTTTTACATACATAAATTATTAGTAAGCCTAAGGACAAACACCCATACAAAGGCTTATTTCTACGCCATACAAACATAGTAAATGCCAATGTATAAGCGCATATACTATAATATAATATACACTACTATAATAAGTTCAAAACATATTACCGCGTCACTTGAAATATAAATAATGTTAAATCTACATTTTTTGATGGTCTGAGTTTATTACTTCAATCTCAGTATGATTATAACATAATAGTGATAACAAAACAGTCAACCTGAGGGTAAATGGTTGCCGCAGCCATTACCAACACCAATCAACTTCAAAAATAGAACTATGTAGTTATTTTTCAGCTATGAGGACTAAGATGGAATGCTCCACAGCTTGTTATTATACACTTGTGTACTATAACATTGATATTTCTTTTGCTATTCTACAGACCCTTGTTGAAGTACACGTATTTCGGAGGCTTGCCGTCGGTATTTTTCACGATTTCCTCGTAGTTTTCTTTTTCGAAACGCTTGATCGTGTCAGTTGATAGTTTACTGAAAGTGAATTTGTTTTTAAGAATGTTATTTTTAATCGTGATACAAGTAATAAAAAGTAAATAAGTTGTAAGTAATCTTCTTCTTTTTACATGAGCTCGCAAAAATCCACTGTTAGACATGTTTCGTCAAGTTTGGCAGGCGGATGAATAAACTTATAGCACCTTCGACGCTGTTCTCCGTTTTTATATCGCGTTTTATTTATAAACTATGTATATATATATATATATATATATATATATATATATTATATATATATATATATATATATATATATATATATATATATATATATATATATATATATATATATATAACCGGGCAGCGTTTCGTCTGCTTATTTCTGTTTTAAGTACAGTTTTAAGATTTATATCAAACACAGTTTTATATCAAAGTTTGTACTTACTTGTGTGATGAGTGTGGTTTGCAAGATGATGTGAACGAATGCTTCGGTGGTTTGGTCATTAGAAGGAATTAACGAGGATAGAGTGACAAAGCTAATTTAGGTATTAGTGATGGGACGTCCTAGGCGAAAGTTTATCAATATATAGGCATATATTGAAAATGGGCCAAATTAAGAGTATCCTTAACCGACGAGCATGTACGCGTAGGTATATGGATGTGAAGGAGACGAGAGAGGTGTATCAGGATTGTGTTAAATGGAAGTCTGTAGTCTCTGCGCACCCCTCTGGGTGACAAGCGTGAGTGTCTATGATTATGATATGATTTATGATTTGTACTCACCATCTCTGAGGGAACAGCGCGCAAGCGGTAGGCACCATGAATGTTAGGCTGCAAACAACATTTTTACTTTAAACAATTAATTTAAAACATTCTTAGGTATACAAAAATGAGCGACCAGATACATGATAGTAACTGCATACTACTTGTTAAGAAATGTTAACACACTCTCCTATATCGTCCCGTGAATGTCGTTAGAGATGATAGAGGGAAACTGAAAATGTACATGGGCAGCATCTTCCAGATAACAACTCAAAGTTATTAAAAAAAACTGCGTTTGCCATCACGCTTGCCAAGCGTGGCAACTATGGCAGAATCCCCAATAAGAGGCAATCCATGGGGGAGGCTTATGATTAGCAGTGGACTTTTATAGGCTGTATTGGATAATGGGTGTAGGGCGATATGCAAACATAATTAGACGGTATTTAAAAACTTAAACTCCATTTCGGTTAATATGGTCTAGATTCAAATATTTACAAGGTCGAGTTTTAGTTTAAACTTAAGATTGTCTCTAAATACCGGCTACAGTATCATTTGCTACCTCCTTGGTCTAGTGGCCGAAACGACTGTTAACCATGGTTTCAAATCTCAAATCCCCAAACCATGAAAAATGGTTTCAAATCAGCTTACTTTTTCTGTCAAGAAATTCTCTGTAATAGTCGAAAGTCAGAAAGTTGGCAGTGTTTCAACTGCGTGCTTCAGAATCAGTACTCCAATGCCCAGGAAGTCCTTAACTGTACAGTCGACCTTGTACAGCTCGAGAATCCTCTTCAGCTATGTATGAGGCACCGAGTCAAATGCCTTTCTGAAGAGTATCTAGGCGGTGGAGAAGTTCCGACGGTTGCGTTAAACCAGATTGCCAATGACCGCATCAATAAGGAGTTGTTCCTTGGTACCGCGACGCCCCATCCATTACCATCCATTTTGAGCGCGCGACATCACCTGATTTGAGTCCAGGTGACGAATGATTCTCACGCTCGAAATGGATGTTAGTGTCATGTATATATACACGTGTATGTATGTAGACACGTGATGGGGCGACATTTGCCGCGCGCGCACCTCCAGGCAGCAGCCCATTGCGCCATCATCCATTTTATGAGCGCCAATTAACGGGCGTCACCCAGGTCCGACACCGTTTCGTGGTTCGGCCATATGCACAAACGGACCCTCAATTTTGCCCAGACACTGCGCTCACATCTCTTGGCAGGGCGCTAACTGACTACGCCGACGTAGCAGTTTTGTCACATAACTGTTACGTCTGCAGGCGACGGGATCATCACTTCCTTACGCCTTTATTATTATTATGTCCAGGGTATTAATAGAGCATTCTCATCTGGTTGGACTGAATAAATATATAAAAGGAAATGATAAATATACCTACTTAAATATATATTTAATATACTAACATAAGGGAAGTTATTATTATTCATTGAATAAATCTATTTATCCGTATAAATTTATTACTAATTATATCACGTTTAATTAAATTATTTTTAATTCCAATGTTTCGGGTGCTTGACAGCACCCATGGTCACGGAGGAAACTGAGATTTTTGACGTCCCAAAGTCATAGCTAACCCTTCAGTTCTTGAATATTAAATTTTAATTTTTTTACTTTCATGTCTCAACTTTTACAAATTTACCAATAACATGCTAAGCCTAAGCTAATTATTTTGTTAATGCTAGATTTGATAACATCCTGAAGCTACCTTATTCAGTATGATTAAATAAATTTATATCTTAAAGTAATAAAATTTATTATTTGACTTCATACGTCAAACTACCATATTATACCACACTATATCACAACCCCATCTAAATTCAGTCCTATTACTCGTCTCAATACACATTTAACAGTGGTAGAGCCACGCGGCAGCTTTGTTGTTGCACGTATGGGCCGGCTCAAGACCGGGGTGGTACCACGACCTCACAGAATACCAGCGTGAAGTGGAAGCTCTGCTTTCGCGTTTCGTCTGGTGAGTGCAGGTGGCCGGAGGCACATTTCCCCCCCCCCATCAACATGGTAGCGGAATTAAATGATGATAGACTACCCCAGGGGGGTACCAGCACCCCTGGAGAATCCCTCGCTGAGCATCCACGACCATGTTTCTCCACTTCTGAGCGTGGGTGCTCAGGCTGCCCCGCGTATTCTTGGGGGGGGGGGGGGGCAAAGCATCAAAAGATCGGGGGGCAAAGATCACCAGTTTTCTTGCAGATCGGAGCATCAAGGTCGTTGTAGACGGTGCAAGCTCCGATTGCAAGTCTATTAATGCTGGTGTTCCACAAGGCTGCGTGCTATCGCCAACGCTGTTTCTTCTGCATATCCATATTTTCGAAAAAATTTGAGAAATATTGGCACGGCCAATATTTCTCGGGAAAACGTCTCCGAGTGCCGGGACAAACTTGTGTCTGAAGTCGAGTCTTTGCTGACTACAGAGTCTCGGATTGGGGGCGACTAAATCTAGTCCAGTTTAACCCCCAGAAGACACAAGTTTGCGCGTTAACCGCTAAAAAGAACCCCTTTGTCGTATCTCTTCAGTTTCAAGGCACTCCCCTTGTTGCCTTAGCCAGTATCGGAATCCTCGGCGTCAACATATCGAGTGACGTGCAGTTTCGTGGTCACTTAGAAGAGAAGGCCAAATTGGCCTCTAAAAAGCTTGGCGTGCTCAGCAGAGCGGGATAGTTTATCATGCCGGCACACCGCCTACAACTTTACAAGGCGCAGGTTCGGCCGCACATGGAATACTGTTCCCATCTTTGGGCTGGGGCTCCCCAGTACCAGCTCCTTCCACTTGACCGCATCCAGCGCAGAGCGGCTCGAATCGTCGACGACCGAGTGCTTTCCGATCGGCTCGATTCACTGGCACTGCGAAGAGATTTTGCATCTCTTTGTATTTTCTTTCGCATATACCATGGAGAGTGCTCTGAGGAATTGTTCTGATTAATCCCAGCCGCCAAATTTCGTGAACCCACTACGCGGCAAACGTCCCGATACCATCCATACCATCTGGATCCTTGGCGGTCCACCACTGTACGTTTCAAGAGGAGTTTTCTTCCGCGTACAACCTCTCTGTGAATAGTTTACCACCAGCGATTTTTCCGGACCGATACGACCCGGGGACCTTCAAGAAAAGAGCGTACTCCTTTCTAAAGGGCCGGCAACGCACTTTTGCGGTTGATCATGGGCGGCGGCAGTTACTTAACATCAGGTGAGCCGCATATGCTCGTTTGCCCCCTCTTCTATAAAAAAAACATCATACAATATTTTAATACACATCATACCCAACCCTCCTAACATATTATAAATACACGATAAGTAGTATCGATATACTCACAAAACGCCCACTATGGCCGTCTGAATAAGAATGTGCGCCTTCTTGATCCTCTGCATCCAGGGCTTGGGTTCGATTCTCTCCATTATCACAGGTAACAGAAGCATACCCGGCGCACACATTACGATCCTGAAACAAATCCGTGCAATGTATTTGTATGCAATACTTAACATAGTACCGAATGAAATCGAATCAAATCAAATGTAATGATTTTTTATAGAATAAAGGTGACAAACGAGCACACACGCCATCTGACGGTATATAGATGCTGTAGCTCATAGACATCTACATTTGTCCTCGATTAAGAATCAAAACGCAGATACGTTGTCACCCCTCATGACTAAGATGGAATGCTTTGTTTCCAATAAAAAGGGTCTCCGGTTCTCTACACTCACTATACGAAACACAGCAGCATTAAGCTGCTATCTTACGCTAGTATTTTGTGAGAGTGCAGTCTTTCCTGTCGAACCGACTCATTCGTGCTACAACTAATATAACTGCAGCGTGGTTTTATCAACGGGTATGTATGATGAATTCGTGAAAAATTTATTTGATAATCACAGGTAGTTATCATGTTTATTTGCCAGCATTTTATTCGAGCATTCTATTAATATGACGGCATTAAGATTTAAAAATAAAAGCGGTCTAGATGCGACCCGAAAGGTTCACACGACTAACTTCCCAGTGGAAAGAACAAAAAAATATCAATGTTCTAATATTTTATACTATTTTTCATTCGGCACAATAAACGACTTGACCGATTTTGCTCACAACTTAATGAGGTCTAAGTTACATAATTATGGGCGGGGGTTAGTCTACTCCTAACTTTTTGATATTATAAATAGGACTAGATTAATACCTATTCTGCTCTCCTGTCCGGCGAGCAGTTTGGCGTATGGCTCTGGGGGAGAGCGCAGGTCGTGTTGATCCCCAGGGCAAGTCTGAGGAGTTCTCCTTCACGTGGTTGCCGCCTGTTATTTGATCTGGTTCAATAGGAAACAGACAAAACAGAAACACTCGGACGATCCTCTTTTTCCTTTCTTTTATCCCTCCCCCCTTTTCCTATCTTAACCCAATCCAAGGTGTAAGCGTACCATGCCGATGGATGCGTGGCTGGAGGGAGTCCAGTCGCAAACGGTGCCTACCCGAGACCAGGGCGATTCGGGTAGTATTTTAGCCCTTCCCTCGGCATGCGGGGGCTCTGCCCGGGGGGGACCAAGTATTTCCTTAGCTAATCGTGGGAACAAAATGGATGAAAACCGACATTTTGTAAAAGACAATGAGAAGTCTCCTTTAATGGAATTAGCTGCAGGTTTGGAAGAGGCCCTTTTAGCCTCACCAACACCCTGCAACAGTGCGCCCCAATCTGGGACGAGCCGTGAAGTGGAGGGCACGTTTGCAGCCGAACCACAATCGGAAACGAACCAGGGAGAGGAAAAGAAAAAGATCGCTAGGCCTTATAAGCTTAGTGGGGCAGCGAGGAAAAGATACCGAAGGCTGATAGCATCTGAGATTGGAGCCGAAGAGGCCCTCTCTCTCTCTGCCAGAAGCCTTGGAACGAAATTCCTCTGCCCAAGCCTCCCCCAGTTCCGAAGGCGAAAAAACGCAGTCGGTCTGAGGAAGAGTCCCCCAAAGACCAGCCCAGGAAGACTGTGAAGGTGGCAACGGAGGAGAAGAAGCTCAGCTTCAGTGCCGTAGCTGGCTCCGCACGTATAGGAATTCGCAATTCGAATCCTATGAGTGTGGAGCAGATGCGGCTGGTCCACCGGGCACTACTAACACAGGCCATCGCTAAGACGGCCTGTGGGTCGCAATCAGGAATGGGACCAAAATTTTCGGGTTTCACACACAAGCCAGGTTGGATTCTGGTAACGTGCCTGAATAAGGCAAGCCAGGACTGGATTGTGGGTGAAATAAACCGGAAAACTAAAGCCCTGGCCGGAGGCAGAACTCTCGGTAATACCCGAGGGCGAACTGCCTAAGCCTCAGCTGGGCATTACCTACTTGCCCCGCAGCGAAGCCGACTCTCCAGAGCAGGCGGCTGTGCTGTTCAGGGCACAAAATGAAGGGTTCCATACTGAGCTTACGGAGAATCCTCCACCGTAGGGACGAGGAGAATGGGTTCTTAGTAACCTTTTCTCTATACGACCCATCGGCGGAGGCTCTTCGGAAGGCAGGCGGCAGAGTCATACTTGGCTTTAAGATGATAACTTTTAAAGTCAAGGAAGGTTCTGACGCGGCAATGGAGCCCCAACTGTCCCAACCCCAAACTCACTCCCCCCAGCCCTCCACCTCTCGGTGTGAGGCTGGAACGCCACCGGTGAGAGTGACGAATACCCAAGGCGCAGATTTCGCCTCGGTCCGACGGCCTCCGCTGGTGTCGTCCAGGCCGGAGGGGAGGGGAGGTGGGAGCGGTTCGACGAAAGGTAAGGCGAGGTCAAGTTAAGGGGGGCGGCGGCAAAGGACGTCCTCGTCCTCAACAGGAGGAAAAGATCCATGCCCCCCCCCCCACGCCCATAAATGGCTAACCCCAAGGGTAAGACGAGGGTCCTCCAAGCAAATCTTCACCATGCAGCAGCTGCTTCTGCTGTGGTGGAGGTTTGCTTTGCAGAGGACAACATTGACCTCGCCCTTATACAAGAGCCTTGGGTGGCCAACGGTCAAGTTCTGGGATTGGCGGCTGCTGCCGGTAAGATTCTTGTCAATACCAAAGGCAGTAGACCCAGAGCTTGTACAATTTATAGTAAAAATATTGAACTTTTAGCTGTTCCAGAGTACTGCAATGATGATTTGGTTACAGCCTTCATAAATCTCAAGGGATGCACAGGGGCCAGAGTAATCATTAGCTCAGCATATCTTCCCGGAGAGAACTCAGATCCTACCATCGAGTTAGAGCGAGTGGCGGAGTTCGCCCGAAAACACAACGCCGAACTTGTGGTGGGTTGTGATGCTAATGCTCACCACACAGCCTGGGGAAGCACCAACATCAACGAAAAAAGTGAGTTACTTTATGATTTTCTCATCTACAACCGCCTGGTAAGCCTAAACTTAGGTTGTACACCAACCTTTGTTACGCGTGCTAAGGCAAGAAGTGTTAGAGTGACATAACCTTTGCTACCAATAACATGTCCAGGCGGATAAATGACTGGCATGTTAGTAGCGAAAACTCGATGTCTGATCACAAGCACATTAAGTTTGTGACTGGAGCATCACCAACCTTTGAAACCGTTACTTTTAGGGATCCGAAAGCGACCTCCTGGGATATCTACGGAGATAGCCTAAGGAGAAATTTGGAAACGTTTCCTAAAAGCATCAAAACAATTGAAGGTCTGGAGTTGGCGACGGAGACAGTAACCGTAGGTATCCGTGAAGCCTTCGAGGACAGTTGTCCCGTCAAAACCAAGACCTCAACACGAAAAGTTTCTTGGTGGAATTCTAAGCTGAAAGAACTTAGGGAAAAGACCAGGAAACTATTTAATAGGGCTAAGAAAACCAAAGAGTGGGATATTTATAGTGCAGCCCTAACTGAATATAATAAAGAAATCAGGAAAGCCAAGAGAGCGTCGTGGAGGAAGCTATGCGAGGAAGTTGAATCTTTGCCTCACAGTGCAAGACTACACAAGATGCTATCGAAAGCTAAACCTAATCAGATCGGGCTTCTTAAAAAGCCAGATGGTAACTTCACTAATAATGTAACAGAAACATTGGAGTTACTAGCGTCAACCCATTTCCCAGGGTCATACAAGACTTCAGCCTTGAACTCTTTCAGAGCCCTACGAAGGCCTTGCAATGAGGACTGACGTAGGGCTGCAAGGATAATAAGGCCAAACCTGGTGCAGTGGGCTGTTGACTCCTTTGAACCATTTAAATCAAGCGGGGAGGATGGAATAATTCCCACCCAACTACAGAGGGGTATCGACATCCTTCTTCCTTATCTGGTGAAAATCTTCAGAACAAGTTTTGCATAGGGATATATTCCAGAACGATGGACAATTGTCAAGGTTCTACTTATACCTAAGGCTGGTAGAAAGGACTACGCTTTACCAAAGTCCTTTTGACCTATAAGCCTATCTTCCTTTCTTCTTAAGACATTGGAAAAGGTTATAGATAGATATATAAGGGATGTAGCTCTGGCTACGAGGCACAACCAGCATGCTTACCGTAGAGGCAAATCTACGGAAACAGCCCTGATCAGTGTCATTGACAGGGTCGAAAAAGCACTGGAGGATAAAGAAATAGCTCTTTGTGCCTTTCTAGATATTGAGGGCGCCTTCGACAGTAGCCCCACATCACTGCTGATTGGGGGCCTAACATCTAAAAATGTTGACCCCACAACCATCAGATGGGTGAAGTCGATGCTCTCAAACAGAAAGGCAAAAATAGCGCTGTTTCAAACTTCGATTGAGGTTGCAATCACAAGAGGCTGCCCACAAGGAGGTGTTTTGTCACCCCTTCTTTGGACTCTTGCGGTAGACCAACTATTGTACAAAATGGCAGACCTACGCATTGACACATTGGGTTATGCTGATGACCTTGTGATCATTGCGAGGGACTTTTGCCAAAGTACTTTATCGTCAATAATACAAAGAGCCCTAAACACCATAAATAACTGGTGTAGGGATAACAGTTTATCAGTTAATGGTGATAAAACTGTTATAATACCCTTTACCAAAAAGAGACGGAAAATTAGTCCAACGAAAGCTTAATGGTAAAAAAGTACCATTTTCCACGGTCACTCGGTCACACGATCACTCCTAGCAATGCTCTTTCCTTCAAATGTATTGAAAATTCACAAACAGATATTGTGAAGTTTCAATACGATCGGTTCAGCCATTCAAAGCCTAGCTCGGACAAACATACAGACAGACATTATCCTGTCTTAATGGCATGTAAATAACTCCAGAGCTAAATAAAGGTAGCAATTTTATTAACTAGTGTTTTCTTTTAATATTAACGTGCTTTTATTTACGTATAAACGTGGGTCTATGCTAGAGGAACCGAGCATGAGCTGAGTACAAGACAAGCTGTTCTACTCGCGGTGTCAAGTGTGAACGTACAACGAGCCTACAACATGCAAATCGATGCATGCAATACAAATCCCTTTGTGTTCGTCAAAAAACCGTCAATTTTATACGTGGTAGAGCCACGCTGCAGCTATATTATGGTTGTAGCACGAATGGGTCGGCTCGACCGGGGAAGGACCACGCTCTCACAGAATACCACCGTAAAATAGCAGCTTAATACTGCTGTGTTTCGTTTGGTGAGTGTAGAGATCCGGAGACCCTTTTTTACTGAAAACGAGGAATTCCATCGTAGTCCTCAGAGGTGACAACGCATCTGCGTTTTGATTCTTAATCGAGGATAAATGTAGATGTCTATGGGCCACAGCATCCACTTACCATCAGGTGGAGTGTGCTCGTTTGTCAACCTTATTCTATTAAAAATATAGGCGGAGCACAGTCGAGCACGAACCAAACGCTTGAAGCGCGCTCGTTCGAGGCTTGCAAGTTGGTCCACACTATTCGAATTTGTGCTCGACTCATGCCCGGCTTGTCTAGCGTAGACTTCTAGTGTATTATAAAAATAATAAGCCAGATTTAATGAAAGCAGGTAGCATGACCTTGTCAAGTCGACAGTAAAGCCCAACCTCTCCCCTTCGCGTTCAAGATGCACAATTTATAGATTAAAGGTGGTGATGAGGCATACCTTGGGGAATGTCTACGTTTAACAATGGACTTGTGATGGGATTTAATAATGATGGTGACATTTTTTTATAGTATAACGGTGACAAAAGAGCACACAGTCCACCTGATGGTAAGTAGTTGCTGTGGTCCATTGAGATCTACATTCGTCCTCGATTAAGAATCAAAATGCAGTTGACGACTAAGATGGAATGACTCGTTCCAATAACAAGGGTCTACGGTGTTCTACACTTTCATACGAAACACCCTTCTGTGAGAACGTGGGCTTTTCCATTCGTGCTACAATCATAGCATAACTGCAGCATGACTCGACCGCGTGTAAAAATATATGAAATACGATGGATGTAAAACTGTCAAACATATCGAATAATAGCGCGTTTCAATATCAAAAATGCTGAACCCCAAATCCCAGCGCTCTCGAGAGCACTTAGACTCGTTCGACTTAAAACGTCGTGATGAGTATATGCTGTCTTGCTGAGAATTATTTTTATTTATGATTTCCTTCTTGTATCTTGTATGTTTTTATAACATAACATAAACACTCACGGTTGTCACCCAGAGGGGTAGGCAGAGACTACGGACTTCCTTTTGGCACAATCCTGACACACCTCCCTCGCCTCCTTTACATCCATATATCTACACATACACCCTCGCGGTTAAGGGTACTCCTAATGTGGCCCATTTTCAAAATATCGCCAGTTTGCTCGATAAACCTTCGTCATCTCTGTTGTTCACATCTGCAATATAAATTTTGCTTTGTCACCCTTTCCTCGTTCATTCTTTCTACATGACCAAACCACCGAAGCACTCCTTTATTAATCCTGGTCATAACATCATCCCGCACACCACATTTTTCTCTTATCACGCGATTTCTCACCCTGTCATTCAGATTCAGCCCTAACATACTCCTTAAAGACCGCATTTCTACAGAATTTATTCTACTTTCGTGCTTCTTCTACCACACTCAACTTTCACTACCATTTATTACTTCTCTAAACTTCTAGTTTTTATTTATTCCTAAATGTATATTTTGTGACTGTATTGATGGTAATAAAGCATATTTCTACGTCCCTATATATGTTTATGAACTTACCTGGACGTCACAACTTGCGATATACCCTTAATGGGCGCTATTTGCGACTTCCCTATGACTTTTCCATTTTCATCCGTCACCTCTAAGCCTGCGAAAGTAACAAAAATAATAAAGTTACAACATATGTCTTGTCGTAGCACGAACGGGTTGATTCCACTGCTGTGTTTTGTATGGTGAGTGTAGAAAACCGGAAACCCATTTTACTGAAAACGAGGTATTCCACTTTAGTCCTCAGGGGTGACAACGCATCTGCATTTAAATTCTTAATAGAGGATAGATGTAGATGTCTATGGGCCGTCAATCACTTACCATCAGTTGGACTGTGTGCTCGTTTGTCATCTTTATCCTATTTAAAAAAATATGTGTTCCACAACTGGACACCGACTCCCTCTCGTTTCTGAGAGAGTTTTATGGAATATTCCGTAAAACCCTCGCGTTTTCCTTACTGGTTCTTTCCAGGACAGAGGTTTTTTCAGACCCAGTCGTAAAAGTAAAAAATTACTCAATAAATAATACATGAAATATTTACATTGAATAAAAATTGTTCTATTCTGTTTTCGAAAAGTTTTATTATAATTTCGCAGTCATGCAAGTTTCCTCACAATATTTTCCTTCACCGCCGAGCGTGTGATAAATCGGAACTTAAAATTGCAATTAATAAATATGAAATCGTTAATGGCAATTTTAAGTGGTTGATGTGCCACGTGCTCGGCGGTGAAAGAAAATATAGTGAGGAAACCTGCACGTCTGAGAAATAAGAAAAAATATTTCGAAGTGTAAAGTTCGCCAACACGCATTGGGGTAGCGCGGCAGACATTTCGTTGACATAAAACTCTCTCACAAATGAGAGGAGGTCTGTTCCCAGCAGTGGGAGGTATATAGCCTTGTATTTTTTTTTAAACAAAATCACTAACCATTTTGTACAACCGACTTCAACATAAATAAAATAAGAACATCATCAATGTATTCGAAGTCAATTAAATACGCATTATTAAGGATAACTCAAAAATCACTCGTCAGATCTTGATCAAACTTATATGGGACCATACGAGAAGGACCAACTTTCGGTACACCCAGCAAAAAGTTCTGAGGTAACACATATAAAAGCACACAGTCGAATTGAGTACCTCCTTTTGAAGTCGGTTAAAAATAGAAAAAAATTACAAAGCTTTGGTGAAGCATCAAAATATGGAGACGTCGCACTGTGTGATTTCTTTGTTTTCCAAATATCAAAGATTTGATAAGAGGTTTAATATTTACGGAGCCAGAAGAGGCGCGATAGCTTTTAAAACCAGCACGTGAGAAACGTGCCGTCAGACCAATGATGGTCCTTATGTTTTCAAATTTGGTTTGAAGGGATGAAAAAACCTGTACTACTTCTAGTCAACTTTATAAAGCAGTAAATATATTAGTTATATATAGTTTATATATGAGTGACGCAATACTTTCAGTGTACCACACAGGTGAAGATGTGGGAATAACAAACTTTTTCTCCAAATTTTAATTTCCCATGTATACACATACATACCTAGTAAGATTTCGTTCTGCCTCATAAGCGGGATGTTGACCCAGTTAGCGGCTGCAACCGCAACGAAAGGCACGAATCTCTGGAACCAAAAATTTTACCAGACTCAGCATTACTATATCAATAGCCTACTACCTACCTACACTATTACGATGTGATACCAGGGTGACACTGAAAGTTCTTAGAAAACAAACTAGCAAGTTATTAGTTTTATTATATCTTTTCAAAATAGTGTCCATTTACATCAATACATCGCTGCATCCGATAGAACCACTGAGAAAAGCACTTTATCCACTCGTACTTAGGGGTCTCTTCGACGGCATTTTATAACGCAGCCAATGCTTCCTAGGTGTCCATTAAACGTTTTCCTCGAAGTTTTTCTTTTATTTTCGAAAATAAATATAAAAAGGCGAGGTCGGGGTTATAGGGCGGGTGACCTAGTAATTCCACGTCTGTCGGTGCCAAGTAGTCGATTGTTTGCGTGGCAGTGTGCGACGAGGCGTTGTCGTGATGAAGGAGGATCCTACTGCAAGGTCGTTTCTCCCGACTTTTTCCAAGACAAGTGACAAACAATTGTTAGTGTACCACTCTGCAGTAACTGTTTTTCGATCCTCTAAAAGAATTGTTGCGAAATGACCTGTCCTTCCGAAGAACGAGACCACCATCTTTTTTCCCATGCTTCGGCCTCTCTTCACTTTAGTTGGCAACTCCTCGGAAGAAAACACCCAGACAGCAGACTGTGACTTAGTTTCAGGATCATAACAATAAATCCAGCTTTCGTAACGCGTAAGTATGTCGAACACAGCATTTGAGTCATTCCGTTAATTATTTGAACCATTTCACGACACCAATCAACACGACGGAGTTTTTGGACCTCTGTCAAATTTTGAGGTATCCACTGGGCACAAAGCTTCCTGACCGCTAAATGTTCATGAAGGATTTTGTGCACTTGATTTGTCCGAATCTGCTAAGTCACTCTTTTTTGAGTCTCTATCATACATCGCACAACACTATGTTATCTTCAGTCGTCGCCGTAGAATGCCGTCCCTCACACAGATCGTCGGTGAGATTAGTGCGACCACGTTAACACTCATTAAACCAGTTGTAAACAGTGGCACGAGATGGGGCTTCATCGTGAAAGGCCAATCGAAGTCTATCATAACTTTCTTGTTGACTTAAATAACATCGAAAGTCTAAAAAAAACCTTGTACGAAAATTTTCTCGCGTTAAATTTACGGTGAGGTGACATACACAATATTTAATTTGCCGCCAATTCGTAAACAAATGACATGAATTAAATTAATAAAATACCTACATACACAATAATATTGGCAAAGGGTTCCATTTTCGAAAGCAGATGTTTCTTTCTTGATGTTGATCTTTTATTAAATCGTTTACAAGTGGCCAGTGCTAAAAACTTTCAGAGTCGCCGTCATATGGTAGAACCCATCCCTGCCTAAGAGTCCGTCGGAATAGGTACCAACTTCTTCTTATACGATGGCGGCACTGAAAATTTCGGGAATCAAGGAAGTGGCACAACATTACTATTTAAAAATGTATTTATTACTTTTCGAAGTATTCTCCGCGAAATTAGACACATTTTTCCATACGATGGAACCAATCATTGAAGCAACCATTCTATTGGAAGTTGGGGTCTCCAAAATGGCCGTTTTGTAGGCGTCCACAGATTCTTCAGGTGATGAAAATCTCTGTCCACGCAATTTGTTCTTTATTTTAGGGAAAGTATAGAAATCATTAGGGCTTAGGTCGGGGCTGTACGGCGGATGGTCTAATAATTCTATGTTTTCTTGCTCTAAAAACTCTTTCGTTCTGTGTGCGGTGTGAGAACTCGCATTGCCGTGATGGAGGATGATGCGGCGGTTGCAGTTCTCTTTACGGAGTTCAGAAACGACCTGTGGCAAACAAATGCTAGCATACCATTCTGCATTAACCGTTATTTGTCCCTCAAGAGGAAAAGTCGTAACATGGCCGGTTTTGGAGACAAACGTGGCCACCATTTTTTTGCAACACTCCGTGAATGAACAATTTTTGTTGGCTTTAACTCATTTTCAAACACTCAAACTCGTGACTGGTTTTTTGTTTCGGGTTTGTACGCGTATATCCAGGATTCTTCACCTGATACGATGTTGTATACAGCATTTGAGGATCCTGCGTGGAATCTTTCGAGAGTTCTGACGCAGCAAGTAACGCGAGCCGCTTTTTGCTCTTCACAGAGCGAATGCGGTATCCATCGGAAATACAACTTTTTTACACCTAATTGTTAAGTTAAAAGTTAAAAGGTGTCTGCATTTCGCGGTATGTCACATATCGATCTTCCTCAATCAGCTTACGCACAGCATCAACGTTTTCTTGGGTGACTGCAGTTTTTGGACGACCTTGACGGGGATCATCACTGAGCTTGACACGTCCACGTAGAAACTCAGCAAACCAGCGATAAATTGTGGATTTGGATGGGGCTTCATCACCAAATGCAGAAATCATCC
This sequence comes from Parnassius apollo, assembly GCA_907164705.1. Lineage (NCBI taxonomy): Eukaryota > Metazoa > Arthropoda > Insecta > Lepidoptera > Papilionidae > Parnassius > Parnassius apollo. The sequence goes on along the minus strand of CAJQZP010000644.1, from coordinate 2,234,805 downwards.
GGTCAACACACTGTTTTTGTGTTAAACCACTTCGAAAGTCATAATAAATCATCGCTCTTGAATTTTCTCGAGTCAATTCCATTTTCTCAACGACTAAAAAAAGTTTGACAAAACCTTGTGACAAGCCCGAGAATCTTTTTTTAAATAAATAAATGGTATTCGATTTTTAAAACCAAGGAGTTTTCAATTAAAAATATTTTAATATGACAGGAACAGTGGAAACATTCCATTCCCGACACTTTTAGTGCAGCCTAGTACCTATATTTTTTCCCGCCAAATAGTAGTGATTGTATTGAAGTGTTCTGATCTGAAAGGTGTAGAGAACCAGTATTATTACATGCTGTAAGGCATTCCATCTTAGTCCTCAGGGGTGACAATGCACCTGTATCCTTCTTTGTTTGGAGTTGGATCGCAGATGTATATGGATCACGCTCTCACAGAATACCAGCGTAAAATAGTAGCTTAATGTTTCTGTGTTTCTTATGGCTAGTGTAGGAAACTGGAGACCTTTTCTAGAGAGACAACGTATCTGAATTTTAATTAATCGAAGATAAATGTAGATGTCGTGGGTCACAGCATCCACTTACGATCTGGTGGACTGTGTGGTCGTTTGTTACCAAAGTTACGAACACAGAATATATATATATATATATATATATATATATAAAAGTAAAGTAAAGTAAAGTTACAGCCTGTATACGTCCCACTGCTGGGCTCAGGCCTCCCCTCATTTCTGAGAGGGTTTAGGGCAAGGAAGTGTCCGCCGCGCTGCCCAAATGCGTGTTGACGAACTTCACATGTCTTCGAAATTTTTTTTTTCTTATTCCTCAGACATGCAGGTTTCCTCACGATGTTTTCCTTCACCGCCGAGCACGTGGTAAATCAGCACTTAAAATTGCAATTAACAATTTCATTGGTGCCGGAGGGATCGAACCAGGGTTACTCGCGTTCTGTTATATTTACAGCGAGCGTTAACCACTGAGCTACTACGGCTCATATATATACATATATATATATATATATATATATATATATATATATATATATATATATATTCTGTGTTATATATATGTACTATACGTACAACGAGTCCATTTGAGTAGGTCAGGTCTAGCAGTGCTTCCACTGATGTGGTCCGGTCTGAAGGGTAAAGAGAGCCAGTACAATACAATACAACAGGCTGTGAGGAATTCTATCTAGTCCTCAGAGGTGACAACACATATGTAGCCTTTTTTGTTTGAAGTTAGCTGCAGGTATATTTTTTTATAGCATTGGGTGCCAAACGAGCACACAGTCCACCTGATGGTGAGTGGATGCTGTGGCCCATAGACATCCATATTTATCCTCAATAATTAAGAATCCAAATTCAAATGCGCACCAATGAGTGTGTGGCTGTAGAAGGAAAAGGGGAGATCTCCCTCCGGGCAAGGTGTTCTGCCCGAGGAGCGGCCAACACTCCGAGTGATAGTTCGGAGAAGTTCTATATATACTGTTTATGATTCGGAATGTTGATTGCGCGATTTAGGCTTCGGTGTGTTTCGCTTGTAGTGCGACGACAGCGCCGCTACAGGTCTAAGAATGAAAACCCTCCATTCCAGTAAAAAGGGTCTCCGGTTCTCCACACTCACCATACGAAACACAGCAGTATTAAGCTGCTATTTTACGCTGGTATTCTGTGTGGGCGTGGTCCTGCCCCGGTCGAGCCGACCCATTCGTGCTACAACTCAAATATAGCTGCAGCGTGGGTCTACCCCGTAAAACTGTATGGACTGCAGCAGCCAGTTATCATCAGATGGACTGTAAGTTTGTTTTATCACTTCAGTTTTATAAAAAAAAATCGTGTATATTATTAAAATGATGTCTCTGGTGAAAACCCACTTCGCGGCCACTGTGCTACAGGCGTGAAGTGATAATCGGTTAAGGACAAAGTTGTAAAATTACATTATTAAACAACGCACAAGTTCATGAACTCACGGCTAAAATGGGGTTAGTGGCGCGCTTCTGTATGACGAACTTGAAGGTGAGCGCGGTGGACATGGCGGCGGTCATGGCGGACACGTAGGCCACGCCCATCTGCTTCGTGCTCAGCGGCGCGTTCGCGTTGCGGTTCGTGTAGTTCACCAGCGCGTTGAACGACTGGTTCACCCACTGCCAGAACACCACCGCTGTTGCCGTTCTAGGAAACGAATTATTGAAGGCTTAAAGCGACGACTTCCGACACAAAAAGGCTTTTAGCGATTGAAGCTCGAGGCTTAAGGCGATGTTATAAGGCTATTACGAGTACTTCAATAACGAGAACTCGAACGTAAAATTAATAATAATATACTTTAAATTAGATCATTTTTTATTTCGATTAATATATTTTTTTACAATAATAACACTACATATATATAACACTATGGATCCGCCCCGGCTTTGGACGGATGATTTCTAGATCTCAAACAGCGCCATCTACCGGGTCCAATTGAGTTTTTAAACCATCAAGAAAGCCACTCAAATACACACAAAAAAAATCTACAGATTAATTTGAATAATATTCATTATATTTTTTTTACTTTCATTATATAACGCCCCTGCAATCCCCTTTGTGAGTGGAATTTCGTAAAATTCGTTCTCGGTTGAACTCAAGATGACAAAAATAATAATTTCGCCAAATTTCAAACCAAGAGCTATAGATTAAAAGTTTTTTCAACGCCCCGCACTTCCCTATATTAGCCTATATTCCATAAATTCCGGTCTTGGTATTTTCTAAAATGCTAAAATAATATTCTGGCCAAGTTTTATAAAAATGTGATTTTTTTAATTAACCCCCCTTGGTCATCATATGATGAGTGTAGAAAACCGGAGACCCTTTTTACTGGAAACGAGACATTCCATCTTAGTCCTCACGGGTGAAAACACAACTGCGTTTTGATTCTTCATCGAGAATAAATGTAGATGTCTATGGGCCACAGCATCCACCTACTATCACTGTGAACTGTGTGCTCGTTTGTCACCCTTATTTTATTAAAAAAAAAACCATTTCACATTTCAATTGATGATTAGTTAAAATTTTTTTTTTTTTTTTTTTTTAATTTAGTGTGTGAGAGGATTTTTTTTTTTTTTTTTATTTTTTTTTTTTGTTTGTTTTTTCCCGGGGGGGGGGTTTTTTAAAATTCATTTCCAGACCGGCGAGGAGCAGCAGTATTAAAGATGCAAGTCGGTACTGCCATTGTCGATTTGCCGGCGAAGTGTGACAACGTTTCTAACTCCGGGCTACAAATTTCTTTTATAGGAAAGATGGCAAACGAGCATACGGCTCACCCGATGGTAAGTGATTACCGCCGCCCATGAACAACTGCAACACCAGGGGAATTGCAGATGCGTTGATGGCCTTTTAAAAAGGAGTAGGCTTTTTTCTTGAAGGTCCCTAAGTCGTATCGGTCCGGAAAAATCTCTGGTGGTAATTGATTCCACAAGGAAGTTGTGCGAGGAAGAAAACTTCTTTTAAATCGCTTAGTGGTGAACCGCCAGTCATCCAGATGGTATGGATGGTATCGCGAGTTTTGTCGTGATGTGCGATGGTGAAACTGTGCGGTAATGAGAATTTCTTAACAGAAATATTCCGATTTAGGCCCGACCCAAGATTTCCACCACGTAAATCATCAGGCGCTTTACCACCATTCGACCAAGGAGGCAGTCAATCTCTCATGATTTAAACAATGCACAAAACGCAAAAAAGACCCAAAAGCTTCAAGCCCATTTTTCTTTGTAAAGGTTCCACTTTTGGAACCGATGGTAGATTTTTACGTTCATGAGAACATTAGCTAAGCCTAAACTGAATAAAATATTTTTTATTTATTTATTTCGTTATTTTTCGTAATGTGTGTGGTTTTACAGTTATTATAAAAAATATAGTACAACACATTAACTATTTCTGGCGTACAAAATGATTGAAATTTAAAAACATTAAGTATTATTAAGTACAATATAGATTAAAATTACAAAAAAAAAACATTGATAATAATTAACCAAAAAAATTAAAAAAAAACTAGAAAGTAACATAATAAAACAAAAACATTTACTATTATTTGCACTATCACAACATTAATATTTATATTTTCATGTCACATTATATATTAAGTATTAAAATAATATTATTAAAAAAATGGTCTAAAATTTAAAGATATTGTTTTTCCAACAACTACTAACCGAATAAAAAAGATTTATTAAATAGCCACTTTTTCAACTCGTTCCCGAAACTCTTCCTTGGTTTTAGTTTTATGTTATTGGGTATAGCGTTAATACTTTTATGCACATTGCATAGCAATTCTTATGTTAATTAACTATTTTTGGTATTTTATCAATGACTAATTTATCTGGATGCCTCAAAGGTTTAGATTTGATAATATCTCCAGCAGTTATAAACAGCTCGGGCTTATTTTTAACAAATTTTGCTGTTTAAGGGATGTATATGCACGGGAGTGTTAGCACTTTCGAATATCTATATATTGATTTGCACGACTCATGAGTGGCCTTATTACATATTGCACGTAGACATTTTTTTGACGCAATGAAAACTTTAATGATGTCTACAGAAATTTCCCCATATTATTATACCTAGCTAGCTAAGTATACAATAAACGTATCCGTAATACGCCATAGGAGCTGTTGATTGTTTTCACTTTGATTATAAGAAAAACATAACTTATCATAAACTTTAACGCCTATCACCCAGAGAGGTGATAGGCAGATACTATAGACTTCTATTTGAGATGATGCTGGCATATAAAAGAAACAGAAAAGTAAAAAGTACGCCACGCACGTTGGGCACAGGTCTCATCTCGTTATTACTCATTACTGGTACGATTAGGAAAGCAATAAGTCCGGTTCTGGTGCGTGGATTAGATATCGTAAGTATTTTATTCCTCAGACAAGCAAGTTTCCTCTCGACGTGTTCATTCACCGCTGAGCAAGTGATAAATAAACTAACGATTCATTGGTGCCGACGGAAAACGGCGAAATATACCACGAGTGCTTAGCCTATAGCTGGCGCTAACGCTATGAGAAATATTTTACATAATCGGCACACTTGTCACCTTGTAGGTAGGTCGGCGACCGCAGTGACCATTAGCAATGCATTTAACTTTTTCATTACGCTACTAACATTATCGCCGCCGCAACATTTCAACGTCCACAAACTCCATCCACAATGCTTGCCATACCGGGTACGGGGTCTGTCCCCGTATTCCCCTTCTCAATGCCTCTTCACTAGTCTATAGCTAAGCCAGTTATTGTTCTACTGCAGATAACCTCGACACGAATTACTTTATTTTACATACTCGTAATAATCTAAGAAGCAATTGATTGAATCAGGCGTTACTTTGCGGAAATCCATTATAATAAAGACATTAATTAATTTGCAACCATCCGCTAATTAAACACAATATGTCTTACCTGGATTGAAGAGCACCTCCCACCCTCCCTCAATTGCGTGCACCAATCCCGTCACCACTAATCCCAGCACCACTACTCCCAACATCACTACTGCCGGCACCACTACTCCCAACACGACTATTCTAGGAAAGACACACCATTGACGATATTATCGTCGATGGTGTGTTATGTGATGGTGTGTCTTTCCTTTGTGGTGTTGGGAGGTGCTCTTCAATCCAGGTAAGACACATGTGGGGTGGGAGGTGCTCTTCAATCCAGGTAAGACACATCATTGTATTTAATTAGCGGGGTTGCAAATTAACTAATATCTTTATTTTAATCGAAAAAGCATCCGGCATTGATAAATTTTAGGCTCTTATTTATCTCACTAAGGGAGCTGCAACAGTCCGCTGAGTGAGATAATTAAATATACATATTATGTAACTTTAACAACGGTCATTCTAGAGTCTAGACTAGCATAAGGACCTGCGCTCACAGACGTCACGGCATTTTTTTCGTGGAAAAAAGATTTTCGACGTTATTTTAATGATCTTAGCACTGACATTCCTTTGTTTCAACACGAATAGACCCAAACGTCTCGCGTGACACCGTGGCACGCTGCTGCATCACGTGAAACGCATAGGTTACTTTATGTTGTTAAAGGAATGTGAGTGCTAAGATATTGAAACAAGGTTGAATCTAATCCGTTGCAGCGGCGATATCAGCGCCTCATGCACGAGCGCGTCTTGACTTGTTTGGCATGCCGCGTGATGCCACAGGATCCTTCGGCATGGCGAAGTATGCCTTGCCACGCCGTGCCGTCTGCGAGCGCAGGCTCACAGCTAAGTAACTCGTTATTTATGGTTCTATTCTCTTCAGCACCAATGCACCAAAGATGCAGGAAAGCGCTCGATAAGTCGTCAAGTATTCACAAATAAAAATTATGTAAACGTAACGATTATTCATAGACGACCTTAACTTTCACAAAACAAAACAAAAACAAAACTGATTAATTTTTGTATATTATTCATGTATATGGCTATACTGATTTGTCATTCTCATTTTATTATTATTTGACATTTGCAAAGAAATTTATTCATTTTCATTTATGTGAATTTGAACTTTATTGTTATGTTATATAATAGTTTTCAAACCGACAGCTTATTATTAAAATAAACAGTCAGTTTGAAAACTTCGATAGCATGATTTAAGACCGCGCCGTGGTGGCACGATGACAGCACCAACACTATTAGTCTCTATAAAAATATATCTATCAATCAATCAATTCCGATATTAATAATCTATTAAAATATCTTTTCTATTTTGATTTTCAATTCGGACTGCAGTCGACGAAATATGAGAATTGCATGTGCAAATTTTTAAACGCCAAATTAAAACGAATTTTAAGACGCCGTTAAATCTCATGCTGTCTCCATCACTTTAAGTCAAAGTGACTGCGACACCACGAGACTTAACGAAATCGTAAAATTGAATAGCGTTTGACTATTTGGTGATATCTATCAACTTACCTAGCATATTTTTGTAAATAAATAATTTCATTCATTCATGGAAAATATGTAATAAAGAGAACAGACAACAGTGATGGAGTGACGACCTGATGAGACACGCTGGCAAAAGTGACTCAGGAGTGTACTTTGTGGCAATATATTGGAGAGGCCTATGTTTAACAGTGTTCCTGTGATGGGCTGTAGAAGTAGTAGTACTAGTGTGTAATAAAAATACTTAGTCATAGTAAGCATGTCTGAGATGAGGTCTGGCAACCGATGGCAGAAAATGCATACTCTCTTAAAAACATTGTAATATATATTTTATAGCATTGGGTGACAAACAAGCACACAGTCCACTTGATGGTAAGTGGATGCTGTGGCCTATAGACATCCACATTTATCCTTAATTAAGAATCAAAATGCGTCGACACCCCTGTGGACTAGATGGAATGCCTCGATTCCAGTAAAAAGGGTCTCCGGTACTCTACACTCACCATACGAAACACAGAAGCATTAAGCTACTATTTAACGCTGGTATTCTGTGGGAGCATGGTACTTCCCCGGTCGAGCCGATCCATTCGTGCTACAACTATAATATAGCTGCAGCGTGGGTCTACCACGTAAAAATCAAAATAAAAGACACATCAAAGAAATTTGTTATATTTATATGTATGTATATTGTTAAATCATGGTGATAAAACATGGTACAGCCATGCTGCAGTATTATTATATTAGTAGTATATTAGTAGTATAGGGGTAGATGTTTTAGGGAATAACCGGCAATTTTACAAAAATAAGTTCTCTCAATTTATATTCTATTTCAAGTTTTAACGTGCAATTGATTAAATCTTTGTTTTACTTCAACACTACTTTACAACAATACTGTGTTAAGGATAAGGCTACAAGACATTTCTACTAATCTTAAAAATAAAATCTAGTTTTAGGTAGCATGAATGGATCGGCTCGACCGGGGAAGGACCACGCTCTCACAGAATACCAGCGTTAAATAGTAACTTAATGATTCTGTGTTTCGTATGGTAAATGTAGAGAATCAGAGACCCTTTTTACTGGAAACGAGGCATTCCATCTTAGTCCTCACAGGCGACAACGCAACCCAAATTTTGATTCGTGATCGAAGATAGATGTCTATGGGAAACAGCAACCACTTACCATCTGTGGACTGTGATCTCGTTTGTCACCCTATCCTTTTAATCCACTGCTGAACATAGGCCTCCCCCACAGATTGCATAATTGGGGGGATTTTGCCACAATTGGCAGGCGGTTTGGCAACCACAGTGTTTTATTATTTTGAGTTGTTTTGCTGCTGCCCATCTCCTGTTTTAGTTTCCCTCTGTCACCTCTTACGACACCCACGGAATGATATGGAGTAGTGAATATTCTTACACCGCTACACAATCAAGTTCAGCTATAATTTAATCTGCGATACAAGTACTAACCTGTACCATTGTAACATAGCTCCTGTGGCTAGACAACCACCAGGCATTTGGAAGGACATTCTACCGAACACATTCTGCAGCTCGCCGCTGTCCGGATGGAATGCTGACTCGTACAGTTGCTTGGCTCTTATCACTTGAGCCATGGTCGTACCTTGCGGTTCTTGGCCTGCTCTGTGGACAATTTTATGTCATGTTTAACTACCCTTAAAGTTTTAAGTACCTTTAAAAGATAATAAAATATTTTTGTAAAGCACAAATTTCTTTTTTTTAACGGAATACATTTGTGAAACAGTTCCTTTTATGTATTGTATGGTGAGTGATGAAAACCGGAGAACCTTTTATACTGCTAACAAGGCATTCCATCTTAGAACTCAGGTGGACGACACTGCATTTCTATTTTCATCCTTAATTGAGAACAAGTAAAAGCCACAGCATCCTTCTCATCGATGTGTAGGTATTTTCATTCACCTCAAAGCAGGTCAAACTTTAAAAGTCCACTGCTGAACATAGGCCTCCCCCATAGATTTCTTCATAGTGAGGATTTTGCTATAATTGCCACGCATGGCAGGCGGGTTGCCAACCGCAGTTTTTTTTAATTTTGTGTTGTTATTAGAAAAATACCGCTGCCCATCCCCTATTTCTGTCTCCCTTTGTCTTGCGACACCCCACAGCATATGGTGTAGTGGATATTCCTACACTGCCACTACAGTTAGCTGGGCTTCACTCTAATCAATCTAACCATCATGAGAACAGATGTCTTGACATCTATGCTCTGAAAATTAATTACTCTATCAGTATAAACACATCCCGTTTATAGGATAAAGTTAGAATCAACACGGTGTTGCCGTAGATCATCATCATAAATGAGATTCGGAGTAGCCAATAATGCTGTAACATACTAGGGAAAAAATTCTCCCAACAGGATAGGCTGATGTCTATCAGTCGACTTTTGAAGACTGATGAATAAAAAAAGAAAATTCAAAGATATCGAAATCCTTACTTGTACTTCATATAGAGATCTCTTGCTTCGTACAACTGCTTTTCCGGCACAAACGTCAACAATGGATTGGATATAAAAGCGAAGTGCCGGAACCGGCCCACGAACGTGCTCTGGTCCCATAAAGGTTGGGTGATGTCTATCCTCTTCTCTGAAGACATTGTCTGTAAAATCAAATGGTGCTTTAGTACAAACACATCCCGGCGATTGTCGAAAAAAATTAACGAAACAAACGCGTCGTATACCCCTACCACGACCACATGCAGGTTTGTTTACGTGAACGGTGTAGTTGTATGTGTGATGACACGGAGGAATATACGAGTTCCTCTTGTGAGTAAATAAAGCATGTCTCGAATTGCGGGCGGGGCGTAGTCGAATCAATGGGAGGGGGGCGAGTGGCCATTCTGTATTTTTTTTTTTTATAAATGTATAAATGTCAAATGAACTAATGGTAAGCGGCTGCTGCAATCCATAGACACCTGCAGCCATTTTAAAACAAAGAAAGCTAAAAGATTCGTTGTCACTTCTGAGGACTAAGGTGAAATACCTCACAGCCTATAATTATACCGGCTTCTTATACTCTTCAGACTGGACAGATCTGAAGCAGCTGAGGACGCTCAAGGTCGTTCAGCGAGCTATGGAGAGGGCTATGCTCGGGGTTTCTCTGCGTGATAAACTCAGAAATGAGGATATCCGCAGTCGAACCAGAGTAACCGAGATAGCCCAACGGATTAGTAACCTGAAGCGGCAATGGGCCGGCCTTATAGCTCGAAGAACCGATAACCGATGGGGATATAAGGTTCTCGAGTGGCTGGCTAGCCTCGTATCGGTAGGTGTAGTGTAGGGCGACCCCCCACTAGATGGAGTGACGACCTGGTAAGACATGCAGGAAGTCAATGGATGCAGGTGGCTCAGGACCGGGCTTTGTGGCATTACTTGGGGGAGGCTTATGTTCAGCAGTAGACTTGTGAAAGGCTGTAATGATGATTATGATGATGACGGATGGGTAGGCTCGACCGGGGAGGGACCACACTCTCACAGAATACCAGCGTAAAATAGCAGCTTAATACTACTGTGTTTAGTATGTTGAGTGTAGAGATCCGAAGACCCTTTTTACTGAAAACGAGGCATTCCATCTTAGTCATCTGGGGTGACAACGCATCTACATTTTGATTCTTAATCGAGGATAAATGTAGATGTCTATGGGCCACAGCACCCACTTACCATCAGGAGTACTGTGTGCTCGTTTGTCACCATAATTCTATAAAAAAAATGGTGGTACCTACCCTGATGGACTTCTAAACAAAAAGTATTCCTACCACGTAGTATTATGTACACTGTGATGCACCATTGAATTTTAGTAATTATTGTATCAATTTTAGTTCAGTTTTAAATTAAATTAAGCGAAAATACGTTTATCATTATAGTTACAGCCCATCTCAAGTCTGTGTCCGATCGTTCGACGGCTCCGTGGCACAGTAGCTTAGCAATGATTTGCGGCACTGGGAGCCACGGCTTCGAATCCTGCACGGATCAAGTATTTTGTACCGCCTAAAATAATTGTTCCGCGGCTGGATATTTGTCCTTGTGAAATTTATGTTTGTAAACTGCCTCAAAAGAAAATCCTGGTGTAGGGGAACATCATTAAAAAAATCCACTGTTGAACATAGGCCTCCCCATAGATTACCACAAACCTCAATCATTGGCCACACCGATATAAATCGACTCATTGCACGTCTTAATTGTTATTGCATCTAGTGATGCCCTACATTGTGTACTGACATTCGAGGCTGCCACTCGAGAACCTTATTCTTCCCGATCGAGAATCGGTCCTTCGAGCCAGTATAATCCTGACCGCCCATTTGCCACTTCAATTTACTTATCCATTGGACTAGGTCAGTTACGCGATTCTACTACGGATTTCTGTCGCGATAATGATTCAGTATACAAGTAGGTTATTCCTAAGGGGTGCATTTAGCCCACACAAAGGTTTTTTCTCTGTACACTACAGCAAAAAACTTTTACGAAGCAAATATTACTTTAGCACGAATAAGTTGGCTCAGCCAGGGAAAGACCACGGTCTCAACGAAAGCCAGCGTGAAATAGCAGCATAATTAGCTGCATTACACGTTCGTATAGTGAGCGTAGAGAACCGGAGACCCTTTTTACTAGTAAAGTCCTCAGAATTCAAAAATGATAACGTATCAGCGTTTTGAAACTTAATCGAGGATGGAATAATACATCTAATCTAGGTAACAGCATCCACTTTTCATCACGACTGCGTGTTCTTTTGACCCTTAGTTTGTTTACAGCACGCTTGAGCTGGCTTTAAAAGGCGTGATGTATTTTTGAAATTTGACATATTTCGTACACTTGCAATAAAATATCTAATAACAAACATCATAAATAAAAATTATTTGCGTAACAATATAACATGACCGCATTCCAGTATTAGCCGCTCCTATCTTCACTAGCATCAAGCTACATAAGAGGTCATATTGCGTTTGAACAATCATAGAAAAACAATGTCGTTTCAATAATTTTATCGCAAAAAGGATTTCGAAATGATTGCTGATATCAAACACATTCTATGCGCGATTTAAATTTATAGACACAATATTTCATGTGACTAAATGACCAATGCCAAAAGAATAAAAAATATACACACACAAACATTTAAATCTTTTCAACCTTGAGCAGTGTATACGTGCTCAATGTTTCCATACATTTAAACTGGCTGTAGCTGCACTGCACTTTTCCGTGAGTAATTAAAATTTCGTTTATTACACGCCTACGTTACATGTTTTCTCCTTATCTTTCGCGTCTTCTTTGCTTCCAAACCTTTTCGTCGGAGTTTCACTTAATTTGACTGTGGATTTGTTTGAGGACCATAGATATTGTTACGATAGCTAGTTACGTATTTCTCTATTACTCGTCCTAATCGGACCTTAACTGCACGTAACAATATATAGTCAAGTTCAATCGCTAGTCAGTATTGTTGACGACTGACCTGTCTCACTTCACATTCAAAGCTTCCGCCTCCTCTTTTGAATTAGGCAAACTAATCATATATGATGCTCGTAAACAAGCCTAAAGTTGAAATCGAAACAATCTTCGGGATTTAAACCTTTTTTATAGTAGGGGGAAGTTCCCTAGTGGCGGACACCTAAGCTTATTTATAAATTAAACAAAAAATATTTTAAGAGATGTTTATTAAATTATGACTTATATTAGATAACAAAGTTAGAAATCAAATTAAATTAACAAAAATGCAACCTCTGCTAAAAAATAATTAATACTATCAATCAAACTTTGGTAATAAAAAATATAATTTTAAAAAGTGGTACCTAGTACCGGACGAATATTTGTGCCATACACCTAGCACCGGATATTTCAAAATAACCTGCATCAATTACATATGAAGCCATCTCCACACTCTGGAATGTCTGCACATGCTTCATGTACCCACCCACGACAGGATGAGCACTGGATCCAGTCTTCGTCAGGGTCTTCTAAGCAAACTACGCAAATTGTTATGTTTGTGTTAGATGTTTCAGTTAATGGTTCTACTTCACTTCCTTTCTTTCCTTTAGGTTTCACGTTTGTCGCTTCTTTTCCCTTGTCTACGCTCTTTCCTTTGGTTTTTGGGTTTTCCTTTACCTCCCATTGCTACTTCAAACTTAAATTTTATTTCCTTCTTTTTATGTTTCATGTTCTTTTCATTTTCTTTTTCTTCTGCCACTTTTTTGTATGGCGATGAAGTTAAAATTTCACTTCGTTCACTCTTTCTTTTTCGAGTTGCTGTTCGTTTTTTTGCTGCGTCAGGCAACGGTGATAAGTTATAGATTATTTGAACAAGATGGGGAGCAGAACTTGTCGACGGTTTGGGACTTGTGGTTATAGGCTCACTAATAGATTGTTCAGATACTTTCATTTGCTCTTCTATGATTAAGTTTGATATTACGACAGCTTGTTCGTTATTTAGTGCGTTCGATGAAGTTTCTGTTTGTTCTAGTAGTATATTGGTCATATCTGCAGCCAAATAATCTAGGTCAGAAAATAAATGTCTGTCAAATGGATGGATTCCAGTGCATTTGAATCCAGATACTGCAACATCCAATCGAGCTACTTTTATAAATGCTTCTTTGACCAAACCAGCAATATCGTAATCCGATATCCGACATCCAGCATTTGTTCTCATCCACAAGTCGCATCGTTGGCTGTATTCATATTTAAATGGATTCATAAATGTCCTGTCCAGAGGCTGGCTTGTGTGTAGTGTGTGGTGGTGAACTCATCAAGTGAATATTATTTTCTCTGCAAAAATTGATTACCGCCAATGTCTTGTGGCTGCAATGGCCATCCAGTAGCAGCTGCACAGGATTCTCTTTAGTTGGTTGCGTGTGTTTGACGAATATTCTTAGATATTGCAAAAAAAGTCACTATTCATCCACCCTTTTGGATGGGCCACACCGATGCTCTCAGCTGGAGCATTCACCATAAGCTTTTCATTCATTCTTTGCTTAGGAAATACGAAAAATGGGGATACGTAGTGACCGTTAGCACTCATACAGAACAAAACTGTGATGTTTTTCCCTCTCTCAGCAGAAGTGAGCTTACCTACTTGACGGGTGGCTTTCGGAGCGAGAACTTTTTGATGTTTGTGCACGCAACTGACGCCAGTTTCATCACAGTTATAAATTCTTGAGGGTGTGAATTTGTACTGTTTCATCAGCTTTTCAAGGCTGTCGTAGAATAGATCCACTTGTGGTTTGTTAAATCCTATTTCGTGCATCATGCTTGTCGATTCCGGTGCTCTCAACGAAATGTCAGAATGCCTTTTCATGAAGTCGTAGTAAAAATGTTTACCAGCACTGCCTTTTTCTTTGTTAAATCGACGAGAAATCTTCATGACTTCAGCTAAGTCGTATGCTTTTAATTCGATAAATCTTTAATGTAGTCCACCAAAACTTGTTCATACTCTGCTGAGAAGGTGCTAGTTAACCTACCTAACTTTGGTTTCATTGTTACTTCTTCTCCTCGATTTAGGGCCTTTATTTTGTCATGTATAGTGATTTTAAGAATATTGTATTGCATTGCAGCTTGTCTTACACTCGGTTCTTTTGACATAACCTTATCAATAGCAGTTTGTAAGCTCTGTGGCTCCCAGGATCCTTTCTTTTTCTTCTCTTCCATTTTAATTATCTTCTTTCTTCTATACTCTAAAAGAAAATTAAATAATTAGAATAAATGACGTAAATATCAATATGTTTACTGTCCGGCACTAAGGGACGGCTTAGTGTCCGGCGCTAAGGGACAGACATTTTCGTTCATTAGGTGGTACCTACTAAAATTGTTTAAAATATCTAATAATATTCTACCATTTTACGGATAACAATGAATTGAATACCACTCAAATGTAAATGCATAAATATACTAGAATTACTTACATCGATATTTAGGTGATGTCGTGATTTCGCGCCTAAAACAGCAAACGGTTGCTCCCGTCGTAGCCGTGTGCGTCACTGGCGAGGCGCGGCGCGTGATCCTGTACCTGTGTGCCCCCCGCGCCCCTTTCACTTGTATTTTGAATCGAACAGATTTATACTCGCTTAAATAGTACGAGTGTCCGGCGCTAGGTGCCGTCCGGCGTTACGGGACTTCCCCCTATATTATACAGTAAATCACAGCGCAACAATAACATCAATTAAGCTCCATTCTGATTGAGCTGCTACGAATTTCCGCCAGATTCTTAAGAAAAAGAATTTTTAGAAGAAAATTAAATTATATTTCTTCATTTTTAAATTAATTATTAAAATTCCAGCTCTAACGAAGATGTTGAACTTAAAATGCAAATAAATGAGTAGGTACGCTACAACATGAGAATTCGCTCACTCAGAATACCAGCGTGAAATAACAACATAATATTGTCGTTATGCGTCATATTATGAGTGTATAAAAAATCAAAGACCTTTTTACTGGCAACAAGGCATTCCAACTTAGTCCTCAGGGGTGACAATGCATCTGCATTTTGATTCTTAATCGAGGTTAAATGTAGATGTCTTTGGGTTTGGGCCACACAACTTACCAACAGATAAACTGTGTGTGCATTTGTCACAATTACATCTATTAGTTATAAGTTATGTTGCCAGTTGCGACCCGTACTTTATAATAAATTGTACGTTATTTCAGACAAACGAACTTTATAATTTATGTGATCAATAAAGTTCATCAAAATACTTTATTTTACCCATTATTAATATTATATAAAATGTATTTTTTTATATAAGTAAGTTTTAGTAATTATTGATATTGTTGTTGAAATGTATGAGTTTTTTTTATTTTCTTAGATTTTTAAGCAATTTAACTAACAATGATTCTATAATAATGTTATGTTACTAACCAATTTATGGACTCTTGTCTGAAATAAAGTGTATTATTATTATATTATTATAACGATTATATACACGACTTATATAGAGGCAAAATATGTTTTGTAATTATGATTTTATAAATTTATATACTTACATAATTGTGTCATGTCTGCTATACATTCCCGTCACTTTAGCGTTATTCACAGAATTAATTTTTAATAAATGCTAGGTGATGGGATGAATGGAACAGAGTGTAATCTTAAGTTAGACGTAGAATATAAAGATATTGTATTGTATTGTTGTATAATAAATAATAACTTATTTACAATTGTCGTACTATGGTTTTTAGCTTAGAAAAGTATACTTAATATATACTTTATTTGTTAAAAAAAGGTGACAACCCTAGTTATAAGATACACATCCATCTTGCTCTTATTTTTCTAGCCTCTGTCCTCCTTTTTCTCATCTACCATTTTGTTATCTATCCACTCTCATTTGTTAAGATTTAATATTACATCATTCCTACATAACATAGACAAGGACATAAATATAAAAGAACAAAACAATAGCTTAAACAACTCTGAACAAAATGTGAATCAACAAACGGAAATGCTAATCAAATAACATTAACAAAAATTGCAACAAACTTTCATTTTATTCAACAAAATGAATATTATAAATGAATATGCCACAGTAAAATTTTCTTAATGTGAATCATTGTGTAAACAAAGATAAAACTGCAATCCAATAATATGATTTGGTAACAGAAATTTATTTGATACTATGATGTTGGCGACGCGCCTATAAGAATATTTCAATTTATTAGTTAACCGATTACGAATAGCTTCTAAAAAGCAAATTATCAAGCAACAATATTCCGATAAGAAAATGCTTAGTTGAATCTTAAAGAAATATCGAATTAATGATATGAAGGTCTTGGGTTCGACTCCCAGGCCGGAATAGTTTATCGTTTTCTTAGTAATATCTCTTAATAAATACATATAGGGAATTTTTAAGATATAAATTATGTTACCGGATTTATTCCCCGGTCGAATAGATCGCTGTGCATAAGTAGAATTAATGGAAATTAATTGCATAAGTATTGTCTTATATGAGTTTGATATGTTTTGTATGAAAACAAATGCCTATTTTCTATGATTGATTTATGAAAACATTCACTTATATTGTTTGATAAGAAACATGATAACTGATAAGAATCTGATTAGAAATAGTTTTCGGCGTTTGAGAATTGAGTAGAATCATTTATTCAACTAGTATTGTTGATATTAGTGTATACTAAATTTTCCATTTTTACTGATAGTCGATAGCCGTGCAAAAGTTAGTTGTTCAAATAGTGTGAGTTCATAGACGCACGCTAGGCACGTACTTAGGAGGCCAAATATGTAGAAATTTAAATATTTGCAAATTTCAGCAATTTATGTAAAATAACTTGTAAAACATTTCAGATTGATTGTACGTGTAAAAGAGGTGAATTCTGTGTTATTTTATGTGAAAATTCCTGTGAATAAGTGAAATAATGATAGTTTTGTATAAGAAATTTAAAAGTGTTTTAATAGTGAAATGTATAGAGAAAGTGTAAATTAAACTATTGTATTAGTTAAGATATGTATAATTTCAAGTGGAAAACATTGTTTTAACGTTCTATGTTAAATATTTAAGAAATTCCAACTTTGAACATGTGAGTAAAATAAGCATATTTTGTTAAATAAATAAAGGATTTTTTGTGATATGAAAATGTAATGTATATCTTAGTATAGATATGTTTTGTGCTATCTTTATAAGTAAATTGTATAAATGTATGTCTTATACAAATAAAGTTATTGAACAAACCGTGAGAGAGTGGTAGTACAAATTGATGTAATTGAGTTGCGCAAGCGCACAAATGGCGCGGCTCACTTTCGCGTTTAGCTTCGAGGTAGTTCAGTAAATTGATTTTTCTTGCAAATCGTTCTAAGATCAATCGGTATAAGGATCTCCTAGGTGTGCGTTATTTGCAGTTAGCAGTGGCTGTAAATGACCGCCGGTACGACATACTCCGCCGAACGTTGAGTCCCGTGATTCCGTGAGGCGTCGAGGTCACCGGCCCCTAGGTGATTCTTGGCACTTTATGCGCTTCGTGCATCCTGTGCCTAGTCGCGTAATAAAGTGCCACCGTCGCACTTCCCCCAACCCTTTTGTTGAGAAAAGGGGTAGGCAGTGCCCACAGTGAAGACAGTCACCTAATAATATCACCATCTTATAGATAAGGCCACTTAGAGTGCAACCGACAAGTCAGGTCACACCTTATCATGTCGGATAGGGACAAGAGGGAACCACCCCCCAAGTCAAAAGTACCGCCGGATAAGAAAGGAGTGTTAGAGAGACCACTAGCAATTAGGGATATGATGAACCCGGAGCGCACCAGAACAGTGCCAGCGTTCTCCCATATCCCTATGCGGAAACCCGTCTCGTCGCGGAAGGAGCCCGCAACGCCGCTTCACGCCAGCCGTGTCTGAGCACACGGTTAGGCAGAAACCGTCGCCCCAACAACAGCGGGCCAAGAAAACGGCCAGACGCCACACGCCACAAGAGACCGAAGCCTCTCTATTCGAGAAAAGGCAACGGATAGGCTCCCAGCTGTCGTCAGACGAAGCTCCATCCTCATCAGAAGATGAAAGATACCACCAGGTGGTGACAACGAAGAAGGTGCTTAGATCACCACCGAAGTCGCCTTCTCCACCACAACCCCCCCCCTCGCTCTATATCACCAGATCGACGTAGCCGAGATTCGGCTCAGTATGGGCAAGGGGGTGAGGAATCCTACAGCTGAGGGTCGACCACCTATGCAACCCTGGCAGCATCTGCCGGCCGATCATCCCCTGTGGCAACTTCTAATCCGTCCGGGCTCCCGCAGGATGATGGTCAACGACCATCTACCAGCTATGCCAATATGCTAGCTGCACCAGCAGTACCACGCCCACAACTGGCGGCAGTGCCTACTGACAAGCCTGCCGACCAGGAAAAAATGAGATACCCACCAATAGTGGCTGAATGCCTACCGGACTGGACGAGGCATTTTAAGGAGCTCAACAGAATGTTGGGCCATCCTTTAAATGCCCGTCCGTTCGGGAAAGGCGTACGGTTCACGCCACAAAGTGCCAACGAGTTCCGTACGGTTCAGCGCTATATGGTGGAGCTGACCAAGGAAACACCAACGCTGTCCTGGTACTGCTATACCCCGGAGGAGGACAAGCCCACTAAAGTGGGCATCCGGGGTCTACCTATGGGCACGGATACCAAGGCAATAGAGGAGGCCATAAGGGCAAAAGGCTTCCCCATCAAATATGTCAAGGCAATCCCACCACGTAGAGGCAGACCTGGCTGCATCTACTTTGCCCAACTAGATCACCTGAGCCTGGATTTATACAATATCGACGAACTCCTCTTTATGAGAGGGGTCGTCATCGAGGCCTGGCAAAGGAAAGTAGGACCGGCTCAATGCCACAGATGCCAGGCCTTCGGGCATGCCTCCGCCAACTGCTTCAGGCCAGTGAGGTGTGTGCGCTGTGTCGGGGAGCACATTGCGAGCCTTTGCCCTAGGGGTAGGGAAGAGGAACCCAAATGTGCCAATTGTGGCAAAAACCACACGGCAAACGACCGCCGCCGCCCAGTCCTGAGGAGGACTGCTAGGAGGCAGGGGATTACCTTACCGGGGCTACTCCCGGAGAACCCTAAAAGGATCCCCAAGAGTCGCCCGAAAGCTGTTACCATCCAGCAAGACGGGTGGGTTACCATCACAGGGAAGGGCAGGCAATCAGCCCCCCCCCCCCCACCCGTAACAACTAAGGAAACGGTGGAACCCACTGAGACAAGGGCAACCACCGGGGCGACTCTACAGCCTCCCGCCAACCCTGCCACAGAACGGCAGCCCTCTAAGAAGAGGAGGCGGGAGAGGAGCAGGAAAAAGTCGCAGCCTCCTCAGGCTGTTACCTCTACCCCGACACCATCAGCACCAGTAGCCTCACAGGCGCAGATTACTCGGGAGTCGACCAAAGGCGTGGGTAGAGTGCCAGAAAGGGCCCTACCAGAACGTAGAGCCCGCTCTACAGTTAGAGCGCGCTCTACCCACAAGCCAAGAGGGCAGGACCAGGAACATCCACACCCGAGACAATTGCCAACGCCTTCATACAGGAGAACACCCGCCACCGGCCTCGAGACAGCAGATGCGATACAACGCTTAGTTGGTATTGCCATCGAAGTCGGCACACAAGTCCTGGCTGATATCAGAGCCGGGACTGACCCAATCACAGCGATCATGAAGGCGCTGGCAAACCTATTAGCCCGGCATTACGGAGGAGAGTAATCTGCGCCTCCTCTATTGTAACCCGGGCGGTATACAACAGAAGCTTCATGAACTCCGCACTGTCGCCCAGCAACAGGACTTGCACATCATATTGCTGGGCGAGACAAAACTAAATCCAAAGACGCATATCAAGCTGCCAAACTACCACCTATACAGAAGGGACGAGGTCACCCCTCAAGGGGCCGCCTACAGATGGACGGCGGTTCTTATGAGGAGGGACATCGTCCACCAAGAGCTGGAACTACCACCTTACCAGATTATGCGCTGTATCGGTATAAGAATGGAGGCGGCGGGCGAGGAACTAAGGATCTACGCAGCATACCGCCCGCCAGGGACTCCATTCTGCTCCGCAGACATCCGGACAGTGATGGAAGGCGAAACACCTACCATAATCGCCGGGGACCTAAACGCCAAACACCCGGCGTGGGGGTCCAGAGTGATCACCCCGCCGGGTCATGCACTATACGAAGATTCAGAGAAAAACAATTACGACGTTTTAGGTCCCGAAGAACCAACCAACGTTCCGATAGATCCGAAGCAACATCCGGATGTATTAGACATCGTGCTCTCTAGGAACGTCAACTACCCGGTAATGGTAGAGGTGCTATACGACCTGAGCTCACAGCACCTCCCGATTCTGATAACCCTTGGCACTAAGGCGGTGACTACGCCGCCCAGAGCATTTAAGACACGCATTGACTGGAGGCGCTACGCACAACACCTGCAGGCGAGACCTCCAGCTTACCAACTTATAAACACAGCGGACGACGTAGAGGCCGCTGCAACCAGAATCACCAAAAACATCCAGGAGGCCCTCCACGCGGCCTCTACGATCGTCCCGATCACAGAAAGGCGTGACGATCTGCCGCGGGAAATATGCATTAAGATAAAACGCAAAAGAGCACTTAGGAGGCTCTGGGCGCGTACTCGCTGCCCAAGACTAAAAGCACAACTTAACATCTTATCGGAGGAGCTGTCGGTTGCAGTCCGGGCCTACAGAGGAGAGGCCTGGGAGCGGCGCATATGGAAGGCGGATGAACAAAATGCGTCGCTCTATAAACTGAACCGACAGCTAACCAAAACCAGACCTCCCGTTTGCCCGCTTACCAACAGTGCGGGCGAACGCTGCTATGATGCCAAGGGCAGAGCGGATATCCTAGGAGAGCACTTCGAGGAGCAATTTATGCCGAACCCTGCAAGTGCGGAGTACATGGAACTTCATGCCTTAAAGGAGAGTCGCGTACAGGAGTTCCTGTCGTCACCTGCGCCGCCTCTTGCAGGAGAGTGGTTCATTTCCCCCGCCGAACTGCGGAGGACAGTAACCTGCCTGCAACCGAGGAAGGCGCCCGGACACGACGGGATTACCAACGCTGCACTCCGACAGCTGCCCTATAAAGTCCTAGTAGAGATTGGTCGACTCTACAATGGGATATTGCGGACATCCCACTTCCCGGAGGAATGGAAAAAAGGCAAAATCATCGTCTTGCTGAAACCCGGGAAGGACAGGCGTAGAGCTGCCAGCTACAGGCCGATTACGCTATTACCGCACATAGCTAAACTGTTTGAAAGATTACTGCTAAGACGTCTCCGTCCGTGCATCCAACTTCGGGCGGAGCAGCACGGATTCAGGAGGGGTCACTCTACAGTCACACAGCTGACTAGAGTGCTGCACCTGCTTGCGGCAGAGTACAATCGTGGCCGCATATCGTTGGGCGACCTTCTCGATATCGAGAAGGCGTTCGACCGGGTGCGGCACTCAGGATTACTATATAAGTTACACGAGCAGACCAGTGTCCCCCCTGCTATGTTGCGGTTAATGGCGTCTTTCCTGGAAGACAGGAAGTTCTACGTCTGCGTAGAGGACGCCGAGTCCGCAACAAAAACCATCAGTGCCGGCGTCCCACAGGGCAGTTGTTTGTCTCCAGTCCTGTACGCGGCTTACACGAATGACATCCCAACATTGGCAGGCAGGCTGCAAGAATGGGAGGACGACGTTGAGCTGGCGCTATACGCGGACGATAGCGCCTATTTCACCTCGTCCAGAAGAGCCCATATAGCCACTGCCAAAATGCAGCGTCTGCTGGACCTGTTGCCACCATGACTGAACGAGTGGAGGATGGTCGTCAACGTTGGTAAGACGACCTGCTCACCCGTCGCCTCAGAAACTTACCACCACCACTAACTCTCGACGGCCAGAAGATCGCGTACGAGAAGGCCGTGACATACCTCGGGTGCGGGATCGACCGGGCGCTGCGCATGACTGCGCACGTCGACTTCATCGTCCGCAAAGTCAGATGTGCGCGGACGATGCTTCGTCCGGTCCTGGCATCCAAGCTGCCCATAAAAACCAAGCTCCGGATATACAAGATGTATATCCGGACTATTACCACCTACGCTGCTCCGGCCTGGTACGCGCTTCTGAGCGACCCTCTGAGGCGGCGACTACAGGCTCAGCAGAACCTGTCATTAAGGACGATTGTCGGAGCAAGTCGTTACGTCCGGAATGACGTCGTAGCGGCCGATCTGAAAGTCGAGACCATCACCGACTTCGTGGCCCGGTCAGCGCGCGGCATGTTTGACCGTGCCGATAACGGGCCACATGAACACCTCAACGGCTTTGCGCCGTTGCACACCCGGCCACCGGACGGGCGACCTCTTCCAAGAGAACTCCTCTCTATATGTGATTAGAGAGTCGAGTAACAACCCACAATGCCGCAGAAAGACCAACTTAGACTTAAATAGATTACCTCTATAGATTACCTCCTTTTCCCGTAGTCGGTGAACTACGGGAAAACATTCTTATCCGGCTACATTAGTAGCAATAGCCATGCCAAGAAAGGCTAAAAGTGACTGCCCCATAGTTATGGGGTATGAGGATATCCGGGTAATGGGGTATACCCCGGGGCCCGAAACCTGCACGTACCCAGGTGCGTGAAGACGACAATCAACGTTGCAAATCGTTCGGGAAAAGTGCAAGACCAGCAGTCAATAAGAAGAAGAAAGAAAAAGTATAGGGAAGTGATAGGGAAAAGTAATTACTCTCTCACGGAACGGTTTGAAGATAATTGCTGTTTTATTCCCAAGGAATTCCCCCTTAAAGTGATACAGTCCATATCGAAGAATTAAGGCGTTGGGACCGGGACGACTTCGGAAGACCCGTAATCCCCGCCTGAACCTATTTTCTGAAAAGGAAGAGGTTATAAAGTGATACAGTCCATATCGAAGAATTAAGGCGTTGGGACCGGGACGACTTCGGAAGACCCGTAATCCCCGCCTGAACCTATTTTCTGAAAAGGAAGAGGTTATCGCCCTTGTGTGTTACTCCGTTGCGGAGATCACATACGTTGTTCCCGAACCCAACATAGGCGTTATAGGAGGCCGAATCGAGAGAAGCCTCGATTCCTCCCTTCTGTTTCTTAGTTAACATTTGTCTGGTTCCTTTTCATATGATATATATGTTAACCTACATTTTGAATAAGTTTCACAGAATATTTTTGTAATAGAAAGGCAACCTTACAATAAAATTCATTATTATCTTCCTGTAATAATCTCTAGGTAAGGAGGAATGTGAGAAATTAGATTCTGTTGTATTTTTGCCTCAGTCTACCTTTTTTTGACACAGGGAAATGAAACAGAGGATAAGTAGCACAATTTTCATAACTAGTAACATAAATTAATAAGAAACTGCAATTGTCAAGCCTGGCAACTATCCTGCTACTAATGTGGCAAATATCCCTCCTAAGAGGCAATCTTTGGAGGAGGCCTATTATCATCAGTGGACTTTTGATAGGCTGTAATTAATGAAGGATGTGATATGAGGTGAAGAAGAAAGATAAGGCAAAAGGACTGTCAATTACTCAATTAGGGCATCCATAAGATTTCCTGCCATCAGTGCAGCGCCCCTTTGGAGTTAGGTGAAATATTTGACAGATTTCATAGCAGGGAAGTAACTTTTTAGGAAAATGTAAGAGTTATTGTTTCTTTCTGCTATATTAGTTAAATTTCATATTCATTAGATTTCCAAAAAGTAGAAAAACTAAAAAAAAATAGTGTTAAAATATGCAGCCAAAAGAGCCACTGAGATATTGTTTTGTGTATTATATTATCAATCAAATTACAATGTGTAACAAAAAACTGCACCTCAGATTCAACTAACAACATCTGGTAAGCAAAAAATTATTGGCTCTCCTTACGATAGCCAGCAAGATAAACTTAATTGCCAAAGCAACAGTTTGCCTTGCTCTTTTTACTGGTAATGAGGCATGCATTTTTGATATTTAATTTAGGACAGATGTCTCTAAATTTCTGGGCCTAAGCCAGAAAGAAGTGACATGTGAAGTGGGGAAAGGTGATTCTATTCTATATATTAAAGAGAATAATCTATCCTATATATAATAGACAGAGTCAAATCTTTCACAATTTTTTGGAAAATTACCTTGAATGTTTTATGCATTTTGGCAGTATAATATTAATAAATAATAAATCAACTTCAATTAGCAAACTAACTAAATGTTTGTTCAGTCATATTTGATCATGCTGATGTATATCAGTTCATAAAAAAGTTTTATTCCCCCTCTCCTAAAAAAGTTTTATTATCTCTATGGTCTGTTACTTTTTGGTAACAGTGCATATGCTGCTAAGACCTTTATCACCCATATTATGTAAAACGTATTTACATAGGATTAATATTACATATGTCCATCAGACCGAATTTCAGCCATGTTGGTCAGTCTCAATGGAGACTAGAGAACTGCACAGGACAGGATTTTAGTATCATCGTGTATGCGCAAGCACAGGTGCACTCTCTATTCCCTCACTCTAATGTCCGATGTGATAGTAATCTGACACTACCAGAGTGAGAACAGGCGCAGGACACCAACTACTTCATGTACTTTCTGAGTCACAGGGGTGAAACACTGCCACTGAGAATTACATGTCTAGAGAAAAAACCTAAAAACAGATATTGACACGACCCATGTTTCAAACCCAGGACTGATCAGCAATCGCTTTTTTCTGAGTACAATCATGGGGTGGGCTTTATTATTTATATAGGTTTAGTAAGTATAAAGAATTAGACTATCAAAAACAAGTTCCATCCCTTTAATTAAATTATTACTTTTGAATTTTCAAATCAAATCAAATTTTGTATAATTGAGTTCGGAGCTTATCAATACATGCCTGGTTGATATCTAGTTGTTCAATGGACCTACACCATGTGCCACTCTATTGCTCATAAACTATCCCTAGGACATGGGTTTTCAGAGTGTGGGTCGTACACCTGCAACAAGATGCAGGTGTCATTGTGTGGAAATGTACATGTACCAAATATAAGGACCCAAAAATTGATTTAATTCATCCAAGCCAAATGCAAATTAACAATATACACATATACATATAAATACCTATGTACAGGTGGACATTCAGGTATTTATTAGACTTCTCACTTATAAATGATCCCCTGTTTTAACAAGTGGTAAAATGAGAACATCAGCAATGTATTTGAAGTCAATTGAATACGAATTATTTAGGATAACTCGTCAGATCTTGATCAAATTTATATGGGACCACATGAGAAGCACCAGCTTTCAAATAAAAAATAATTATCAAAATCAGTTTAAATTAATTTAAAAAAATCAGTTTAAATACATAAAAAATACAGGTGAATTCAGAACCTTATTTTGAATTTGATTGAAAATTAAGTAAAATTGCAATCCTTTCAATGGTATTCAGGCTTGGACCAGTAGAACCAACAACTAGTTTGTCCACCAACTGGCAAGTAATTTGTATTATTAAGTTTCAAGAAGATGCTGCAAAGAATTTTAAGTTTCACTTCCCTCTATCGCCTCTTACAACACCATGCTAATTTTAATTTTTAAGGTTTACAATGCTAAAAGACTGATGTAGCAGCTCTAAAACCATATGACCGATAATAAAACACCAAAGCTGAATCATGCACTATGGTATCATTTCTGTTTATCAACTACCTTGATTACCATGGTAAGTATGGATATTTCAAGTTATTTCTAGAAATTCATGTTTTTTTTATAGAATAAGGATGACAAATGAGCACACAGTGCACCTGATGGTAAGTGGATGCTGTGGCCCATAGACATCTACATTTATAATCGGTAAGAATAAAAACGCGTATGCATTGTCACCCCTGAGGACTAAGATGGAATTCCTCATTTCCAGTAAAAAGGGTCTCCGGATCTCTACACTCACCATACGAAACACAGCAGTATTAAGCTGCTATTTCACGCTGGTATTCTGTGAGAGCGTGGTCTTTCCCCAGACGAGCCGACCCATTTATGCTACAACCATAATATAGCTGCAGCGTGGCTCTACCACGTGTGAAAACATGCCTGATAGACCATCATATAGGCTATAGGCTAATTAAAAATTTTGTAAAAGTTAAAACTACGGTTTTAATATAATTTTTATTTATCTTGGGAGTTTTAAAATGAAAGTTCAAAAGAATAAGCAATTATTATATAATTGCGATACTAACACAATTTAGGCATACTCATTATAAAACCTGTTCAATCTTAAAAAATTGCACATTCTAATACTAATTCCAATACCTTGAATCCTATTCAAACCGAATGTAACTTGAATCGCAAACATGAAATGTATTTGATTTTGCGCACACAAAAAGATTATGTAAGTAGATACTTCTCCTAAATGAGATGATATGTAATGGTTAGCTACAGGAAAGAGCTTCACTTACTGAGTTCTCCTTAGGTGCGTGTTTAAATAGTTTGTGTTAGAAAATGAAAATTTCGAATTTACAAAAATTCACCACGCCAAATGCCTTCTGTTATAAATTGTCGCTGTCAAGTGTCAAATGTATTGACATTTGACACTTGACAGCGAAAATTTAAAAATATCTAGGTATTACATCGTAGACAGAGAATGGGGATTCTCTGTTAGTTTCTATGAAAATATCAATGTTGTAGTTGTTTTTATTATTCGCTCGAGAGAGCAGGCAAAGAAACAAAGCCATACAGCCTTGTTTTTTTAATTTGAATATATAGAATTTTGAAGTGTAAAGGCCGGAACCAAGTCGTAATTTTCTTCTTTCCATCTCTTCAAAAGCCATATAGGCCGAAGCCAAGTCTTATTTTCTTTAGTTCTTCATATTTTCAAACTTTGTAAGTTTCAATCCATATAGATTTATCAGTCCAATATTTACAAAAACAGGAATACCATATTTCATATTTATTTTACAGTATTGTGAATAAAATTGCAAAGAGCTAAATATGTCATAGTATTCCTAAGAACATCTTGCAGGGCACGCGGAACGCTTTATGAGTTTTCATAAATTTGTATAAGTTTTTCAATGAGTAGCAATCTTTTTATGGCGTACGCTTGGCAGTTAAATATTATATGTTCTGCAGTCTGATCTGCTTCTATATCACAGAAGTTGCATGTTGTAGATGCTACTATTCTTCATCCTGGAAAGATGAGCTGAACGCTCATCCTCGATCGATAGTGGCCAAATCTAAGTCTGCACATTATTTTATAAAATTTTCTGCTATGATATCTTTCGTTGCGAGAAATCCAAGGAATACTTAATTCTGTATTAATTGATGCATACCAACGACCTTTTCCTGTCTCTAAAACAGCATTTCATTGCATTTTCCATTCTTCTTTTAACTGTTGCTTTAAAATTGAATATAAATCTATATGTGGTATTGCAATACCAGTTATCCTTTTAATATCAGCTGTGACTATACTTTTTGCTAAATTATGGAGTGTAAAGGTAAGGAATACAGACTGAGTATAAAAAAGTGTCCATAGAAAACCGCTAAATAAGGGTGGCGCCACTATAGCTACGTGGTAAATTTTAAAGAACGCGCCGGAAAATATTATTGGGATAGACTACTTTTTCGAGGTTATATTTACTAAATAAAATTATTTTAAATTTTAGAGCTACTGAGCAGTTGAGCAGCACACTTCACACCGTCGACAACTGCTAAGTTCATTTCATGTAGCTTTTTCCCGTGGCTATTCCAGCGCCATTGTGGAGAATTTTTGAACTGTTATTTATTGTTTTAGATGGACACTTTTTCAACTATTCTCCTATGAGAGATTGTTCTCCTTACCTATACACTCCATAAGCTAAATGATCTGTGTTTTCATTTCCTTGTACACCAATATGATGTGACGGAGTCTATAAAAATTTTACTTCCAAATTATTTTCTTTCAATTTCCACCACAAACTTTTGATTTCATAAATGATGAAAGACGTTTTAGCATCTAAAGTTCTTGCCTTCAGTGTCTTCAAGACACTCATGCTATCGGAAATCAGTAACCATTTATTAGATACATGTGGATGTTCTTCTATATATTTAAGAGCGATTAAGATAGCATAACATTCGGCAGTGTATATGCTTGCTGATGCAGGAATGGAAAGGCCACGTCCAGTTTTTAGATGAGGTATGTAAAATGCACAGGGTACTTTATTTTCTTATTTTTGAACCATCTGTGTAAATTTGTCGATATTCATCAAATGTAGATATAAGTTCATAAACCTCTTCTTTTCTTTTCAATTTTTCATCAATGTTTATGTGTATAACTGAATTTACTTTCATGATTCCCCTTATAACAAGGCCAAGTATGTGTGCTTTTGTGAATATTATATTGTTCATCATATTGTATCAGTTCATGAAAGTCATGGAGTATATTATATGGGGCTGAGTTAGATATATGAGACATACTATTATAGTAAAATAATACTTTTTGAAAAAGAAGGTGATGAGACAAATAATTAATATTTAATAAAAACCTAAATTGCAGATATTTAAACCTAAGTAAAATAGGAGGAATAAGACATCCAGCCTGTAAAGAAGCAATAGGAATTGTTCTCATGGAGCCGGTAATAATTCTTAAATTCTTATTTTGTATGGTGTCTAATTTGTTTACTAGTTTTTTATTTGATGCAAAACAAAGGAAGCCATACTCAAAATGGCTCCTGAACAAAGATTTATATAAAATTAATAATATTTCTGGATCAGCTCCCCAGTTAGTACTAACCAAAGCTTTTAATACATTAAGGGCCTTAGAAGCTCTGTCTGAAATATAATTCACGTATTTGGTCCAAGATAAGTTATTTGTAAAGATTACACCTAAAATTTTGCACAACTTTCTATTGGAAAAAATTTATTATTAAAAATTGTTCTAGTGTTAAATGGACGAATTTTACTAAATATTACAACTTTACTTTTCTCAGTAATAATATCTAAATTTAAGTGTGAAAAGTAAATGTACAATTTCTTTAAAGCCACATTTAAAATGATTACCAAGTTCTTGACATTTGTTCCTTAGGCATATATTATGACCAAATCATCTTCATATTGTAAATGAGTAACATTTGATCCTAAAATATTGTTTAATTTAAATATGTATAAAATAAAGACAAGAGGACTTAATATTCCTCCTTGACAAATACCTTTATAACTGAACCTGGGACCAATAATTGACTTTATTAACTTTAGCAAAAACTCTTCTTTCATGTAAAAGGTTAAATATCCATTTTACAATTTTTTCAGGAATGCCCAAAGATCTCATCTCTGCATCGAGTACCTGAACATTAACGTTATTAAATGCACCAACAATGTTAAGGAATATACTAATTAATACTTCATTATTTTCTATAGCTTTAAAGATGTCTAAATGAAGAAATGCAATACTTCCTTTAGATGACTTGCAGCGTCTGAATCCAAACCGATTTGATAGTAAAAGACAATTTTTTCTAGATAAAATTCTAATCTAGATTTTATAAGTTGCTCAAATATTTTACCCATACGGGATGTAAGTGCAATAGGTCTGTATGATTCAGCAATATGGGTTTTTTTTCCAATCTTTAAAATAGGTATCAAACAATCTTCTTTCCAATCGTTAGGAATAAGTGAATAAGACCATAACATATTATATATTTTCAAAACTAGTTCTCTACATGCAGTATTCATATTTTTTAAAGCTTTATATGGGACAGAATATAAACCACAAGTAGTGACCTTTCTAGAATTAACAGCTGAATTGAATTTGGAAAAAAGGTAAAAGGTTTGGTAAGATAATCACAATGATTATGGTTTGAGGAGTGAGGAGTTAGAGCTGATTCATTCGTTTCTGGAGTATATTTTTTCAAAAATTCATTAGCCCCATTGGAATCTATGACTGATGTGTTATTAATTATTATCTCTAAAAGTTTTGTTAAAAAGTTTCACATAGTGCTTTCCATCTGGGTTGTCTTTTAGTCTTCAAAGTAATTTTTTTATCAGCTTGTAGTCTTATAAAATTAATATAATTTCGTTCTGTGGGATCATTCTTAAATATTAAATACGTATTTTTACAATTTAATACTGCCTCTTTGCATTTTAAACTCCACCAAGGTAGAGATTTTTTTTTATTTCTTTTAAGAGATTGCAAGTTGATGTTAACATTTCGATTAAAAGACTGATTGGATGGTGTGGATTCATGCATGGCTTGTTTAGTTCTTGTCTAGTTCTATTAGATCTGTATAACATTGTAATGGGTTACTATAATCAAAACTTTAATTTTTAATTATATTATCTATTAATTTTGGATATTTTGACCAATCTACCAATTTTAAGTTTATGTTACTTGATACAGCTGTTTCTTGAAAATTTTGATTATTGATCGTAATTTTTGCCTTTATAGGAAAATGATAGCTGCCTAGAGAATCATCATCACATACTTGCCACTTACAAGAAAGAGCCAGTGAAGATGAGACAAGTGTCAAGTCTAATGCATTCTGCCTCCATCTGTGAGATCCTACTGTCATCTGACCATTATTCAAGATTACAAGATTGTTGTCATCTATACTTGCAAGAACGTCCCTACCTCGTGAATCCAATTCAGTACATCCACGTAACGTGTAATGGGCGTTGAAATCACCAGCTATAATAAAGACTGGCTGTGGCAAATTTTGGATTAAATTATCTAATTGGAATTTATTGTAATTAATTGATGATTTTTTTTAAATTGATGGCAGTAAGCACTAATTAAAGTTAATAATTTATCATTATATTGTATTTGTACAGCTATATTTTGTAATGATGAATGATGACTATCAGAGAATGTATTGATAACACGAAATCTAATTTTGTTATGTAGATGTATTGCTACTCCATTATGATCATTACCTGAACCTAATTGTATACTATTATAAGTACTTAAATAAAAGTTTAAGCCGAGTTTCACATATAAGAGCAACGTCTATAGTGTTCTCATATAAAAATTGTGTAAATTGAAAGCAATTTTTAATTAAACTCTGTGCATTCCATTGTAAAATGTTAAACTAATCCATAAAATATTAAATGCTAAATAATGACATATCTATTTTGGTTTCATTGTATCTATGAGAACATCTTTACAAGCTGAGAAGATATGGTGATTTATTCGTTTGGTTTATTAAGAGTTAATATTTTAATGACTGAATTTAAATTTATATTAATAATGTCATCATTCTTTAGCAGTGATATAAGAGAATCTTTAGGATTTTTTTTTGTTTAATTCGGGGAAATCATTTTTATTAAAAAGATCTACCATCGGGGTTTTATGTAATTTAGCCTGATTTTCTTTTATCTTTTGTTTCTTGACAGGACACTGTCCAGAAATGCTTAGAAGATTTCCTTTGCAATGTATACATATCGCTTTATCTGAAGAGACTTGACAATCTTTGTAGCTGTGATTTTCATTACAAATTGAGCATTTCACAGAATTTTTACAGTACTTTACTAAGTGGCCATACCTCAGACACTTGTAGCACTGATTCACTGGTGTACCGAGAACCGCCAACTGATTTACCTTCACTGATTTACCACGAACCGCCAACCATGAAGATCGACGTGGTCCGGCAAAACATTAGAAGCGAACGTGATGGCCACGGTGCCCATCGGCTGCATCAAATTGCGTCCTGCATCATTCTTAAGTTTCCTCATTATCCTTTTAACACATATTATCTTCCTGTAAGTCGTTAACATATCAGAATTTTTTTAATTAGAAAGATTAGTGGAAACATTAGTTATGACTCCTGTTATTTCTGTCCCTACAGCTGGGATAGATTTCTTCATTTTGCATTTATTAAAAAATGTTACGTTATTTTAAAATGCATTCGCTAGAGGGCTTTTCAAAATGAACGCCTATTTTGTATTTATTCATAATTTGCAAATATATTAATGCCTTTATTGAACCTCTTCATATGTGTGGACAGAGACATCATGTCCCGCGTGCCAATTGGCCTTCTTTCATCATTTGATTCAACAAAGACAACGAAATCACAGGCAATACAATAGCAGGGCAATACAACAGTAGGGCTTATGCCCTACTTTGTATCTCAAATATAAGCTTGCGCTGCTTTTTCTCAGAATCTTCCTCAGTACTGGTGCCAGCTTCTTCCTCCTCAGTCGTTTCTTCAAAGACTTCTTCTTCTCCCGGCAACTTTTTTTTCTACGTTTCCCCATGATGAGGATACCCAATAACAATAAAACAATAAAAGTTTAGTGCCTTTTAACTGAACAAAACAATATAATAAAAATAATAATTTAAAAAAGGCGTCTATCACATTTCAAGGTTCCCGCTTTTTTTCTGTCAATATCAAAATTTGTTTTTTTATATTTTATTTAACTGGCTTTACGGCTCTGGGTTCTAGCTCTTCTGAGCCTATCATTTCTTTCGGGATCTTCATTTTTATAGATATTTTCTACACAATATGCTCATGTACCACATTGAAGTTGAAGGGAAGTTTTTGGGAGATTTTGATGACAGCTAAACCCAACAGATAGTTGCCGACGATAGTCACTCAAGTTCATAAAGCGCCTATCAGAAAAACTTTTTTATCCTAGTTCGTCGTTTTCTCTTGCACTAAGTTCAAAAAGGAGCTTTCCCAAAACTTCCTCAAAATTTGGTAATTGTTGTCAAATCATAAATTAAGCTATATCTATGAATCAAATTGTGTATTTTACGATTTGCCACATATAGGAGGCCAAGGTCTAAAAATATACAGCCGAATATGATTTATACTTTATTTATCAAATTTC
The DNA here is from genome assembly GCA_907164705.1 of Parnassius apollo. Classification (NCBI taxonomy): domain Eukaryota; kingdom Metazoa; phylum Arthropoda; class Insecta; order Lepidoptera; family Papilionidae; genus Parnassius; species Parnassius apollo. Next base: position 2,201,627 of record CAJQZP010000644.1, on the reverse strand, counting down.
ACAATATACTGTCACATTACAAAGTTTGTGGAAGATTTTAACGATACTTTAACCCAGCGGACAGCTGATAACGATATTGTTTGAAGGTCCCTAACTGGATTAAAAAATATCTAAGATTTTTATAACCATCGAAGCACTTGTTACATCGTTTTCACATATAGCCTTCATGACTATACAGACGTTTTATACTCCAAATTCACATTTAAGTATCAAATTTGGCTTCAAACTATTATTAAAACTATAAACCATATCAACCAATTCATAATGCTGTGTTAGTTCTTACTTTAACGTATGGTAGTGAAAGTTGGATGTGGCAGAAGAAGAACGAGAGTAGAATAAACGCTGTATAAATGTGGAGTATGTTAGGGCTGAATCTGAATGACAGGGTGAGAAATTGTGTAATAAGAGAAGAGTGTGGTTTGCAAGATGATGTTGTGACCAGGATTAAGAAAGGAATGCTTCGGTGGTTTGGTCACGTGGAAAGAATGAATGAGGAAAGAGTGACAAATAAAATTTATGTTGCAGAAGTGAATGACAGAGTCGGAAAGGGACGTTTTAGGTGAAAATTTATCGACCAAATTAGCGATTTATTTAAAATGGGCCAAATTAGGAGTACCCTTAACCAACGAGCATGTATGCGTAGGTACATGGATGTGAAGGAAGTGAGAGAGGTGTGTCAGAATCGTGCCAAATGGAAGTCCGTAGTCTCTGCCTACCCCTCTGGGTGACAGGCGTGAGTGTTTTATGTTGCGTTATGTAAACTACATCAGTCCGTCGGTTAAGTTTGCGCTAAAGCTCCTGTAAATTTTGTCAAAATCAAGTCAAAATGGGACTTCTATAAATGGAATGAAACGTATATAGCAATTTATATTTTCCCGCGATATCAATATAAATATCATAGAGCTCAATTACGTGCCTGTATAATGCAAATGGATTATCTTATTATCCCGTTGACAGTTCCGCCTCTCCATGTACAAGCACAAGTCATAATATACTCATCAAAGGAACAAGTATTCTATGACATAAAAATTATAGTTTAAATATTATACGCGTCAAACTTATAATTGTAATGAGAAAGAGTTTGTGAGCTTGCGCAAGTACACTCTAGTACTACTAGGTTGACAAATCAGTTTTCAGAATAAGACAATTCTCAAGTCTATTGAGTTGTGGAACATACATAGCCCTAAAGAGGGCTCCTCAGTGAGTTATAGAAATATGTTCTATTTTTTTTTTGAATCTTAAATTCGCCAGAATTAGTCTATGATTCATAGGCTGCATGGCCTAAGACTTTTCCCTGCTTTGTTTTGCAAATTTAACAACAAAAAAGTCTATGACTCACAAAAGAATATGGCGGCTATCGTTTCACCAGCCGATATGACGATTCAAAAGAATTCTCAAATTTTAGTGAATGTGGAAGAAGCCCTAGCTGATTTACTTGTTGTATCGTATTGTTCTGAGGACAAAAAATTTCAAGGGGTGCTTCTAGACTCCAGTAAAGGGTTGGTATTAGCAGATTACTTAAGAAATGCCATTATCGATTATTAGAACAATCCTATAAGTTTCTGTATAATTCTTCATTATTTTACAGTAATTTACCATTTGGAGTATATAGTCTTCATCCAGCTTTTAGTAAAGAGACTGAAACTGCCGTTAAGAAAGATGATAAACTACATTCCGTTAGTCAGAGGTTTACGTATCAAGAACACCAATACGCTGATGAAGACACTCAAAAATCGAACAAATTGGGATCCAAAGGCAAGTCCCAGCCTAGACAAAGGATGACAGTCAGACTGAGACCCAGGAAAGTTTTATGCTCTAATTGCCAAGGCATTTGCAATGAGAACAATGAAAACGTAGACGTGTCTAAGAAACGCAAACTAGATTGCGATGACGACACTCCTCAGGATAGTTCCGCAACTTCAAAAGTTGAAAACAAGCGGTATATGAGCAGCAGCAGTATGCTTATACCTAAATTATCTAGGCTTCAGACTAATGACGTCAGTGTCGTGAAATCGACAAACATGAATGAAAAAAAAATGAGAACTGTTAAAAGTGAAAAATCAATGGAGAGTGAAAAAACAACACGTGAACTGGCATTTGTTAGTGTGTCTGATGGCAATATTTGTGATGAAAGTGATTCGAAGGAAGACAATGATGTGTCGTTTAGTTCGTTGTTTTCGAGTGCGCGGACATTAAAAATCTGTTTTGGAGAGGGTGAGGGCACAGTGGTTAAAATTCCGCCCTTAACTGGAGACTACAATGAAGATTCGGGTGTGTCTTGCGATATGGGGAAACCGCCTAAACCTGATTCTAAAGCTGTGAAAAAAGCCCTTAAGAAAGCTAAAAAGCAAGCAAAAAGGAATAATGTAATGGAAAAAGAAGAGGAATTTCATGATCAATCTCCTAAACATATTGGTGCATTGTCACCACATAATAACATGGCTGATAACCCACCCATTGATCCCTTAGAAAAAAAACATAGGCACAAAATGAAACACAAGAAAAAACACAAAGTGACTAAAAAACGAGATGAGAATAGCAGTAAAGGTGACGGGGATGGTATGGACTACTTTAGTAATATAAAGGAACACTGTCTAAAGCAAAAGCTGTCAATCAGTCTAAGGAGGCTGAGTTGTAACTCTTATGAGAAACGTAATGAACAGGAAACTGATGTATCTGATGATTGGGAAAGTGAAACAGTGCCAGACTTTCCTGCAAATACTACTGAAAGCATAGGTGGGAGGCTACTGCGTGTTTCCCCTGGTGATATAGTTTGGGGAAAAGTGGTTGGATTCCCTTGGTGGCCAGGTAGAGTGCTGAGTGTTACACCTACTTCTAGAGCTCACGTTGCATGGTATGCATCTTCAACATCATCATTGATGCCCTGTGACAGCTTGAGCCCATTTTTAGAGGATTACAAGGTACGTGCAAAGTATGATAGGTATTATAATTTGTTTTCTAAACATAACTACAAATCACAGTTATTATACTAAAATATAAAGTTGACCTTAAAAAGAACTTTTTTTCATTTCTTAAAATGTAGGGTTGTACAATAGAATTTTGATAACTCGAACCTTGTTAAGTAGTAATCCTCAATAAATCGAAAAAAAATACCTTTCCTTCCACTGAAACCCTAAATATGCGGTATCTTGAATTATTTGGACATTGAACAAAATTTTATTCCCCTGCAAGGTATTGATAGCCTTCCGAAAGTATTTTTACATTGATGTGTTGCTATTTTTTTGAACTTTGGCTGCACATTTGGCCTTCAGTCAAAGGTTTTGATTATACTGCCAAAAACATTAAAATGTTTTTGTATGGCAATATAGCATGTATAATGTATAATATGTTGTGATCAATATGTTTTCAGAATAGGGCACATATTAATATAAGTTAAAGAAATGCTTCCAATTGTTTGCTAATCTTAAATTTGTTAGTAGGCCAAAAAACTAAATTAAAACTATACCCAATACTTTTTGGTGCGAATTTGATTTATGTGCAAAATGATGAAACTCAAATGACGTGTGGTTATTACATATTTCTACATAAAGGATAATAATAATCCTAAATAATGTTTGGAATCCTTACGAGTCTTAGTAGTTTCTGACCATCGAAAAAATTCAAAAGGCCTTCTTACGCCTCCTTTATTAAAGAAACTATGGATACTATCCTTTCTTACATCCCACATAATTGCAGTTCGTCATTCTCGCAACCTACTTATCATTGCACTCAAAATTCTAGGAGGCGTAATAGATGCCCCGGAACTTCATAATACCTTATGCAAGATCTATGTGCCTGACCACTTCTTGCGACATGGTACTGAGCTGACCAACAAATAATTTATCATCCATGTGTTGGAAACACTGCATATTCGTCCATGTGCATTTTTTCTTAAATTTGTTATATGATATATAAATAAATATATGAATAAATAGAATTTCAATAAATATTTACGTGATTTGTATATATTTAATTTATTTCAAAATCGATTCTTCATAGTCTGTGGTTGTTCGTTATGGCATGTCATAGTTTAGCGTGGCACATCACTCTTGTAAGTGGGCGGTACCCATCCATGAAGTACAACAATATCTGTATGACAGTTTATCTAAAAAATACGAAACTTCATAGGCATGAGCCGTTGTCATTCGCACGTGTTACAATGCAAAGACTATAGGAACATTCATTTTATAATTGTATGTAAACTGTTATTTCACATTACTTAAATTTTAATATCAATCAACATAAAAATAATATAGAATAGAAATTCTATTCTATTATAAAAATACGATATTCTATCATAGTATATTTTAAGGATACTGTAATTATAACAAAACAAATCAGCTTACTTATGAAAAAAAAAATAGTTTTAATTGAATGTTACTTCTGAATTTTACTAAAATAAAAAGAATGCAGAAAAATCAATGCATCATAAGTTTTATTACTGAAAGACAAGCGCAGACTATGCCGGCTGAAGAAAATATATGCTCTGGCGGTTTTTAAATATTCATAAGCTAAGTGGTACCCTCGTTGTCTTTGTCCACCATTTTCAAATAGAGCTATTTGAACTCTCACAATAATTAAGTCATTTTCTTCATCTGTCGATTCAGTAGCAGTATTAACAGCTTTAGACAACTCTCTATTAACTTCCTCTTTATTTGTTAGGGGGGATTCATGTAATTCAACTTCCTGCAGATCTTGACTTTCAATTACTGACATTATTTCAAGGGATATTTTTCATCTAGCATTTTTGCGATGCAGTAGCTTAACAATTTCATGTAACATTTTATCACTTGTAGGCTGGGAAAATATAATTCGATCTTGATCCATACTCTCAAAATAATTGTCAGGGTTGGTCAGTCAAGTATCACAGTATTGATGCTTGGACTAATTGTCGTTTTTTATATTGTTTTTGCAATGCAGTGACCATTTTCTTACTGTAGTAAGTTATATGTAATATGGATATTGATCACTGATTGTTTTATCTAACTATATTGGTTAAAAAAACAATCATTTAAACAAATTAAATAAAATATATAAGTAATAGCCATAAATAGCAGAAATGATTTGAAATCACGTTTTTTATGACTACATTGCAGTGATATACTTTTTAATAAGTTTTGTAAAGGTTTAAAATTTTCAAAACCGGTTCTTATCATGACTCCTGAAAACCGGGAAAAACTGATTCCGATGCCTTAGCTGTTGTCAACTTGTTTACGATTTTGTGAAAGTAATGATATATAATTTGTATTTTTTTTTTGTTTTTTCTCTAAGCTTAGTTTATGCTTTTTGCCATGTAGTGGCGGTTAAGAATATCCACTACCCCATGTCTTCTTGTGGGTGCAGATGATGAGCAGCAGCATCTTCCTGATAACAGCAACTTTACAACAAAAAAACAGTGGTTGCCAACCCGCTCGCCAAGTGTGGCAACTATTGCAATGTACCCCCCATAAGCAACAACGTAAATAAACGGCCTCCAGTCACCGGCGGCCCCGGCCCTATTCCTGGCTACGGTGGGGGTGTCTCGGTAGGTTCAGTTGCCACTTAAGACGCTGTTAGACGGAAAACAAAACTGCAGTCTTCAACAGATTTGACAGCATATAGGCAACTGAACAGACAGATCTCCAAATGCATATGGCGGGACTTACGCAACTTTAATACTGCTCGTATTGATGAAGCAATCGGGCGTAACCAGGGCTCTAAAGTCTTTGCCAAAGATCTGTCTACCAGAAAGAGCAAAATGTCAAAACTGAAGACCGAGTGTTATAGCATCGTTTCTGGGAAACCTGAGATTAAGAGGTTCTATGGGCAGCTGTACACATCATTATTGGAGCCACACACAAGTGTGAGAGTAACGATCCAAGAGCAAGTCTTATCCTACACTATTCTGATGATATCCTGGGCGTCAGTCTGAGCGAGATTAGAATGGCTCTCCAGTACCTTAAAAACGGCAGGGCCCCTTCTAAAAGCGGGTGGAAAACCGCTACTTAAAGTCCTTTAGAAGCTCTTCAATTCCGTCCTCCATGGTGGCACTACTCCGGAGGCGTGGAGCAGAAGTGTGGTGGTCTTGTTCTTCAAGAAAGGCTACAACACTCTCTTGAAGAACTAGAGACCGATTTCCCTTCTCAGCCCCATCTACGTGCTGTTTTCGAGTCATTACAAATTGTCTCGCACACAGACTGATGACTTCCAGCCTCCCGAACAAGCTGGTTTCCTAAAAGTCTTCAGTACCATAGACCACATACATACCCTGCAGCAGATTGTACAGAAGACCGATGAGTACAATCTGCCACTTTACCTTGCTTATGTGGATTATGAATAAGCCTTTGAATCCGTCGAAATTCGGGTGGTGCTACAGTCCCTTCAGTGGTGCTAGTGGTTGATTGTCAGTATATCAAAGAGATGAAGTATTTGTACAGTAGGGCTACGGTGGCTATCCGAGTACAGAACCAGAGTTCAAAACCTATCCATCTGCAGAGAGGTGTAAGACAGGGTGATGTTATTTCCCCGAAACTTCACTGCTGTATTGGAAGACATTTTCAAGCTACTGAATTGGAAAGGATACATATTAACATCAATGGCTATTACATCACTCACCTTTGATTTGCCGACGATATAGTCCTTATGGTAGAATCGCTGGAAGACCTAAGCACTATGCTCAATGACCTCGATAGTGTCTCCTAACTGATAGGTCTTAAGATGAACATGGACAAAACAAAAATCATGTTCAATGTCCCAGTCGCACCTATGCTGGTAGTTGTTTGAAGAGTTAAGCTCGAAGTTGTTGAATAGTATATTTTAGGTGAACATACTCATCAAATAGACCACCAAAGCAACCCAAAGTCAGTGTATATCACAAGGCTAATGGGCCTTGGGAAACACATAAAGCCGTTGGTCCTGCACCTGATCTCTTTGCAGTGGTGTTGGATTGTGGTCCAATTGAAGTATCGGAATCAGGGAATGGAGAGTGCAACTGTGCTTGTGCATACACTCGGGCACTATAATGCTGTTCTGCACAGATGGCTAATCGCTTTTAAGACTGGCAGCTGTGACCAAAATTAGGTCTGGAGGATGTTGTTAGTTGCATATGTGTAAGTGCCTGATTTTAAGTAAAGTTCAGAATGGTTTTTGCCTGACTTTAAATGTACAGCACTTCACAATTTTTTATTTTTGTTCTGAGACTGACAATATATAAGTCACAAACATATAAATTTTCTCTGGTGAAGGCTTAAGGTATAATATGAAAATTTATATATTTCTGTGAATTACCCCATGAATGACTTCCTTATCTTAGTCTCAATTTCAAATATATAATCTTATTTGTTAAACAAGGCATTCAATTTTAATCCTCAGAGGAGACAATAAATTTGCATTTCGGATTGCAATTGAGGATGGAATAAGGTGTCTGTGGGCTACAGCCTGAATTTACAATCAGGTGTGCTTGTTTGTCACCCTTACAACAATAAAATATAATCATCATCATCATCATTACAGCCCTTCACAAGTCCACTGCTGAACATAGGCCTCCCCCAAGTAATGCCACAAAGCACGGTCCTGAGCCACCTGCATCCATCGACTTCCTGCATGTCTTACCAGGTCTTCACTCCATCTAGTGGGGGGTCGCCCTACACTACGCCTACCGGTACGAGGGCTGCCACTCGAGAACCTTTCTTCCCCATCGGTTATCGGTTCTTCGAGCTATATGGCCGGCCCATTGCCACTTCAGCTTACTAATCCGTTGGGCTATGTCGATCACTCTGGTTTTACTGCGGATATCCTCATTTCTGAGTCTATCACGCAGAGAAACTCCAAGCATAGCCCTCTCCATAGCTCGCTGAGCGACCTTAAGCGTCCTCATACGGCCAGCAGTGAAGGACCACGTCTCAGATCCGTAAGTCATCACTGGCAACACGCACTGGTTGTACAATCTAGTTTTTAGAGATTGAGGTATACCTGACGAAAAGATATGTCGTAATTTCCCGAACGCTGCCCAGCTGAGTTGAATCCGTCGATTGACCTCTCGGTCGAAGTTGGACTTACCTAGTCGGACTATTTGTCCCAGGTAAACGTACTCGGTCAACAACTTCGAGCATAGTGCTCCCAACAACTACCGGCATAGGTGTGACATGGACATTAAACATGATCTTTGTTTTGTCCATGTTCATCTTAAGACCTATCCGTTGGGAGGCACTATTGAGGTCATTGAGCATAATGCTTAAGTCCTCCAGCGATTCTGCCATAATGACTATATCGTCGGCAAATCGAAGGTGAGTGATGTACTCGCCATTGATGTTAATACCGTATCCTTTCCAGTCCAGTAGCTTGAAAACGTCTTCCAACGCAGCGGTGAAGAGTTTCGGGGATATAACATCACCCTGTCTTACACCTCTCTGCAGTTGGATAGGTTTCGAACTCTGGTTCTGTACTCGGATAGCCATCGTAGCCCTACTGTACAAACACTTCAGCACTTCGATGTACCGACAGTCAACTTGGCACCGCTGAAGGGACTGTAGCACCGCCCAAATTTCGACGGAATCAAAGGCTTTCTCATAGTCCACATATGCCAGGCAAAGTGGCAGATTGTACTCTTCGGTCTTCTGTACAATCTGCCGCAGGGTATGTATGTGGTCTATGGTACTGAAGCCTTTTCGGAAACCGGCTTGTTCGGGAGGCTGGAAGTCGTCGAGTCTGCGTGCGAGACGATTCGTAATGACTCTCGAAAATAGCATGTAGACGCGGCTCAGAAGGGAAATCGGTCTGTAGTTCTTCAAGAGAGCGTTGTCGCCTTTCTTAAAGAAGAAAACCACCGCGCTTCTGCTCCACGCCTCCGGAGTAGTGCCACCATGGAGGACGGAATTGAAGAGCTTCCGAAGGACTTCAAGTACCGGTTTTCCACCCGCTTTCAGAAGCTCCGCTGTAATTCCATCCTCGCCCGGGGCCTTGCCGTTTTTAAGGTGGTGGAGAGCCATTCTAATCTCGCTCAGACTGACGTCCGAGATATCATCGGAATAGTGTCGGATAAGACTTGCTCTTGGATCGTTACTCACACTTACGTGTGGCTCCAACGATGATGTGTACAGCTGCCCATAGAACCTCTCAATCTCACTCAAAATCTCAGGTGTCCCGGAAACGATGTTGCCACACTCAGTCTTCAGCTTTGACAGTTGGCTCTTTCTGGCAGACAGATCTCTGGCAAAGACTTTGGAGCCCTGGTTCCGCTCGATCGCTTCTTTAATACGAGAAGTATTAAAGTTGCGTAAGTCTCGCCGCATGCATTTGGAGATCTGTCTGTTCAGTTGCCTGTATGCTGTCAAATCTGTTGACGATTGCAGCCTCATCTCCCGTCTAACAGCCATGAGATTAAGAGTGTGATCGGAGAGTTTTTGTGTTCTTCTGCGGCGGGTCTTGCAGAACTTAGCTCCGACCGCATGGACAGTTTCCACGAGCTTGTCGTTCATATCGTCCACTGCATTGCAATCTTCTAGGCACTGGAAGCGGTTACGTAACTCGAGCTGAAAGGTTTCGGGATTCTGGATTAGAGCACGAGGGGGACGGAGCGTTGACTTCATTAGACGAGACCTCTCCAACTTAACGTTTAGGTTCAGTGTGCCTCTAACCATTCGGTGATCGCTGCCAGTTTTCACCCTTGCGATCACTGAGACATCACTGAACAGTTGGCGTCTAGTCGTCATAATGAAGTCAATCTCATTTTTTGTCGAACCGTCGGGGCTCGACCAGGTCCACTTCCTGTGGGGCCGCTTCTGGAAGAAAGAGTTCATCATAATAATAAATAATATATATTATATTGCTTTTCAGATTCGTTTTAACAAGAAAAAAAGAGGTCCATATAAAGAAGCTGTGAAACAGGCTACAATTGAAGCTAGAAGGATTGAATCTCACATGGATCCATTAGCAAGTCCCACTCACCCCAATTTGGCTACAGTCTCACCACGCCCTATTGATGTGTTCTCATAATTGTGACTGTACAATATTCATATCCGAATTTATTCAAATTGATGTGATAATTCAATAATTTCATTATCTGCACAAACTCATTGACCATTTAGATATAAGTAATTGATATTGGTTAATTATTAATTTTAAAAATATTGCTGTCTTTAATAAGTTATTCAAGGCATTGTAGCGAAAATTCCAAATCACACTTGCTATAGGTATATAAATGAGTTATACTTATATAAATGAGTGACAGTGCAATAATTTATTGAACCTTACTTTACTGTATAATTTCAATTACTTTGATAATTATGTTATATTTCATACATGTAGAAACTTACATCAGTGATGTTCTTGTTATGTTATATTTGATTTTTATATTTTTCTGTTTATATTGTATAAAATAGGTATGTTATATATTTCATGTTTATTGTATAAATGTATAGTTATTTAGTGTTACTTGTATTGGCCATTCCTTGAAATCATTTAAACAAAGATTATATATATTTTTTAGAAAGTTATTCACTTTTAGGTTCAAAAAGAAAATGAAGATTATATTATCTGTATTGCAGACTCCTTTGCCAATGAGTTTTATCAGAAAGTAGAAACTTATCCACACAGATTGATACACTACATGCCACCAGTCTGCACCTGTATTATCGTTCTAGTAATGGTGTCTAGAGAATTTTTGTAAGCAAAATTGATGCTATTTGTGTATTAAATACCCATGCATGTAAAAAATTAATAATTAATAAAGGTGGTATAATAAAATACATATTGGAGCCTCGAGATACCATTATCGCCAGCTGTCGTCAAAATAATGCAGTAATTTTGCAAAGGTATTTACTTATTGTGAAAAAATTAGTGATGTTTTATTTTAGATAATGCATTACATCACTCGATGTATTCTGTTTGGTTGAAGGCCTTACAGCCAATGCCATAATGAATATAGAAAAAAAAAATCCTTTGGCAACTTTAACCACTTTGTTATTTATTTTTAAGATTTAAATTGTTTTTTTTTTCTCTTTTAAGTTAGGCATGGTATTTACTAACTACGCCTATATTGCCACATTAATGTTACGTGTTCATTATTAATTATAATGTTTTGTGTACATACTAACCTTAATAAATTTATAAAAATTACTAGGTTGGATTTAGAATCATTTGGCAGGAGTTTGGGGGAGTAAGGTGTTGTATTTGGTAGAGGTTTAATCCCCGATTATAACAATCCACACACGTTAAAAAGTAATGCAATATTTTAGAGAAAATAAAAAAGAAACTATTATAACCTATAAATGGGTAAAACATGGAAAAACATATATACATACATACAAACATATAATATACATAATTTTGTGTAAGTGCAATAAGGATGTAAGACCATGTCAAAGACTAGTGTCACATTATTATACTTCTAGGATATTTTTATTCTTCTATAGTCTATACCAGGAATGGCGAACCAATAGCACGCGTGCCATCAATGCGATCACGTTACAGAATATTTTGTACACGCCACTGATCACAAAGTTCACTATGAAGTATTATATTAGGAATGAACGAGAGTGATCCTAGTTACATCGTGGACTACTATTGCTAATGACGCATAGTTCGTTTCATTATCATCATTGTTACAGCCCTTCACAAGTCCCCGCCTCCTCCAAGGTATACATAGTTCGTTTACGCATAGCATATTAGTCAATTTCGCTGACCAACTGTATTTAAAAGTTCATTTGCTTATATTTACCCCAATATAAGTTATTTGTCATCTAATCTGCAACAACAGAAGTCACACTAATGTAACTATAATTTGAATTACGCGTATAATTGAAACATTTATTATACTATATATAATAATAAATGTCTCAACTCAAAACCCTTTATTTTTTGTAGTAAATAAAAAGTTTCGTTTCGATAATATTTAGTACTATTATTTTCCCAATGATCATGATGTCAAAATTATTTTACGGCACGTCTATTACCTAAGTTAACATTTCTTTAGAAAAATGGCACGTTGATACTTAAATGTTCGCCACCTGGTCTATACTATCTGAATAAATTATGTTTACTAACAGTAAAGAAATTATGTTTACTAACAGTAAAGAAATGATTGTTATATACTTTACACTCCGAAATCCTTTCACTTGAGTTAGGTTAAAATTTCATGGTTATTTTTTTACCGCCCAAATATACTTCAGCATCCAAAAATGCTTTCAGCTGAGTTAGATTAGAATGCTGTGGCGAAAACTACGATGCGCTTCGCTCCCGCCTTCGTGCTATTTTTTTTTACCGCTCAGAAATACATGAGCACCCAGAAATCCTTACAGTTGAGATAGGAGACACCTCCACTCGCACCACCTCCACGTCCTCCCTGTACGAGATAAACGTTATCATTTTGAGGTTAGGTCTATGGATTGATTATCTTTTTGATTTTTTTTCAAGAAAGTGTTATGCTACTTACATATCATTTTACACTATTTTAAATTTATTTTTCCATTATGTTTTTGATTTTCTGCATTCACCTCAAAACTGGATATTTTGCATCACCTTTATTTCCATAGGATCCTGTAACGTTTTTTAAACCATAAGAACACAATAACAAATCATTTTCACTTCGTATTTTCACGCTATCAGCACTTTTTAAATCGGTGTCAATGGAGTCTACCTTTTTTCGATCTTTTATTTAGTTCTCAGTAACTCTGCAATTTCGGGCTTCGTGCGCGCTGTTGCGCTACCTTTTTTTCCTATATCAATAATATCTCATTTTTCACTTAAATCTTGCCGTTTCTCTATTACGAGCCTGAAACCAAAATTTGACATGTTTTGACATCGTTGTTTATCTGGTTGTCATGGCAATTTTTATTCAAATTCGTTACCGGTCTGATGTTTTTACTTCAAAACTTCCACAAAAATACTCTTTTCTTCTTGGCCATTTACAAAAATTTGCTTTTAATTTAAATAATTTCCCGTTCTTATCTCAGAACCGTCGTCGAGCGCGGAGCTCTCTAAAAAATGTATAAAGGCCGAACAATCGGCCAATAAAGTCAGTCTCGCTTCAGCTTTCAAACTAGAAGCATCTCCTAAAGGCCTTATCCCGGGGCCGCACTGCCCCGGGATCCTGCAAGCCTTTGCCTTTACCTGAAGTCGTCGCCTAGCCACGCCTACGCCTCCACCTACTAGTGCCCGCGCTATCTTTAGCCGCTGTGCGTGCTTGCTCCAGGCGCTGCGAGAGGGCTGAGAGCATCTACCAAGGCGCTGTGGTGCCAACTCCAGACGCTGCGTGTGCCTACTCCAGCCGATGCGTGTACCTACTCCAGGCGCTGCGTGTGCCTACTCCGGACGCTGCGTGTTTACTAAGCGCTGCGTGTGCCTTCTCCAGTCGCTGTGTGTGCCTAGATCAGGCGCTGCGCACCTACCACTGGCATAGCCTGTGCATACTCTGTGAGCGGTGAGCACCACTGCCAAGCGCGGTGTGCCACTTTGGTCTTCGGGCTCCGTTTCAGTACTCACTTATCTTTATTTTTTAAATAATTGTAATTCACGTCACCCATCATCATCTTCATATTTTTTATATAAAACTGTAAATATCTTTTAAAATTTTAAATAAATTATTCGTTTTTGTTCTATTTTTGTTGTTTCGTTGTTGTTAGTTTAGGTTCTTTAGTTTTTAATTGTCGCTTTACGACAACTATTATGTTAGTATGTACACAAAACATTCGGTTATTACCGTCTTTTACTTGATAAAGCATTTAGCTATTGAGAGTTCAATTTTTTCCCTTCATCACAATAAATTTTTTCTACATAAGATAGTAATAAACAGGATTAGAAATATTTATTGTCATGTTGCATTATAAATTATAAAGTAGGTAGGTATAAAACAAAAATACAGAAACTATAGTATGTGCCAAATCGATTGAGAAAAACGGACAATGACCTTTCGGTCGTTTAACCAGGGGCTACAAACCTTCAATATATAGGCACATTTTATATGTAGTACTTTCTTTATTTATAATGATTGATATAATATATATTTATTAACTATTATTAAAAAGTTATGTAAAAGATCGCTGTAGAAGAAAAATCATCTATTGTTATAAAGTACTTTATGCATTTAACAACAAAAAGCATTAATTTATAACACATATAAAGATTCGAGTGATAACAACACTGAATAAGTACGTACTTATTCAAAATATAAAACTTTATTTTCAATATTATATAAGAACTTTATTTTTATTCGGTGCATGCGGACCGTCCCAAAAAAAATTGACGCATCTCTGGCTGCCATTGTCACGATTCTTTTAGAACGAACTGACGTAACGCGCGTTTTGTTTGTTTAAAATTTGCAAAAGCTCAATATGGTGATTATATTGCTTCAAATTTTTTTTTAATATGAAACTGTTATTAAATGAATTGCTGCGTTACTCTTACCATAAATTGAAATGTAAAATATAACAAAAACATTTATATAACTTTTAACTTTAACTTTTAACATTTATATAACAAAAACATTTATATAAATTATTATAACAAACACATTTTTCGCGATGTACCGGAAGATTTTACGATGTTTATAGGAATCACAGACAATATTATTTAAGAAACAAAAAACAAAACATGCGCTGACCTAGAAGTGTGAATAATAGCAATATTTAAATATTGTTATCACATCTAAATTGAGATTTTGTAAGTTACGCCTTTTGACACTCGGCTCATATCTGAGGTCTATGTCCGTTTTTCTCAATCGATTTGGCACAGACTATAACTTGCATTATGGTAGCATTCTCAAAAGCGAAGTATGTAGATATATTTACATAGTTAATGTGTTCATGTATATCTTTATTAGAATATATTACATTAAAATAATTGTGATTGGCTTATTTTATGACTTTAAGTAAAGTGAAAACGTAAGAGGAAATTGAATAATGTTTTGGAACTAAAATACATTTGTAGACTTATATACAAACGGCCTTTATGGAAAGACGGCCGTTGTGTCTCACCAGCAACGCAAATTCGGGAATTTACATTTAGAAAAAGCCAAAATTAGAGGCTATTTAGGCGCTGATTAAGTGCCAAGTTTAAAAATTAGGTGCTCTAATATTTAAACCGCAACGAACTGTTGAGGTTTGCGTTGCTGGCAAAACTTATCGCTAGCAACGCAGTGACGATAATAGATACACGATAAATATTAATAGCAAGGAATTATGTGCTAATTAGCTGCTGAAAAATTATTGAGGTCGAATGTAGATGACGATAATATTCTGGGAATTATCGGGTCCAGGATTTTACCTTACTATAAGGTATGAACGGCATTTTTTGTTCTTTATCAGTTATATATTATAGATAAGATAGGTCGAATCTCTACTAAAACCGAATCAGAACGCCCTGACTCCACGTAGTCTTGTCTGCCCTACCTCTAGAGAGTTTTTGTAAAGCTGTAGGCGCGGAGGGAGAGCAGCCCACTTCCGCTGAAGTAAATCGCAGGCATCAATCATCAGTCTGCCGAAGGCGCCCAATAAGCCGAAGCTGCGGAGGTGAGCATGGGTGCCTGTGATTTGCTATGCAAGGGCAAAATGGCTACACTTCCCGCAGCGCCGAAGTTATTGCATAAGTAACTGTCAATATTCCTGTGTAAAAATTTGAGGTGTTTTTGAAAGCACTTAGCTTGCACCTAATTATTAAATTAGTTCTAGACCGGATTCTATTCTGATTTTTAGAATACATGAATTTTGCATCTTCTCTGTTCAGAATGTCGACTTTATTTTTATTAGGGTAATTTCCCATACTTGCAGCACTTTTCCTCGCTATTAATATTTATCGTATAACTATTATAGTCACGGCGTTGCTGGCGATACGTTTTGCCAGTAACGCAAATTTCAACAGTTCGTTGCGGTTTAAATTTTAGAGCACCTAATTTTTGAATTTGGCACTTGATTAGCGCCTAAATAGCCTCTAATTTTGGCTTTTTCTAATGCAAATTCCTGATTTTTCGTTGCTGGCGATACACAACTAAAGACGGCTTAAACGATTGTAGTTACCTTTTTCAATACCTAGATATAAATACATTGTAAAAAGTCAAGCACACAATGGTGGTGTAGGTACAAGTAAAATGTATAATATTTTCTTAAGTCTAATTTTTTAAATTTGTTATAATATTAATTGAAAGTAATTTTCACTTCACCATCGCGCTCAATTGGAAAATAAAAAAATATTACTCCATTTTTTAATCCTAAAATTTATAGGTACCTAAAACTGGAAGTTAGTATAATGCCGTGAAACATTAGCACATTTTAGAACAGAAGATTATTAGACAGAACGAAATTACAAGAATACTGTGACAGTGCAATCTTAAAAATACTTTTTCCCAAAACCTTTAATAAGTTACTTTATTTTTTGAAAGACATTTTTTGTCACAATAGTAAGATATAATTTGTTAAAATTATAACAGACTACTTTTCAAGTTAGGCCGGCTATATACATACGGAATTCCGATTCGGGATTCCGAACGCAACAAGTCATATCATCAAGGACCCGTCACACACGTACGTGTGTTTGACGTGTACATGTGCCCGATCCGTTCAAAATTCCGTATGTATATATGTGGCCGGCCTTACAGTCACCTGAGTAGATAAAAGGAACAGAGACAAAGCGAAGCAGAACGTGCAAAATTGTTACCTATTTTGGTAAGGTTGTCCAATAGGTGAAGACAAATTAAACAAAACATTTGTTAACCCCTCAGTCCCCAGTTTCTGTTTATTTATTATGTTATATTACTAGTTTTAGCGTTTTTACTTCATTACAAATATATTTTAATTGTATTTTTATAGTAAAAAATGTACGTACCCAGCGCAGGACTTCTGCGTGATTTTCACAATGATTTCTATATATTACTCGAAATTATTTACGTAAAAAGATAAATTGTATTCACACAAAAAAATTTATAACAATTTTATAGTAAAACACTATACTAAACACTAATAAAACATTAGAAAAATCCAAAAATCAACACAATAACACGCCACACGAAATAGGCGTACGAAATGAACGTAGATTATAAATAAAAAACTATAGACTAACTACGTTTTATTGCATTAGAGGATAGGAAATTTCACATTGAGCCTATAATGCCAAACTTCTTCATAGACAAGTAGTCTCTAAATATAAGTTTTTATGGTTTAAAGTGCTGTGGGTGGGTGTGGTCGGATCCGACCGCTTGGAATTTGACGGAATATCGCCGTGGTCGGATCCGACTGCGTGCATATTGAGAGGTTAAATAGTTGTATTATTCAGTATGATAAAATACTTTACAAATTACTTACTCCAATAATTTTCTTTTTATAATTTTTGTTTTTTAATAATTTGTTTCTTTTAATGGTGTGGTAAATTCTGAATCTAACAAAGTTTACTATAGCTGTTGAGGAGTTCCCTCGTGAGAAGACTATCCTGTCTGCAGCAGTAGTTTATGGTGAAGATTTTGTTTAGCATGCAAAATTAATTTTTAATACAAAGTTTCGAATCTATGTTACTTATGTACATACGTACTTACTACGTTCATGATAAAAATAGTGTTAAACTATCAAAATTAAACTAACATACAAAATTTCGTGACCCTGCTACTTCCCTTGAAGAGTGAGAAGGCAATCCTGGCTGCAGCACCAGGTTATATCCATAATATTATTGAATTGTCACTGGAGTTACGGCATACAAATTTCAACTCAATCAAACATCGGGAAGTGGCTCAAATCTTATTTGCAATATGTGAACTTAAAACACATACCTACCTACTATATATCAACCCACACACATACCTACAAATGTTTAGTAAAAGCTTGTAATAACAATAAAAAGGTAAAAACACACCGTGTAGTACCCTCTTCTTATTAAAAAAATGATCATACAATAAAATAAAGTAACTTACTTGAAAAAGTAATAATCAAATATTTACTTAACTATTGTACTCCTTGGGATAGTTAAAGTATGATTATTTATATTTTTCTAGTATTAAACAACCATGTTTTTACATTAACATATTCAAACTTGCATCTAACAAAACGATGTGCGTCGCACTGTCCCTGAGATTGTCCACTGGCTGTGCTTGTGTAACCGGTTTTTTTCCATTCTCACCGCGCGTACGCAACTATGATTATGATTATTATAATTATGATTATAGCGGCAAGTGGTCACGCACACATGCCCCGCGTGTGTGTGAAACCGATTAGCGCGGTTATATGAAGCTTTATCTCTGTTCCGTTTATCTACGCATGTGTTACAGTGATGCAGATTGTATAATGTAGGTATACTGCAATTCCTAAAAATATGTTTGCCAAAGACTCATAATCTTTGTCATAATATAAATATGTGTATATTTAAAATTTCTTTGGTGATGTTATAAATATAACATAATAGTCTACTACAAGTTTTAGTGTATTGACTATAAATACAGGCATTTTATTTTAAATAAACTTGAAAATAATTTAAACTTGTTTTATTTCTTACGTATATATGATTATTTTCTTACATATGTTTAATAAATTCCACATCTTTTGCTCAGAAGTAAGTAAAATATTAGTTTTAAAGAAGTGAACTCTAAAATAAAGGCTTTTATAAGCAGTAGAATTCTTTTTTTGTTTTTTGCCTAAAGCGCCGCCCTAGTTGGCAACGATCGTACGAGCAAACGATGCGATTTCACATTTCTTTAGTGTCCTAATTGAAGCTTTGAAGTCATCGCGCGAGTGTAAGAAAACGATTGTATGATGGCCTTGATCGTGTAATGAAAGATACAAATCTCTTTTCAGTATTCTAATTGGTCACGCGTCATCGCGTGAGAGCAATAACGTAAGGTATGAGGGGCGAGGGTTTTTCAATGTCATTCGCAATTTTCAATACAATATGTAACAAAAACCCTGTGGTTCCCGTTAAGTGCGATATCAGAATCAGTATTCAAACGTATAGAAATAACTTTACTTCAGAAAACTCGACATAAAAATAATCAAATTAAATTTTAATTAAATAATATTTGTAAATTTTATGTGGATTGATTACCTCTGCCTGGAATTATCGACAGCGGCGGGCGGTGACGTACATCAAAGACGGAGCGCGCGCGCGCGCGCGTGTCTTACCTACACTAACTGCACACTGAGGTCGTGACCTCGTCACATCACAGCTGTTATAGTCAAAAAATAATTTATCACTATATCTACTTGACCACGAAGATGTTCATTATCTTTGCTTGTTTTAAAGGTTGTAATACTCATTTCTGCCTCGGTATCGTATGTTTTTTGCAATACAGTCTGCTTAATCGTAGCCCAGAGATAAAAATCTAAAGGTGTGAGATCAGGTGATCGCACCGGCCAGTTGACCGGTCCACCGCGGCCAATCCATCTTTCAACGAGTTCAGTCTCTAAAAAACTTCTTACACAACGGGAAAAATGCGGTGGTGCGCCATCATGTTGAAACCACATACGACGAACGAGGTCTAAATTTATTTCGTTAAGTTCATCGCTTAGTTCTTCTCGTAAAAAACATCCGTAGTTTTCGCCGCTCATTGTGTGGTCAAGAAAATACGAACCAATAATTTTGTCACTTATAATTCCCGCCCACACATTGATTTTCCATCGGTGTTGAAAGTGGCTTGGTTTATACGAATGCGGATTTGTCGTTGACCACACGTGTTCATTATGAGCGTTAAATACACCTGTTCTAACAAAAGAGCATTCATCCGTAAAAAGTACGCGGTTCTAAAACTCAGGATCTCCTTCAACCTTATCGAGTAACCATCTACAGTAATCCATTCTCGGCTCGTAGTCGTCGGGAAGAAGACACTGAACTCGACGATAATGATACGGGTGCTGGCCATCATATTTGAGTGCTCTCCAAACGCGCATATGGTTTACACCTAGTTCACGTGCCACCGAGCGCGTGCTCCGCATCGCATCTTCCTCAACCATATCGAGAATGTGTTCCTCGATGTCGTCGTCGTACATCCTCGGTCTTCCTGAATCTGTACGTTGTTGATGACGATATGCACACTGAGAGTATTGTACATACGAATGCGAAGTCTTTGGAACGTCATCGCCGACGGAAATTGTATATTTCGTGGAGTAGCAAAGCACTCCTCGTAAAAACTTCGTGCTGCTGTATAATTGCAGTCACATTTCCCAAGACACATCAACATATTAAAATATTCCTCGTTTGAGTAAGACATCGCACACAAGTCACTCACGGCCTAATATAAAACACAACTGTCAATATCAGTGCTAACGCGCTACTGGTGCTTGTTTGTTATGTGCATGGACGTGGCAAAGCTATTGTACTCTATAACATAATTTTGATATTTTCTAAATCGATAAAAAAATATGATTTTTTATGTTAGTTTTTTAATAATAGTTATTATTTATTTATTTACTTCAGACAGCGTCCATAAGTGTTATTAAGAAATTAAATTATAGCTAGGATTAGTAAAAATACATTAAAACACTTTTATAACAAGAAAAATTTTAAAATTGTGGTATAAACCCACACAATAACAAATAATTAAACTGTTATGCTGCTGTGTTTTTCAAAATCTAATAATTAGCATTTTTTTATCGATCGACGATAAACAAAACTTATTTTTATTTCTATTCTTGATCACTGAATTGTGACAAATTTTTATGTTCATAAAACTTCCCATGTTTTTAAATATTAGTACTAAATATTAAATAATAGATATTGGATCAGAATTAGTTAGTCGGCTACTTTTTATCACTCGAAGAGAGGTCTTTTGGGTTTTTCCTAGTACCTAAGTCCTTCGTCGGCTTTCGGTTTTGAGTTTAAAGAGCGTATATTACCTATATTAATTTTGTTTTGTTTATTCTAGCAATAAACAACAATATGAACTTATTTAAAAAATAATTACTACTACATATTCTTTATCGAATAATATTTCAAATGAAAAATACATACCAAATTTCTCCTACAAATAGCTGCAAATTTGGAATTAATCACGATATGTTATGCTTGAAATAACCTTTTTTAAATATTTTCCTAGATTTATTTAGCAATAATGTGGAAATTTATAACATAAGTATTCAAATACTATGTGTGGTATATAGGTTGAAAGAATGTCTATTTCATTATAATTTCTATTATTTTTAAATTAAAATTTTCGGAGAATAACTGAGTCTAGATAGGTATAAAGATTTACACAAAACCGTGGGGAGCACGCGTCGCTTAGCGGCTTGCTTTGAGCTTTGAGTCGACCTCGGCCGTGTAAGTGACCTCATAACGGCCGTAGACTATTATTTATTCTGTGACGTAGATAATATTATGTCGGCACGTGTCGGTTAGTTCAGAAGCAAATAACATTTATAGAAATTTAATATTTCTTAAGTTATCTGATTAGAAACCCAAAATGCCCATTTAAAGCAACCAAAAAATTTTTCATTATCATAATTGCCATGCCTATGTGCCACACCTATACGTCCCTGAAATGACCAACAGGGTTTTTGTTAGATACTGTATAACTTTACACTTTTTTGCCCTCACTTTTTAATTGCTATCACTGCACCATTAATTTACCAGTATAAGTTGAACTTCGGTGCATTTGAAATAGGTTAACATGATAAGAACAGAATTTACTTACCGATGTTATGCCATCTTTTTGATAACTGGATGTCTTAGCTGACTTGCCACACTATT